>JAJJWW010013320.1:0-158369 GCA_023531295.1 Papaver armeniacum | reverse complement strand
TAAAATCCATCGTTTTCATGTTTTCCTTTTTCATCTTCTCTAGCTTTACTCTCTCAATAATTCTACTTCTTTTATAAAAACCCATCCGATTTTTTAAGCTCACTAATCATTACCCAAAATTAATCGGAGGGTAATTTAGAATTAATATAAATATCTAGATAAGGGGTGACCTACATTTACTTTTAATGTCTTACCCAAAATAAAACCATGGTCCCCACAAAAAACCATGATCCCAAAAAAAAACTGGTTCTTTTAAATAAATCACTCACCCAGTCCTAGTCATCCTTAATAAAAGTCCCAAAAAGTTGATAGCCAAATCGTATCCTTAATCGATCATCAAACAAGAAGTCGACTTCCGAAAAGCGGTCGTGTTTCTAAGTTTGAATGTCAACAACAACGTGGTTCCTTCAGAGATCTTATCGTAGCACCATCATCATCATCATCATCATCATCATCATCATCATCATCATCATCATCATCAAATTAAAATAATTGAAAGGAATATTTAGACTTTGGGTCTCAACTTTGCGCCCCACTTTGAGTTTGGGTCCTAGGAAAATTTTACTTAGAGTTTGGGTCTCGATGACCTTAGTTGAACGTCTTGACCATCCAAAAGAGAGTTAAATAAGTTAAATCACCAAATTAGACCTAACCTTTAACTTATTTACTATGTATACCCTCATTTTCTTCGTGGACTTTTCTTCCTTGACCATGTTTTCTAACTACAACCTCCACTGAACTCCAACTGGTTCTGAGAGAATTTACACTAACCCAATGAACTCTTGGGAATTAGTAGAAGAGAAATTAAGTATTAAATCCACCTCCTCCTCCAGTGGTTGCAGCATAAACATTGATTTTTACATAAGAAAATGGTGTTTCTTCCCAATATTGTCGTTGATGGGTGGTTTGAAGTCCCATAATGATTATTTGCGACAAAGGTGAAAATTAGAGAGTTTATTCCTCCTACATAGGTGAAAATTGGTGAATTTTGGAGAGGAGCTTTTCATTTGCGATAAAGATGTCTTCACATTCATATTCGAAAATATCATTTGTAGATTTGGAATTTTTGCACAATTGGTGTCTAATAATGGAAAACAAAGGGGCGTAATATAGAAATGTTACTTAATGCATTTAAGATAAAATGTGGAAATCCACTCCTTTATATCCGCAAAGCAATGGACAAGCGGAAGAAACAAATAAGACAATTGCAGATACATTGAAGAAGAAGTTGAGGGGCATAATAAAGCATGGTGCATAATGCGACTGGGCTTATAACACAACTAGGCGAGAAGCTACAGGAATGTCACCTTCGTTTAACGTTTGGGGTTGAAGCGGTACTACCAACCGAGGTCATTATTCCCACAACAAAGAGAGAAGCATGGGAGAAAAATTTAAGTGCGGATATGATTTTAAAGAAGCTTGATGAATTAGAACAAAAAGAGAGAAATAGCCCTACAAGATATGGAGAATTATCAGCGAAGATTAGCCCGAGAATACAATAAGCGTGTTAAAACAAGAGAATTTCAAATGGTGATTTGGTGTTGCGAGAAATACCAAGTGTATCGAGAGGAAATGATGGAAAATTAGAAAAGAAATGGGACGGACCATATATCATTAAAGAAATAGTCGGAACAGGGGCATATAAGCTGATGGATCCTTAAGGAAAGGATAATGGTCGCAAGCTTGATCGACCATGGAATAGACTATACCTAAAGAAATATTATCCATAAAAAGTCTAGTAAAAGTTGCTGCAAAACAGAAAAATGAAATGAAGATCAAACTGAAAAATTTTATTGCGAAATTATATTTATCAAAACAGATTGAAAACATGCGATAATTTCGCAGAAATTATACAAAAGAAAATCAAAAGATTAAATGAAAGAGGCACCCAACTATGGCGTACACCCTAGTTCGCGAATAAAAATTTCGCAAGAGGCAAATGTAAGACCTAAAGTGCGTCATAGAAGGGGAGAACCTATTACATGGCTCAGGGAAAGGTTACACCGCCCCCGGAACCTGGGTCATGGAGATTTGCGGTCAATAAATCCCATCTAGGAGAGGCGCCTTGGATTTTCAGCCCGAGCTTATGACTTATGTTGGACGACTAAGGTGAGAAGGTCTCTCCTAAGGAGTGCAGAACTCGATCAAGGCGCCGAGGTACACGGTTGAGCCAAGAGTGCCCGAGGCGTCTAGAGCGTACTGGCCATTCTTGGCAAATCTTGACTATGATGCACTCGGTCCAAGAAAACCCCACTTAGGGTGCGGTCTTGTAACCATGAGCCATATCGGCGAAGGGATAAGAGGTCGCGAAAATAATCAAGTTGCTAAGACCGGATGGGAGGAGCCAACCTTGTATGGTAGAGGTACGCCTCCTTGAAGGGGCAACCTGGGGGATGATAAGGACGGTACCCTCCATTAGGGAGCTGATAAGTGTCAAAGACGCAAATGTCATGAGGCTTTTTACTCATGGGAGTATTAAGGCTTGTCATATTTGTGCAATGATCCTGCAGAGACACTAATACAAGAGAAAGATAAGACGAGATCAATGGGTCGATACATGAAAGTGTAAAGACGTCCTGCGATTTCGTCGCAAGACGGCAATGTCATGGGATTTATGTTCGCAAGAATATTAAGGCACATCATATTGTCGCATGAAAAATATGTTGCTTGAGGCAATAATACAAGAAAATGATAAGACAAGATCAATGGGTCATTACATGAAAGTGTAAAGACGGCCTACAATTTTGTCGCAAAGACAAGGGGTGGTGAAATAAGACATTTACTTAAGAAGGCAATATAAGACCACATAAGAAATAATAATGAATGAATTCTTGGAAAATACCAAGATATATATGATAACATATATGATAACGAAATCATGCAAACATGATTGCGATCTTGATGAAAATGAAACAAAAATTAACTTATAAAAATTAACTATTTAAATATTATGCAGGTAAAAGATCCACTTCTCACGAGAAAGATAATGAGAGGCAAGTATGGGAATTAATAAATGCATTATCTTTCTCGCCAATAAGTAAATGAATTTCAAGATTCATTGAAGTACATCATTCGCAAGAGTAGTAAAGCGGAAATAAAACAATTCAAGAAGCTAAAGCTACGTAGCTAAAGGAATTTCGGACTTCAAAGATTAGCTTCGCGAAGAGGGGCTGATGGAAGATTTTCTCCAGCTTTCTCATTTTCGAAAGTATTCCCCTTTTCCCGATTTGTTCCTATCTTCTCTACCTTGATTACTTGCCAAGATTTTCTTCATTAGCGGATTCATCTTCTTCATCGTCCTCAAGAATAGCTTCATCATCACTTTCAAGTTCATAGTTACCGTCAGATCGCGAGGAACTTCATCAAGATCTACTTCAAGAGGAAAAACTGTTGTAGGAGGAAGAGCCCTATCCAAGAAGATGTTATTTACAAGGACTTGACTTTGAGGTGAACTTGGCGAAGAAGTGCTCTTTGACAATTTCTATTTTCAATATCCTTGAGATGTTGAAGGTAGTCAAATCTTCTTTGCACGATCGCGAGAACATGCAAGAGAAATAGTAAGCATCGCATTCTCCTTGCGAATCTTGGATAGTTTGGATTCCAAAGAAGAAATAGAAGAATGAAGATTTCTCTCATAACAACAAAGACACAAAGGGTTTTTATAGTGAGATTTTCGTAAGAGGAATATTGAGAAAATAATTAAGTAAGAAAAGGTGGTTGAGGCAGCCAAATTTTTATGACTACCTTCCTTTTGCGAAATAAGATATTGAGTTAAAGCCAAATTACTATTCTTCATATGGTTCATCGCATCGTCGAATTTATCCCCAACCAAACCTTTCAGGCGAGATCGAAAATCCTTCTCGTTAGAGACAAGTAAAGCATTTTCCTTCGCTAGGGAAGCATAAGAATATTCTAATTGAGTGTGTTGTTCCTTAAGTGATTTGCCTTTATACTCGAGCTATCCTACCTTGGATAAGTTTATTCTTCTCAAGAGTAAACGACTCGCCACTTCTTTAAGTTCACTCTTCAACGAGCGAAGAGATCACTCTTGATCGTCATATATTTTTTTGGCGTATATTAAATTGTTGCGAAGATATCACTACTTTGTTTAAAAGAATTCGTTTCTCTTGGGACAGGGTTTCATTCTCATCTGACAAAGTTTCAATCTCCAAGTTAGCTTTAGTTAACGAATAAGAGAGACGAGATATTTCGCTACTTAATGTTTCTTGCTCTTGAGTTAATTGGGCGTTCTCACTGGAAAGATTGTCAATTTGGTCAACAGAATACGAGTAAAGATTGTCTAATTGATTATATTGATCTAACAAAACTTCTTTATCAGCACGAGCATCTTCAACGGCATATTAAAAGTCGTATCTCTCCATTATTCGTTTCTAAATTAAAACTTAATGTACGGATAAAGAATTTTAAGAAAGGTGAACGCGAAAGAGATAAAATTACCAAAGAAGATCGCCCATAAGTTAAAGATAAGAAGGTCATACATTTTAGTTCATCATTCTTTTTGCGAAGATTATCGCAGTCCAACAACATATTCTCAAGCTTCTGATTCTTGAGGAGAAGATTCCCACACTCTAAAGTCATGGCTTGGAGACTCTCCTTTAAGGATTCAACTTCTTTTTCTAAAGATGCTTGCCAAACTGCTTTTTCAGAACTAAAATACTTGCTCAGAGTCTCGCAGATACTAAGTTTGATGGGGTCAGTGGAAGATCCCCGAGCATCATCAAGAGCATCAGAAAAAATCTTAAAGGCGATGTCTACTCTTTCCAAGATTCCCTTATCAATAGGGAAGGATACAAATGAGGAAGTAGCAAGGATTGAAGACGTGGGAATTAAATCATCTTTTACAGGCGAAGGATGAGGAGGATTAATAATTGAGGATGAAGGAAAGTCAATTCTTGAGGCATCAACAGTGGGAGAAGAGGGGGTTTCCTTCGCAATAGGGTCATTTGAAGAGGTGACGTCCTTCGTGACATCTTCGTGGACAGAGCGGTAAGTAATAAAGGCCCAGATTAGCAAAGGTATGGTAGGCATTACTAGAGGTTTAAAATCGTAAAATGCAATGGTAGATTTAATAGTCTTTGATTGGCGAGGTTTCTTGGTGGGTTTATTACCATCTTCAACATCCTGCGAATATCAACTCAGATAAGAAACAGAGGCAACAATATTGTTATTAAAGAAGTGATGTTTCTTACTACCTTGATATTCGCAGGCTTCCTTTTCGCTACATCAATCTTGTGATGCGAGATTTTGGAAACGTTAGGGTTTGGGACAATGAATTTGGTGCTAGAGGTGCTTTTGCTGAAACAGAATCAGTATGGGAATTATATAGAATAATAAAATTAATTAGGGAAATCAAAAAATTAAGATCAGTTCCAGCAAAATCAAAGAAGAAAAGCTAAACTAACCTTGGTGACTCCATGAAAGCAGCAGCGGGTAGATAAATTTATGAAAATCAAGGATGAAGAAAATTGCAGAGGATAAAGATTTACAGAGAATTTTGAGAAGAGGAAGATGAAGTAAAAGAAGAAAATTATTTTTCCACTAACTCTCTCCTTAAATAGACAAAAAGAGATGACCGGTTGGAAATGAACGTGCTTGCATGAAAAAGGGAATAATAAACACGTGTAGACGAATACACCAAATTTACTAATGTTTTCCGTAAAGGAAAATATAGAAAGATGAGCTGTTGCGGCATTATGAAATAGAGGTTCTCATATCTTTCTCATCTTCGCAGAAAGATAAGAAAGATAAGAAAGTTCACAATGAAGATGAAAACCTGCACTACATAGTTCAAAAGTTCTCTCTCATTCATATTCCTCTTAAAACATAAACTCTTTTGTTTTCTATGGTTTATGATAAAATAATACTATCTTGTATTGATTAGTGTAATTGTTGTTGGATAACTAAATATCCTTGGGAATCAAATATTAGTGCTTCTAAAAAAAAGTGATTTACAGTTATACCCCTAAATTTTTAATCATTAATACTACTAAATTAAATTTAATTAGAATTTAATCATTATTTTATTCACAACTGTCTCATTCTCCATTAAGTCATAAAATTAAAATTAATTGGATGACACTAACTATATTAAGGTTAAATGTAAAATTATTATTTGCAGGTATGCTAGACTCCAACCGGGAGCATTCTTCTTTGTTTTGCCACTTCCAAATTTCTTTAAGAAAATTAATAATTTTTCAGTTAAACTTAGTGCAATTAGTGTCACTGAATTACAGCTTAATTTTATGACTTAAGGCACCACTTGAACATTAATTACCTATGTAGAAAATGGTAGATGTTGAGCACAGTACTGCAAACCATGGATAACAAAAAGTGCGCTAGAACAAGAAGAACTCTTATAATGAATTAAATGATGAAAGAAATCCTTGAATCATTGTCAAAAATTTGGGTGTGCTCGTGATTCTTCAAAGACTTAACTTAATTGATCCGACTAGAAGCATTCTTCTCATTTAGCGATTGCAATAGTCAAAGATCTGTATATGTGTGTTGTGTATGCCATGACACGCTCGGATGAATCAATTAATGGTGGGATTTGACGACGGTTCAATTGCTTTATCTTTATTAATGAACAATGAGACAATCGCACTATCTTGAGGGGTATAAATGTAAATCACCCTTCTAGACACCCTAATATCTGATTCCTAAGAAAATTTAGTTATCCAACAAGAATTACACTAACCGATACAAGATATTATTATTTTATCCTACCTTAACATGTGCTCTGATATAGGTCTTTGATCTAAAATTTATACCTAATTAAATCTTGAATAATAATTCAACTGATCCTGCACGATTTTGTGATATACTACGACATCAAATTTAAGATTGTTATCTTTAACTTTTGAACTATGTAGTAGTGCAGGTTTTCATCTTCATTGTGAACTTGAAATGTTACTTTATACGTCAAGGATACGTCTTGTGTTCAAGCAAGTGAATCTCCGAATATTTATGAGATTAATTAGATATCATAATAAATAATTAACGTATAAGATTTTTTTGTTTCCTTTTCAAACGGTATGTTGAAAATTACCATGAATTTAGGAAACAATTTGAGAATTTAAAGGAGGGTAAAATCGGACCTATTTGAAAACCGTCAAAATATCATGGACGCATGTCAGCTTTTTATTTTTCCCCATACCCCAAGACGGTCAATTTTGGTCCTGAGACCCAAACTTTAATTAAAAAATTTCTAGGACCCAAACTCAAAGCTGGTCATAATGTTGCGACCCATAATCTAAATATCCCGATTTTTTTTTTAAGGAAATTTTTTGATTTCATCAATAGTATAAAATAGAATACATGATTACCAAATACATCAAAGATGAGAATAATAAAAAATTACATATATCTTGTTTCACAAAGGAAACTCGATATTTGAAAAATGGCTTTAGAAATAAAATTCGCCATTGAGATTTTTCTTCTTTAATAAGAGTATAATGTCCCGTAGGGAGTAATCACTGTTTCATCATTATCACAATTTTCCGTAGCCAAGATCTTCAAAGAATTGCAAAACCATGACCACTTCGAAAAATCACCAAATATGATACATTTGATAAGATTGTAACAATCATACGAAGCGCCCTTAAGGCTATAAGAAACATCTTATTGGCACATGAAAGCCATTAGAATGGATGAAATAAATTGAAAACAGAATAAAAACATTATTTATAAACCCTAAAATCACTAAAAAAATGATTTTTTTATTTAATACTAATAGATAATGATATTTATACCAAATCTACCAAAAGATCTGAAATTATCAGATCAAATATGACAGATTTGGATTAAATCTAAGAGATTTGGTTTTTGTTTTCCTTTTTTTCTTGGAAAGAGAAGAGATGCCGATTGAAACATAATCCCAGATTGAGTCTAAATATATGGCAAAACCATCAACAAAACATAGCGTGTGTTCAAGAGTTATTCTAAGATAGATGAACTGTGCATTATGGTCCCCAATGTATCTTTCCAACTCAAAAGAGTAACGTAGGAGGGAAAGAAATGAACACAACAACTACTCTTCCTTCTTATGATCCCATGGGGTTTTAATGTTTTGGAGTGTCTGCTGTGAAATAAGATGAGATGTCAATTCCATAATATACCTTTATGCCAAATTTACACCAGAGAAGATGCCCATTTTATCAATGACACAACAATCATAATTTACATTACCCCAATATAAAAAGTTGCATCCAGATTTAAATGCTCTTGGTGATGAAACGTTTCTTTAGAAAGTTGTTTCACTCGATGGCGCCACTAGGCCTCAATATCTAGCAACGATTCAATAATCCCTTGGAGAATCAGGTCAAAAAGATGGGATATTCTTACGATAGGTTTTCACTCAAATATTATGACCTTATACAAAACTCATAACGAGTTTTCAATGTTAATCTCGTGATGCATACGTTCCCAATATGGATCAAAAATGAATGCAGATGTCCCGGATTGCTTAAATACAAGAATCGAGTATTGGAGAAATCAATTAGAGATTTCAGTTAGAATAAGGTGTAAAAAGCAACCTGAAAACAAATCGACCATTTATTTGGAATAAGTTAAATGCATCATGTACATAACTCGTTATTAAAACTAGGCACCGGTGTACATCCGAATTGGGGAGGAGAACTAAGAAATGACACAAGGTGTTGGAGAAAACTGGATAAGTAATATAAAAATCTTTTAAGCTTGGTTACAAGCAAGTCAACTTGAAGGGTTGCTATTTGCTAAGATTCTAAATCCGATTAAGCAAAATTTCGTTATAGCTTTGGTTGACGATAAAAAACATGTAGTTGGTTGACGAAACTCCACAGAAGTGGCGAATACAAGTTTGTTAGAGGGCGGTAACTTTTGGGTCTTGCTGTGTGGGCTTATAATTGGTCTGTGTATAACATTCAACCATTTTTTAGGGACCATAAATTTTTTGAGGGGACCATGATTTGATTAGGCCACCTTCCCTATGATTATAAGGGGTGACCTAAAAAAGTGGACATGACTAGGGGTGACCTTCCTATAATTAAATAAATAAATTTATTTTTTTTCTTTTAATTTTTTTTCGAAATTTTAATAAATTTTTTTTTTTTTTTTTTTTTTTTTTTTTTTTGTATGTGGTTCAGCCTATGGGGAAAATAATGAATCTAGTCGAACTTAAAGTTCTGGCTAAGAGAAAAATATATAAAAGTTTTTTAGATAGGAGTTCTAAGTTAAGTAAAAATTTCTAAAATTTTTGCGAACACACCGAACTTTCACTTCGGTTTGCAAAGATTTTTTTGAATATAACCGAACCCTGTTCATTGTATTTTCAAATAAGAGTTCGGTTAAGTAAAAAATTGCGAACGTATTTGAACTCAAAGTTCTGCTAGGTACAAAATTTCTAAACTTTTATAACGCACCGAACTATGAGTTCTATTGGCAAGGAAATTTTTCGTTCTAACCGACGTGTTCTTGGTGTTCTATGTTTCGTAAGTTCGGTTAAAAAACTCTAGTTTTTTAAACTACTCCTAACCGAACAATACTCTGTAACTAATATTTCAAACCTAATTTGATGATTTTTAATAGATTTTATCAATCAAAAACAAATTAAAAGCAATGGGTTTGCGGGAAAATACCTACGAATTTGCATATCGCTAAAGGGTTTTGAGAAAAATACTTGCGAATTTGTACTTGTTGAACCAAAGCTAACTAAAAAAAAAGAAAAAAATTTAAAATTTCAAAAAAAAAATATTTTTAAAAAAATATAAATTTTTTTTAAGAAAAATATTTTTTCAAAAAAATTTATTTTAAACAAAAAAAGTAAAAATAAAATAATATAAGGACATTTTGATCATTAACTAAAATATGTGGATAAGGGGTGGCTTCAATTTACTTCTAATGTCCTCCTAAAATTGAAACCATGGTCCCCTCAAAAAAATCATGGTCCCAAAAAAATGGTTCCTAACATTTCTAACTATTTTCTATTTGGGCTTTTTGTTTTGTTTTTCCACACTTTCTCACTTACTTCTTTTCCCGTCCCAAGTAATATTTTTCTCCTTCATTATGCCTGATCTTCTTTCATTGTTAAAAATTAACTATTGTCAGCTACATATAATTTATGTGAACCGAAAAGTTGTATAGCATCAAATTTTGAATTGCTTCAAATATATATTGTTTTGCAATAAGATTTGTATAAATATTGGTTACCAACCAAATGCGGATTTGAGTAACAGAAAATGGGCTATATAGCCAAAACGGAACTTTTCCCAAGCCATATGGACTGGTAGGAATTAGGTCCGGGTCAAATGTCCAAAAGAAAATTTTAATTGGGAGAGACGCACTACCCTTCATCTTCTCCTCCACCGTGTCTTCATCTTCTTACGTAAAAGTTTTCAAAACCATAAAATTCTTCCACCGTCTCCTGAAAGCCCAGAGAGTTTTCATCTTCTCCTCCACCGTCTCCTGAAAACCTAAAGAGTTTTCATCTTCATCTTCTCCTCCACCATCAAATTCCTCCACCGTCTCATAAATAAATTCAAAACCCCAAAATCAGGTTTCATCCACCGGTTCACAATCATCAACACTACCGAGAAAATTGGGTTTCATCAATCGTATGTCAAACACCATCAACCTCGGAAATCAGCTTCGAGAATTAGGTTTTCACCATTTCGCTTATTGAAGAGTTTCTGTTTCAATTGATCCACCGAATGTCTCCTAAAACTAGTAAGTTTACAAACTCTAACTCGTTTTGTTCTTATTAACATAATTTCATGATTAATTTGTTGAATTGGTTCTTCTTATTTTCATTTCAAGTACCATTCTCGTGTGGAATTATTTTTTTTATTTTCATTTCAATTAGTATGTGTTAGACGAAATTGGTTTGCATCTGGTTATTTAAGTATTTTCAATGTTAAATTGGTTAAAGTGAAATTGGGTGAATTTGGTTTTATTTTAGTGTTGAATTTGTTTCAAGAGGTTTCATCCAAGTTAATCTGGGAGTTTTTGGTGTGGATGGAACTGGTTTCATCCAAGGTACATGTCTAATCGGGATGATTTATTATGAGTACTAGGATTTTATAATAAATTTATGGATGAAGATCTCGTGTTACATGTTGAAACTAATTTCATCTTGCTTAATCAGGATGAAGATCTGTACTAGGGTGTTAAGAAGTGTTTGATGGTTTGCATATTTCGGTAGTCTTAATTTGGTGTGATTATGGGACTAATAACAGCGTCTATATCGCCGTAAACTCCTTGTATTTGATTCTTTAGACCATGTTAACATGTATAATATATAGGATGTAAGTTGGTTTCATCTCGATACCTGCAGAAACTTGGTTTCATCTAACTATTATATATATGATGTAACTGGTTTCATCTCGATACCGCAGTAAACTGGTTTTCATCTAGCATTAAATATGGGATGTAATTGAGTTTCATCCATATTTTAAAATATGATTTAACCGGTTTTATGCCAAATTGTTGCAGAAGAAGTAGCAAGAAGAGTAAGAAGAATGATGGTGGCTTGAAAGAAGGATCAAGAATAAGCATGATGTGAACGTGGGTATTGAATCAAGCACCCGGAATATGGATGATGTGGATGCCGAAAAGGAAGGAAAAAAATGTTCGAGCAAACATGAAACCGACAAGTCTGCCGGGTTCACTAGTATTTACTTTAAAGATAATAGGCCGCATTAAGGAAGACTAAATTATTTTGATGTATTTAGGTTGTTTTTAAAAAATTATTAATGTTAGATACTCATTTGAAGTAATTTTGATGAAACAAGTTTCACCCCTACCAAAAATCTCATTTTTTCCGAATATGCAGGATGAAACCCTATACATCCTAGCTCTGTACAAAACCGCAATTTTTTGTCGTAATGTAACAGTGCTTGGATGAAACCCTAAGACATCCTAGCCCGTACAAAACTTCAATTTTTTGTCGAATATAACCAAAGCTTGGATGAAACCCAGCTTACATCCTAGCCTGTACAAAACCAATTTTTTGTCGAATGTAACCACGCTTGGATGAAACCCGGTTACATCCTAGCCTCGTACAAAACCGTAATTTTTCAAAGAATGAAACCAGGCCCTAGCCTGTACAAAACCGCAATTTTTTGTCATAATGTAACCAGCTTGGATGAAACCCTTTGTTACATCCTAGCCCGTACAAAATCTGCTTTGAGTGTACAATTAAACTAAATCAACACATTCAATTTTTACAAAGGAACACCGAAGGGAATGTACAATTAAACTAAATCAACATATAAGACTATAAGGTATATACTATAAAACCAAGAGCAATACTTGAAAAATAATTCCATAAAATATGTTTTTATGAACAAAAGAAACAATCCAAGGTAAATACTAGTTACGAAAATATAATTACAGGTAAATGAATCTTAAATGTGCAACAAGAGACTGCAGAGAAGAATAAAATAATAAATATATCATGGTAAAAAGCTACACAGACTAAAGGCTGGAGATGTTCTTAAGCAGGTTCTTTACTTCCTTTTTCTCACATTTTCTGTACTGCTCAACTGCAACCATCAGTTCCCTTGCAAGCAAACACCTGAGCATCACCACAGATTCATTATGACCTGCAAATGGCCATTGACCCCTTCAGCTACACAATTCCATTTCATCAATTGGTTTCTCAAGTCAACTGCATCAGCACCCTACTCATCTCCATCTGAGCCGCAATCACCGTTCTTGTCATCACTACCAACATCTCTATCTCAAACTAATAAAACCACATCATCCATCCACTCCAACTCCACCAGTGCCTCACTGCAGCTGCAACCGCATTCACACAGTTCAGTCAAGACATCAGCTGCAGCACAAACAACTCATTCCTGCTTCCATCTCACTTGCAACTGCAACGTAAACATACATCTATATTTATTCATTCACCATCTCAGTGCAGTTCCTTTCTCTTCTTGCACTTCCCTGTAACTCAAACCACTTGAGCTTAACCAAAACCACACCAGCTATCACTAACCTTTCTGCAGCCCCACAAACTCCATAATCTCACATGCAATTTCACAACACCACCTATACACCGACTTCAGAACTTAGAATCCCATCTGTTCATTCAACTCCAGCAATTGCAACACATCTTCTAAGCCTGCCATTCACACATTCTCTTCCACACAGCTGCAGAATCAACTCCATATCTCAACAACAGTTTCAATTCTTCTTGAAACCTTAGTTCACCATCCTTAAATTCAAATTCTGACTATTACCCATCTCTGCAATTCAGACACCCAGCACACCACTTCAATTATTCCATCGATTCCTCCTCTCGGATTCAATTTCAGATCCCCTTTGTTTGTTGTGTCAACAACATCGTTTCATACAAACCCTAGCTTTAGTCTACGATTTGATTAGTTGCATCATCTTATTCTCGATGAACAATCAATCGACTGCATAGAAACAAATAATCAGGTTTAGAAGCACCAACTAAACCCAAAAATTGGTTATTAGTAAAACCCTGGATAATCACCAACCGAACCCAAAATTAACAAAAATATAAAAATTGAACCCAAAATCAACACAAACAGTAATGTGACTTTACAACAATTAAACCAAAATCGAATTAAAATTGGATGAATGAAACGAAATCGTATCGACAAAGCTTGTTGAAATTGAAAATTCAAACTTATTTTTGGTGATATGATTGATGATTGAGCTCTTAAAATACTCGCTTGACTTCAATTCAAAAAAGTATAAACACCATGATTGATGATCGAGCTCTTAAAATTGATCCCAAATCAAAACCAAAAATAGTTATGAAGAAGAAGAAGAAAGCGGCGAAGAGAAAAAAAAAAAGAGTAGAAGTTGTTTTTGGGTGAGTTTAAAAACGTTGGTTAATAGGTTGAGGGTTAATTTTGGTAGAACACATTTTATTTTTTTATTTTTCCGGTGAAATATCCAAATTGGTTATTTAAACAATATTTTTCTGATATTTGGCTATATAAACAAAGATCTAAACCTAGAAATCTATTTCACCTGTGAATTCTTGTTTTGGTCTTTTTGACCAATTTTGTGTTTGAGTAAACACTCAAAGCTCGGGTTCACTAAATAAGTTCTCTCTTAGTTAGGGGTCGAAGAGTTAAAAGACCACTAGTAACTACGATAACCCCTATAAAATAATAATATCGATAGATAAGAATTTATCAATTTATTGTGATATTAAATCACGCATAATTAATCTATCAAGACATTGTATAATTTTTTCCACCAAACACTACATTAAAGATTCAATCTTTGTGACGCAGAGATTATAAAAGCTTTAAAGATGCATTATCAAAGTCGATTCTATATGGTAGTTTATTGGAGGGTTATGAAGCATGAGAACTAAATCCCGAGAAGATTAATGTTTTAGACGCGATGAGCCTTATCGTTTAAGTTTGGATTAGATGTTTGTTCAACAGATGATACCGCTTGAGAGAATTCAACTGAAATGTTCGATGATGATGGCACTAGAGATCTGCAAAATTTAATCAAATGATTGAATTATCACAATAGAATGGACGTTGATTACTTTTTGGACTACCTTCAAGAGGATATTATTTCAACATTTTAACGGACGAGGAAATAGCCGAATGAAAGGAGGCATTTTTGTTAGAGACCCCTAAATTACTAAGTTGCACTCATTTTAATTACTAAGCTCTATTATATCATGTAATTTCAATAAACCAAATGGTAGAAATGTATATTAAATAGTCAGGATTAAAAGAGCCACTACAAACGTACATATTTTACATAAATGCCATCGTTTTAAAATTGATCAATATCCTAATATCTCTCAAAATATATACCATATTTTTATAAAATTTATATATTTGAAAAGCTTTGAATTATCTATGTAACGAGTGCAGATAAGAATAGTAATTTTTTTTTTTTGGTTTTACGCAAAATTTTGTATTATTTTCAAATTTAATATTGTTGGATGAGTAAAATTCAAAATGTACGTTGCGCATGTGTTCTTACTAGTTTCTCTAATAGGGAGAGGCAATTATGGAGGAGATTCCCGGCTAATATAATGTGGGGTTATGAAAAGCTCGAAATGTAGTCGTTTTTGATGGCAAGACTTTCAACTGGGTAATGGGTCTGGATTGCTTCAAAGTTGTCAATACTTCACTTGTTATCGTTGAGTGGGAAAATTGAGCATGTGTGTTTTGCATTTTCTTTTTCTGTTTTCCGGTCGGCGTGTTTGTCAGACCTTGTCTAGCCTATTTGGTTGGTGGGTTTTGTTATTCTTTTCTTTGAATTAAATTCATTCCTTTTCCGAGTCAAAAAAGGGGAGGGGGTTAAAGCGATAAACCACCGGTAACCAAGTTGAACAGAAAATAACAACAACATGTACTTGCTGCAAACTTCATCTTGAATAATTTACCGAAATTAATATGGGTGACATCGTGAGTGATAGAACCACTTCTTTTTGCTAATGCTCTTGGTGATGAAACGTTACTTTAAATATGCATGACAGTGCGCATCATATTTTGTTTAGCAAGTTGTTATAAGCGATGCCACTAGGTCTCAACTCTGCTCTAGGCCTCTAATTTTCAGCAAAGATTCACTAATCCCTTGGAAGATCAGGTCAAAAGGATGTGATAGTCTTATTCAAACATTATGACCTTATAAAAACATATACAAAGTTTTCGATGTTAATGTTGTGATGCATACGTTCCGACTATCGATCAAGAACGAACGCATATGTCCTGACTTGCTTAAATAAAAGAATCCAAGTTGTGTTGGATTTCAGTCGGCTAGAATGCAAGACAAAGAAAACCAAGCAGAAAAATAAATCGGCCATTTTTAATAAAATAATGAAGTGTATCATGTACATAGCTTGTTACTAGAAGTCTACAACTAGGCATTGGCGTAAAAGTAATGAAGGAGGAGGACTTCGAGTGGCATAAGGTGGTAGAGGAAACTGGATATAAGTATCATAAACAGGGATTAATAATTAATAACTTCTGATTTATAAGATTAACACCAAAACGGTTGTTAGGATTCTAAATCCATGGACTCGTTGTTGCTTAGGCCGTTCTGAAGGAACACAAACTCTGGAGGAGCCGTGAATTTGAGTGCGTTTAAGGCTGGTATTTTTCGGGTCTTGTTGTGCGCTCCACGGTAACATTAAATAGTTTTTTATTTTGGTTGATTTTTCCGCACATTTTTCCTTCATTTGTAAAGCATCTTCATTTGTAATTGAACCGAAGGGAGTCCTTATGTGTTAACTATGGGGCTAAAATGAAATTGGGTGCAACGCTTTTTTCTAAAAATTTCATTGCAAAATTAAACGCCAATTGGTCTTTTTTTCCACGAAATTGGATCGGCAATTGGAGAGTCATCAACCCCGGCTATGGTTAGGCGCAATCAAAACGATTGGAAGTCGCGCCGATTGACGGTGATTGCGGCGTGAAAATGGCAAAAACCGTCACCTATACTCTTAATTTTGATCCTAACTGTTGATTAAAAGCAAAAATTCAGCCACACGATCTAAAGCTTCCGTTGTTACTATAAAATTGTTACAGAAAATTGTTACAACATTGTTACAAAAAAAATATCATATCAATGTCACACTTATAAATGTTATTCAGAAACTGTTACAGAAATTGTTGGAAATTCTGTTACAAAAAATCACAAATCCCATCCCCTTACATCCTACCGTTGTACTCCCAAACTTCGGTCGCCCCCACCACATTGCGGTAATCTAGGATTTATGGCTAATAAAATTAACTGTGAGCGGGCAACTTCACTATTTTGAACTAATTACTTATTTGTGTCACAATAGTGATGATTCTACATTTAGTACTTCCAATAAGCTAAAAACGGATTATTTATTTTTCTTAACTAATCCAATTATAATTGAAATCTCCAAACTGTAATTCTTCCATTTAGTTGATAATAAACAAATTGGATGACTTCAAAATATATTGATGACTTTGAAGATTATAATTGAAATCTCCAAACTATGTTTATTTTCTGGTCTTTGTATACTGTATCTTAGGCTTTGTCTGCTAATTAAACAAATTGGTGAAGATGAAAAATGTCCTTCAACATCAATTAACGTTAATCGCTTCTATAAAATTCTATTCTAATGAATTAAATTATTGATTCAGGCAATGCGTAATTGGGGGATATGCAAAATATTCGGAATATACTAATAAGAAAAAATAAGGATTTAATAGTAATTCTCAGTTACCCTTATCCAAATATTTTATGTAATTCCTAATTTATCTCTCTTTAATTATGCTTTGTATTTAATTATGTTTAGTTAAATTGAAGATTAGTTTGGTAATAATTAACATAAACCAAAAACATTGAATTTGTTGACTTAACAACATTAAGTCAAGTTATTATGATCATGAAGGTTTAGAAGAAGAAACAATTCAGGGATGTAAACAAGCTGAACATGCAAGTTGCACCAAATACTCATGTATAAGTATTAACGTATCTAAATTTGATTTCTTTTTTCATTGAATTCACCATTATTATACCTGAAAAACTCGGTGTCGGCATGGTAAAAGTATGAATACCATGTCGGAAATGATCTAATCGGTGCGGCATTCATACTTTCAACGTGCCAAGACACAATATTCTCCAAATTTGAAGTTGTAGTTTCGGCATATTAAATATAAAGAGTGCTACTTAAGTACTCTGCCGACACAGAAAGTTCATTATCATGCATGTCGGCAGTAATGTCGGAATGGTACAACGCTTAACTTTCTATGCTGGCACATGATGCAAATTTCTCAAAAATTTGAGTTTTTCTTACTTTGCTATCAGTATTGATAGATTTCTATCACGCGTGTCGGAAAATAGTAGTCATACTAAAAACAGTGCTTGCATAGTGAAACGGTATGGTGTTCATACTAAAACTATACCGGACGCAATACCGACATTGTACATGAAATTTCAGTTACATTTTTTTATTTTAACATAAACGAGTCCTTTTAAACAGCTACTATTGGTGATTAGGATTTTTTTTGAAGAGGCGTGGTTATTTTAATCGATTAATCGCCGAATTTTTTTGAAACAACGATGAAACTGTAGTTGAAATTGACGATGGAGAAAAAAATCTTTTAGAATCGGTAGAGAAGGAGAATTTTTTTAAACGGTACAGAACTTGAAGAATACATTAGGTTCGATTTAATTTTTATTTGTCTGAAAGAATAGGCTAGTACTTTCGCCGGAAAAACATCCTTAGCATGATACTAAGGATGACAATATTAATTCATATCCCCAATTGGGTGTTCATTAGAAATCACATTTCATTAGGCCTGCACAAGAAACCGGCCGACCGACAAACTCCGACCGACCGACAAAACCGACAAAAACTGCACACAACCGTTCATCCAACGGCCGGGACGGTTCTAAGAATCGAACCCGTTGATCTAACGGCTCGGGCACGGTTTCAAGTCCAAGACTCCGCCGAGCCGAGCCGATATAAAACCGGCAAAACTCGGCCATTGATCTCTATATTACTTTCAATCCTAACCCTCTATCTACATATATAATATTAAGTTTAACCTAACCCTAGAAAACTAAATCACATTCTCTCTCAATTTTTCTTCTCTTCAGCGCCTCTTTTTCTCTCAGGCTCTCCCAGACACCACCAACTCCAACCTCCATCACCACGACCTGCTCTCTATCATCTTCTTCTTCTCAATCATTTAATTTTAGAAGAAAAATATACTAGTAAAGGAATCATCTTCATGGATTGATTCATTTAACGTTAACAGCGAAGCTTAAAGTTGAATTTTATGCTTACAACAAATTTTGATTTTGATGTATGGATTAATAAATTGTTTGATTTTCGTTATTTTTTGGGTTTCTAAACCCTAGTTTTTAATTTTGGTTGTTTCATGGTTGGGGTTCTATATTCTTTGTGAATCAGTGGATGGGTTTATTTGTGAATCTGATTTGAATATCAATTATATTCTTCATGAATTATACTGTAAATTTTGTGTACCCAAAATTTTGAAATGGTTGTATAATTGAAATCTACAGCTTCTATATGGATGAAAGCGTGTTGTACATGTTAGAAAGTTAGAAAAGAATTTGCAGTTTCAAGAACTAATTCCGGCAATGTAAATCTGCGTAAAATCCGGCCAAAAACCCACACCGACTGAGCCGACTCGGATCGGTTAAAAACCGTACCGAAGGAAGGTCGGCTCGGCCACGGTTTCAATTTGGAAAACCGTCCTATCGTCGGCTCGGTGATCGGTATTGGCCAAAAACCGTGCCGACCGGCCGATGTGCAGGCCTACATTTCATACAACTTCAATGTTAAGAGTTTTTAAGACCACTGGTAAACGGAAAAGAGCACAAAAAAATGTGTTTGCTGGGAAAATTTACCAAGTTAAATGTTCGATTGTATTATATGCGTGCCATTGCGAAGCCAAAATATGTGGCTAACAGTTTATGACATTATATGCTTTTCACAAACTTGGCTTAGCCTAGTTGGTCACTCATCAAGGTATTAAACGGATTAGTTGAGATCATCTTGCTAAAACTCTTCGGAAATTAGTTTTTCGTTTCTCCAAATCCGTAGGATATCGATGTTTAGAAACAACAAGAAAAAAAGAAGACTGCAAATCGACCAAGAAGATTAGAGATGATGTTTTAAAATGGTCAAGGAGAAAATTTGTTGAAGACTGTTCGCGAAAAGTGTTCTACTATGCAGCCTATCCCTATCCCTAGGCCTAGCACAAAAAGAAGAAGCTATGTAACATGCATGAGTTTGTTTGTCACACTACATTTTCTTAATAAATCATATCACTATGCCTCATTAGAAGTCGCAAAAGTTGGATAACCAAATCCTAGTCAATCATCAAAAGATAAATCAACTTTGAAAAGCATATCACGTTCTTAAGATTGAATGTCAACAGCAATGTTGTTCCCTTCGACACTTGCATCTTTTGCAGTACAACACCACGATGACACCATCATCGATATATAGTTGAAACTTAGAAACATGGCAAATATCAAAAGTACGTAGCGTGTTACAAGAGTTGTTCTAAAATAGATGAAGTGTCTAGATATGGTCCCAATCAGTCTTTCCAACTTAAAAGAGTAACCAAAGATGAAAAGATATCAAAACCAACAACAACGACTCTTCCTTTTTTGATTCTCATGATCCCATATGGAGTTTTAATGTTTGGCCAGGAAGATCAGTGAAATAAGGTCAGATGTCGACTTCATAAAACTACCTTACCTTTTTATGTTCCTTGTGCAGACTCTACATCTTCACATGCCAAATTTACAACGACGAAGATATCCCATTTCATCAATCACACATCACAACCATAATTTTACATTACTCCAAAACAAAAATGATTCTTCAGAAATTACATTCAAAGACCGAAAACCTCACTGTACCTTTAAAATGAAAAGGTCACTGAACTATGCTGTTGAATTTATTTTCAAATAAAGTTCCAGAATAATCAAAGACTTCAAACTTTTTTTTTTTTTTCTTATGCCTCTTTTGATCCGTAGTGAGTTCGCACTCTAGTCAGTGGTATCATCACCCAATAATTTTACCGTACACATGAAGTTACCGTGTTATGCTTTCTTGACTCAGTCACGTGCTAGGCTGGACTCAAATTTCAGTTTGTCGTGCTAGGCTGTCTTCGTGCTTATACGGCGCAATTTACACCTCTAATCCCTTCGAGAATTGGAGAAAATTTTGATGGAGGCGTTTTTGATGGAGACATGGGGGACAAACCATATGTTGACTCACTGATATTAATTGATTCCCGTGAATTTTGTTTCCAAAAATACCAACAACAATTAAGAAAACAAATTTTCTCTCCAAAATACACATCTTTATATTTTTGAAAAACATAATTGATTAATATCAAAACATGTGTCAACATGTCATTTGTCCCCATACTCCTTCAAAAACACCCCCATCAAAAATTTATCCTGGAGAATTCATCAAATAGATGGGATATTCAGATATTCTTACAATAGGTTTCCGCTCAAATATTATGACCTTAAACAACACAAATAACAAGTTTTCAATGTTAATGTCGTGATGCCTACGTTCCCCATATCGACCGAAAATGAATGGATATGTCCCGGATTGCTTAAATACAAGAATCAAAGTACTGTTGGAGAAATCAATTAGAAATTTCAGTTACAATGTAAGGTGAAAAAAGCAACCAGAAAAACAAATCAACCATTTATTTTGAATAAGTTAAATCCATCATTACATAACTTGTTATTAAAAGTAGGAATTGGTGTACATTTAAATTGGGGAGGAGAACTAAGAAGTGGCATAGGTGTTGGAGCAAGCTGGATAATCTTTGTAAAATTATTTACACGGTGTTCACTACAAATAAATAGACTTTTGTGAATGCTTAATTCCTTGAGTTGTTCGGGATGGCTGTATATTTTGGGTCTTGCTGCAGGCTTTTTATGTATCCAAGATTTTATAGTTAGTTTGTACTTGGGTATTTTTCTTTTTTTTGTTCGACACTTTCCCACTCTCTGATTTTCTTTCACCATTATAAATTAGCTATCAGTACTATTGTCTGCCACATATAACTGCCCTAAGAGCATCGACAGTGGCTGCTAAAAATTCTAAGTGGAGTTTTTTTATTTAGATCCTAATTTATGGGTTTTATATATGTGCAAAAATAACAATGTTTTGCTCATAAATCTTCTCCAATGGTGTGGGATGTGGGTGTTATTTTGAGGGTTTGCTTTTTGGATAAAGAATAAAATTGATTTTTTTTCCTATTTGTTTAGAAAAAGTTATTCGAAATAATAATAAAAAATAGCTAAAAGATGACATGGAGGTCATTTGAAAGGTCAAGATAAGATTTTCTCTAACACCTTTGTATTTATTTTAATACCCTCCTATTTTCTAGAACTACTGCTGGAGGTGGATTTGATTTAAGTGAGGGTCTAAAATCCCATGTGTCACATAAAAATAATATTCTCACTTTTGTTTGAGATGCAGTAAGGTGGTATGGCTTCAAATTTTGAATTGTTTTAAAATATTATTTTGCAATATGAATTACAAAATTAGTGATGACTAACCAAATGCAAATTTGAGTCATTTGGAATGCGATGCCATACAAAAGTGTGTTTTTTGATGTAACACTTGAAGCTCTGGTTCACTACATAAGTTGTCACTTAGTTAAGAGCCTTGAGAGTTAAGACCACTAGATAGTCCTGACCGTCCTGACCTAAAATCCAGCGGATAAACAACGGCCTCTCATTCCACCATTGACAACTTATAGAAGCTTCTTATTTCGCCAACAACTCCGCTGCAACATTACCCTATCTACAAATGTGGGAGTATCTAAATTGAATCGAAGGTAAAAATCTTAAACAATTTTCCCGGTGAACTGCTAGTTTCCACGGCACCAGCGAAGGGTCTGAACGGCCTCTAATGACTTGCATCAAGTCGCATTCAAACCATAAGCGAGACATCCTTCTAATGTAAGCAATCCTGAATGCATAAATTTCTTTTTAAAATTCTTCATAAACGAAGTTTTCAATCCCAATAGATTGCGTCAGACACTAAAAAATTGAACTTTTATGATTTCAAAATACAATATCACAACCAGCAAGGCTTGGATTACCAAGGGAACACCCATCCACATTTACCTTCAACCATCCACGGAGAGGGAGAGACCAGTTTACCACAATGATCTTAATTTGGTGTCTTAACTTATTTTTTTTTGTTTTTTTTTTTGATCGGTCAAATAGAAATTTTATTGAAAAAAGGCACATAGGAGGTACCTTAATCCAATGATTACAACCGAGCAAAAAAACGGGAGCCGAAAGGGGATCGGCTACCCAAGTAAAAAAACATAAAAAAATTACGGAGGCCAGTAAAATGAACCCCATAAAGAAATCAAATATTTGCTGTAAGCCCTAATATTCTTGTGTTCAATTCATTCCAAAAGAACGCTTGTAATTTGATATTTGTAATAAGGCTTGCCAAATTTTCTTTTTGTTATCGAAAGTTCTTGCCTTAACTACCTTACCATAGACCCCAAAAAACTTAAGAATGCATAGGTCAGACATTTGATTATATATAGGACCCTTGCCCAGCCTAAGTGATTCACTAATCAGTAGTTTCAACTTCGCAGCAGCTATATGTATTTGTTAGGAAAACCGTGGGTTTCCTACTTTAAGTCCGTTTTCACATTGAGGTAGATTTCCTAATTGGAGTATAAGGAAATATATTAGAAAGAGTTTAGTTTCCGGTTGGAGGCTAATACTTGTTGGCCAAGTTTGTGTTCTCTATATATATGACTAGAATTGTTTGTTTGTAGATAATTCAACCTAGAAGAGTGGTAAATCCTTGTGCTTAGGTGATGTAGGACATCCTACTCATTGGTTCTCTATTTCCTATTATAGTTCTTATTACAATTTCCTTTTACTAGTTCTAGGTTATTTCTTTGTTTAAGATTTATTTCCTAGTTTCTTTGATTTCCTTTTCTAGTCCTAATTATATTTAGAATCCTTGAATCCTATATAAGAAGGCCTAAGCATAGTAGAGATGCAATTCTACAACCAATATTATTATTTGATTAATATCAAACTTATCTTTTATTTTTATTATCTTTATTTTTATCATCACTTTTGTGAATCTATTGATCTCACACTAGTTTCTACCTTTAATCGGATCTTTGATCCAAAATCATACGCTTCCGTCACGCCAAGTGGCATCGTAGCCACTGTTGAGATTCTCTTTTTGAGTTTCTTGGCTTTGTTTCTATCCACTTTAAGAGCATCCATTGAGTGCCTTAATTTCTTCGACATGGAAACGGAATTTCGTACTAGATTCATAGAAGATGGAATGATCACCGACTTTATTATTGATCCATCAAGCCCGAAAACTATATATCTATTGGAGCAAAGAAATTACTTCAAGGAAAGGAATTACTACGAATGGGATTTATTCGGCAGTTTTATTGAATTTAGCTTTAACGAAGGTAAGTACAAAAGAGTTTTGCTTGTTGTGAATTATCTTTTAGGAACGATTGTCATGTGATATTAGGCGTAGCCTTGGCTTTCGTGTTTAGGTGCTGTTTATAATGAAAATATGCATAGTTTTGATTTTCGCCAAGGTAATACATTGCATCGTTTAATGGGATTACGTAAACAAACACCACTACAACATAGCATTGAACAAAAAAAGTCAGATTTTTGGAAAGAATTCGATGAGACTATTGCTCATTTTAAAGAGAAGTTTTTGGAAGACTTTAGAACAACATTCGATGAGATTATTTCACAAGTACCTATCTTAGAAGAAGAAGAAAATAAGGGTGACGAAGAGAGTTCTAATGTTGCTGAGATTAATCATCCACAATCCACTTTTTCGCCTGTTTCCGACATAGCTACTTCTGTTCCTAAGGATGTGCATACTCATGAAATACTCACCGTCAAGAATCCACCTCAGTGTTTTCAGATTGTTGATGTTTCTCGTACTCCCATCGATTTTGTTATGCCAAAGTCAGCTTCCATAACATCAATTGTCATGTTAAGCCTTTGAATATTCCTATTGTATGGCATAAACAATTGAATTTAGAACAAAGAATCGAAGTACATTGTTCATTGGGATGGGCGCTCGCAATACTTACTAGGTTCTAGAAATATTTCTTTGAAAGATGGCGGGCATACACCTTATGAATCACTTGAACTGATTCCAAAACTAAGTCTATCTAAAACTGATTTCACAAAGTTGTCATGGCTATGGAAGAGTCAGGCACACTTACTTTGAGAGATCAACCTGTTACTATATGTAGAAAATTGCAGGAACACCTACTGTTTGAGGGCTTGGAATTGCACGGAAGAGAAGATGATGATCTGATACGAAGGAATTTTCCTGCCAGTATAGAGGTATTGAGATATTTCGTTAAGAAATCTAGTTATCATGGCTCTCCACGGGTCACCCATGATATTTTCGCAAGGGTATGTGAGATCTCCGCTTTGCGCAAAAGATTTAAGTGATGATGTTGAATGTCCGGGCATCGATAATACGAGAAGAAAATTAATTAGAAGGAAAGAGCCGGATGTTAACAACTTGATTAGGAGGAAGAAAGCTAAGAAAGGGTTTCAAATCACAGATGATAACAACTTCACTAATCGTGCTCCTCCGACAAGGGATTTTGGTTTCAAGAAGTATGTTCCTTCTCATTCATGCTTCTCGATATTTTAATTGTCTACCTCACTAAAAATTCAACATTTGTCAGGCCCGTGAACAAGCTTAAACAAGTTAAACCTCTACTGGATACTTGCATTCGATCACTAATCTGTGCGTGTTTGAACTGGCTGCTAACATGAAGCTTCATCAACTATGCATAAAATTCCCTACAACCATGAAGAAGCTTTCACAAATTCTCATGGTGTTCTCATCCAATATTATGAGATTCCCCGAAAACCTCCTTGGTTTGTGTTTTTGTTGTATGGATCCCCAAGGAGAAGAATACTAAAAGGAGATACTACTGCTCACTCTAATCCTTGCCCAACCACAACAATTACTAAAAATCTTTTCTCAAAAGGAAGAAGATATAGCACGCCGGACACTAAGAAATGCACACAACAGAAAATGTTTATTTCAGTGGGAGAGATTCAAAGGAGGAGGTGACGGTATGTATTTTATAAGCCCTGGAAAACACTCGGAGAGGTTTACAAATGACAAACTAGAGCTATTGTTTTCATAGAGCACCCACATGACGTTACTGTTCACCCGGTAGTCCATATGGTCCGGGACCGTAATGAGATTTGCTTCCTATATTAGTGCTCATCTACTAGCAGGAAGACACGCCCAGAAACGCTCACCGACGGATGCCCGAGCCGCATGTTACCGAGGAAAAGATTGATTGCCAACCAATCAAGGTAGCTGCTCTTAAGAGCCATATGATAGATGAACCAGTCGGCTTATTTTCGACACTAACGTTTTCAAAGCATTCCTTGAAACCATACCTTCTACCCACTGTTCATCAACGATTTACATCTGTATTAAAGGTACGCAATCCAAGTAAACCAATGATCATTATATTGAATTGGTTGAAGTATTTTTGTGATTTCTTGGAGGTAAAAGAAATTCATCATGGTTTTCCTAACCAAGATTATGAGATTCCACGAAAACCTCCTTGGGTTATTCGTGTTGGTTTTCGCAAGCTAAATCGAAGTTTTGGCAGAATTCTAAGAATTACTTTTGGTTTATCTACTACGGAAGATTCCCGGAATGAGGTATCCTTATCTAACACCATTAGTACTCTGTTGTCTTGTCCGCCTAAGTTGGTTTGTATGGCCTCGCGTAACGAGATATTATACGTAAAATTGGCAAAATTGGTATACCGTGATGTGCCCTGGTACAAGTTCTGTGTCAAGCGAGTACTGCATCCTAGAGTACATTTTCTTCACAAGGGATTAGATTTCTCTTTCAAAATATGACTCGACTCTTCAGAGTTAAGAAATACATAATTGATTTTCTTTGATGCTTTGAGAGTTGCGAATCGAATCTCCATCGTTTAATTCAATAAGCAACCAATTGCTTAAACATATCTTATAAGGATCCGAGACGTTATTATTAAAAATTTCTCAAGTGGACCAAAACCAAGTATGCTTCTATGCTGTTTGGTGGGCGTCTTTATTTAATCTAAATCAGTATCCCAATCGGTTCGTTTATATGGTTGGAGATGCCGATCGTAAGATGGATATATGGGAAATGAAAATTGATCAGGGATTTCTAACTTGCATACAAGGAACCTGGTTCTACCGATGATGCGCATCTTTATGCACACCGGTTCTATCTTTGTCTTGGTATAAATATGGTTCAAGGTCTCAACAGAAGTTGGATTACTACCCCGTGGGAAATCGACGTCAACTATTGTGTCTTCATTTCTAACAAGAGACTTTACCGCGAAGACATCCCCGGCAAATGGGCGTAAAAGTTCTCCTTCGAAAGGATTTGATAAGATTATGTTTCTCAACATATGCATTTCTAATGCTAGCTTATCTGAGTATACTTGGTGCCTTCTTACGTAAGTTTCTACAAGCTAGTGATGCGAAGAATCTAATGAATGATGATCTTCACATCGTTTCCTACCAAATGTTCCCGGAAAAGATGCTTGTGCTATTATGGCGAACTTAAGGTATCGATTGATGACCAAAGTATACAAGTGGACTTTATTCGAGTTTATTTAAGCTATGGTCTGAATTCAAGCATAAACTCATCAAACTAGGGCTGGGGAAAGATGTTTCAAATATGGTACTCTTAAACGCATTAACAAAGATTGGGTTGTGGACTCGAGATCGAAAAGTGACGAAAGTAGGCATGAAGATCTTCGTCATCGTTTTCAACCTTACCATGGCGGCGACGGTGTTTATTTTGTTATACCGAACTCAAAGTATTTGATAGCTAATGATCTTCGTCGACGATTTCGACCTTATGATCCCGGCGCCGACGGTGTTTGCCATTTCTTCAACCCGAGGAATTTGATCGATGACAATCTTCGCCGGCTTTTCCGACCCTATGATCCTGGCAAGGATATTTTGTTTCTCTATACTGAACTCGAGGTCGAGTTCTTTTCAAGAAGGGGGGCCTGATGTAGGACATCCTACTCATTGGTTCTCTATTTCCTATTATAGTTCTTATTACAATTTCCTTTTACTAGTTCTAGGTTATTCATTTGTTTAAGATTTATTTCCTAGTTTCTTTGATTTCCTTTTCTAGTCCTAATTATATTTAGAATCCTTGAAGCCTATATAAGAAGGCCTAAGCATAGTAGAGATGCAATTCTACAACCAATATTATTATTTGATTAATATCAAACTTATTTTTTTTTTTATTATCTTTATTTTTATCATCACTTTTGTGAATCTATTGATCTCACACTAGTTTCTACCTTTAATCGGATCTTTGATCCAAAATCATACGCTTCCGCTACGTCATTAGGATTTTGGTCTCTTTGGTAGGGAGAGTCGTGTGCTACCGTGAAGGTCGATATCGGTATGAGAGAAAAACTTGTAGAGAGAGGATTTTGGTGTCTAGTGTTTAGGGTTTGAGTCTTTGCCCTAAACCTAGATTCTAGTGTTTCCATGTTTCTCCACCATTACTAGCAGCTATGAAGATGGTGTAAAAGAGAAGACATGAGGCTGGTTCGTGGAATGGTTAGAGAATTTTTTTCTCTGGTTTCTTCAATGGTGTTCTCGGGCATGTCTTGTTAACTCTTAGGCTTATCTAGGGTTGCGGAAAGAACATGTAATGATCTTTGATTATAATGGAAGTTTTTCCGGTGGTGTTGGCCGTGGATGTAGCATGTAAAGGTGAACCACATATATCTTGTGTTGTGGTTGTGTGTTCTTTTTATCTTCTGTCTATTTCTTATTATTTATCCCACGTTTGGTTCAAATCACCAATTGCCTTTTGTGATCCTGTGATTCCGCTGCGCTCGGGGTGCCAATTTTCCCAACAATTGGTATCGTAGCCAAGGATCGGCTAGTGTGATTAAACCTGGAATTGAACTATGGTTTATTGTTCGGGTGGAGAAATATTTTTGAAGATAATGTTTCAAACGGTGTTTACACAAAGATGGATTTGTGATGTTATTTACAAATCGGAGAGGTTCAACTTGGTAGAAATGTATGTTCTTCGTTTGGTTTTATGATGTAGTATGGGATGCATAATAAAGTTGAATGAGATGGAATACATATATACTTCTTGAAGAGTGTTAGTAATCATACACTATAAAGAATGGGTTACAAAGTTTAAAGGATAGATGGGACAGTGAGGTCTCATGTGTAAACAGAATCCATCAACGCTTGAAGTTATGCTCGAGATGTTATAGATTTATGTTCTTAAGTCTATGTTAAAGTATTCTTGATGGCTTGCATGTTATATTAATAATGTGCCCGATCTCGAAAGCATGTACCACTTGTAATATGGGCATTCACACTGTATATATTCAGAGCGAGTATGTTAGGTGTGATGGTGGTAAAAAGTATGTCAGATTGGTGATGGTCGTAAGGACCCGTAAAGCACGTCAACACTATTAGACTAGTCAATAGATGATTTAGCCGTTAACAACTCGATTATAAACAATAATTAATAAAATAATTTAATGATAAAATACTCGATTAATTATATAATAAAATAATATAAACTATTGGACTAGTCAAGAGACGATTTAGATGATTTAGCTTTGAGTAATGCCATCACTCGTAAAAAGAAAAAAAAATACTTGGATAAGTGTTTGGCTCTAGGTTATGGTTTTGGTACCCTGGCTTTCACGACGTTTGGCGAGCTTGGTGAGGAAATAGTGGGTTTACTTAAGAGGCTGCATAATCATTTGTCTAGGTTTGATGTTGGTGCCAAGAAATGTAATTTCTTTTTTCACAGATTAGGGATTGTGTTTTAGAAAGGTGTTGGAGCCCAGCTTGTAGCTAGGATTCCAACTAGTTTCTTATCGTCGATGATGTTCTTGACGATTAAAAATTACCATTAGATAGATATCGAAAATTATGCGAAATGGACTTCTAGAACGCGTCGATTGGACTCCGGCCGATGAAGTTACGAGACTTCGGAAGATGGAGTCGGGAATTAGTCAACTTAACTTGATTTTGACCTTTGACCCGAGTCAAAATGTGTTTGACCGTAGTTGACCTTATTAGGTTGATTTAATTTTGGTTAGAATTAATTAATTTGGTGTAAATGAGATGTAAATATTGTTTTAATTTGATAGGTTAGAAGTGGGCATCCCTTAACATCATTATAATTATAAGATTAGTAATAGAAAACCTTAATTAAAGGTTTGGAAATATAAGTTCCAGGAGAGTCATCTCCTCCTCGTGTGAGAAGGTGGAGGTGGGAAGTTATGGTTGAAACAGAGAGCTAGTTAGGAGAGGAAGAGAACCACGTAGGGAGGAAGTAGAAATGGTAATTTTACTAGATTAATGCTTTGCAAAGCAGAGGGGCCGACCAAGAAAACCAAATATGGCAACATATATAATCGTTGTTAATCTGTAGCAAGTCGCCCGGCAATTAGCAACGGTCGAGATAAGTCGCACAAATGCGCAACACTTATATGCATTGCAAACTTACCCATGGATCCTTTCTTCTTCGCCCGTCCGACCCACGTGTGACCTGTTTTTCTCGGGTAAATTTTGAAACCAAAATTCTTCGATTACGATAAAATTTATCTAAATTACTTAAAACCCGTATACAACACAATGATTATAAACTATAGTATGTAAACTACTCGAATAAAAACAACTTAAAATTGTTAAAACTTGAAAAATTAAAATCTTAAGATTTTTATTTCTTTTATGAAATTTCAATCCAAAATTCTTTGATCATGGGCGATGTTTTCCTAAATTTATTTCCGTTTATGATAGATATAATTATTAAGATCTCTCAGGTGCAAAAAATATGACGAAAAACGATTAAGAATGGATCAATTTTGAATTTTTGAATTTTTTTCTTAAAACTCAGTTTTGAGGACCATGAATGTGTGACGGACAAAATCCAATATAGTCACCCCTATAGAAGGCCTCCTAAAGTCAGCCAATTATGTGAAATATTATCCTAATAAGTAACTATATTGTCTAGTTCATGCTAGTAAGAGAATTAGAGAAAATACGGTTGAGAATGGAGTAGAACAACAAGAGTTAAAGTAGATGAAAAGGGTTCATGTAGAGTATAGAGAGGACTCATAAGTGAGAAGTAGTAATGATATCTAAATCAGGAGAAGAAATAAGAGGTAGAGATCCATAGAAGATGGAAATAAAGTGTGAATGATGATAATGATCATGGTGATGTTGATGATGAAAACCTAGTATCTAAATCAAGGTAAACTTTCTAATCCATTCCTAGTTTGTTTAGAATGTTTGGGTATCCTTTGGATATGGAAAATAGTTAGAGATCAATCATGTTCTTGTTTTATGAAAAACTATTATTTCATGTATGGTTTTTATGTCGCTGGCCAATATGTAGAGACGTTTCTAAGCGTAACGAATGATTTGGAGGTAGGTTTTCATATCCAAGAACATTAGCTCGTGTATGTTTTTTATGTCGCTGGCCAATATTTCATTAGCTCTATAAGCGTAAATTATAGTATGGTAGATGGTGATTCTGGACGTATAATGATTGTCCCAATCGGTTGGGTAGAGAATTATTTATCAGCCGTTAGAAAATGAGTCGACGCACCAAAACCAAATGTATTCAGTCACGAGAATCAATAAGTTGGAGCCAGGCCCGGTCTTGTATTTTTAGTGGCCTGAAGCCAAATTTTTTTGTGGCTCTCTGTTTAGCGAAAAGCATTGTAAATATGATATGCTATTTCGTTTTGGTCCTCATAAATATGTTTGTGTTTATTAACACTACACCATTTTCAGATTTTGTCACAGGCTATACCTGTTACTTATTGAATTTGTAATGGTTATAACCTGTAATAAATAGGCCGTTATTAATAATTGTGATGGTGTTATCTAACGGTTTTATCTGTGACAAGAGACAGACACAGTCACATATAAAAACCGTTACTATAATTAACAGTCACAATTGACCTAATTTTAGGATTGCGACACGTGGCTCTTTTGTCACGAAATTTTAACAGTTTTAGGTGTGAGTATATTATTGCAACGATTCGTTTGACGACACGTGTCTTTTTGTAGTAATGGTTACAGTAACACCTATAAGTGTTACCTAATGCTTGTAACGAATCTTTTAGTAACACGTGTCATCCTCCAATATCAGTACTCAGATGATGACACGTGTTCTTTTAACTAACACTTTTTGTAACAATTATTTCCGTGACAATTCTTTAAATTACAATTAAAAAAATGGATAGTCCAGATCCAATGTAACGGACCCGGGCTTCCAGTTTACAGGCCTGCGACACAATTTATCCTGAAACACGGGCTTGCAATACACATTTCAACACTCATACATACATTGCGGAAACACAAGCACAAAGGTCTTATTCATTATGATTACTTACAACCAAAAAATTGTTTTATTCATTACGAAATTTAACCAAGCACAATTCAAAGCCAACACTTTGTGAGCTGCAACCAAGTAAAAACAAGCTTAACTTAATTAATACACAATGAGATAGGGAAGTTGCAAGAGAATAAAATATACAAATGAATCAAATATGATTTGTTATCATACCATTTAGCGAGCATGGACAAAGTTATCATTTCAAGTAATTCCAAGATTGGCATCAAACACGCATGACCTACAAATAATGAAAATTGAACATGTTAATGACAAGTTTTGGAGTTTCATGGATCATGAGAGTGGAAAGAAAAGCAGAATAAAGAAATGTAAAGAACTACATTATCATCGATCTCTTCACAAACTCCAAATTACAACTTAGCTATAAAGAAAAACATAGAATAAGTGGGATTCCACTTCACACGACTCCCACTTCCTAAGATGTAGGTAAACAGACTCAACATTAACACCTACAGCTTATTCACGTCCCGTAAACAATAAAGACTAAAACTAATTCAACACTTCAGTTCTACAAATGTAGTTGTAGGACTATTAACTTGCCAAATTTTTGTACTCACACGAACTACCTCTGTTATATGACTTGCAATGAATACAAGAACTTCATCTCATAACAACCGAAAGTTGATACTCAATTCAAAAGTTAAACACCATGGATTTGATTAAAAATTCAAGTAAAATCTCGAAAAAATGGAGAACATTACAAGAAAAGAAGGTAAAAGGTCAGCAGACATACCTAAAGAGCACAATCAAGATCAAAAACTGATCCCCCTAGTTTTGTCTTTGACTTCACCAAAAGGGAGAAAGTGAGGAGTTGAAACACCGTATATTTGACTAAAAATTCAAGGAATGATTGAATTTAGAAAAATAAGGAACATTGCAAGAAAGTGAAAGGAAAAAGGTTAGTAGACATACTTAAAGAGCACAACCAAGATCAAGAATGGATGCACCTAGTTATTTCTTTGGCTGCACCCAAAACAGAGCAAGTAGAAGTTAAAAAAAAAAATTGAACCAGACACCCACACCTTAAATTTTTTAAGAGTTGGAATGAGTTTTCTAATCTCTTCACACCTTTTCGGCTCCAGCGAGTAACCCAATGAAGACTTTCGGTGTAAGAACATCCAGACTTGAAATAGTTGCACGACTCACAAAGATTATTGGCACTCTTTTCTATAGAGAAGAGTGTAGTGAATCCCATATAATCAATTAAAAATAGTCTTGCCTCGCAGGTTATTCGAACTGCAGCTTTTACATCGAGGTATCTTCACAAAAACAGAATAAAAAGAATCAACAAACTTGAAAGAAAGAATAACAATAGGACTCTACCTACAAGAAGTTATGAATAAGCAAAAGTCATCAAGATAATGTTAAAGAAATAAGAAGGTCAAAAGGAGGATTTACATTTGCAGAGAACAACGTGACCACGAACAATCAACATACGGCTTCATTCTCAAGTCGTGAATTTGAGATCTGGACAACAAGGGAACATATGTAATATTTATAATAAATGTTTACCAATACGCAGACATCTTCATTCTAACTCGCCACCCAGCTTTACATGCTACCCCATACCGAATGAGAAAGAACAAAGGATTTTGACAACATTTACCTGTTGAAAAGCTGGCCATTTAAGAACGAGAATATGTGATAGAACAATTTATGGACTAATAACGGAGGAACCTGTAAAAAAGAGGAAATTTCACATTTTAATTTTCTTTTCCAAGATAACCTTTCTGATATAACGACCATAATTTAAAATTAAAAACACACAAGATTGGCCATTAAAGTTAAAAACACATAATTGTGCCATTTCGTCTATACCATAATTTAAAGTTTTAGTATGCTGCGCGTAAGAGAATTTCTTTTTCTAAGTATGCACAAGTATAACATCATTCAGCATATGCTATCATATATTATCTAAATTCCAGGTAAATCACTTCTATAGAGAGACAAAGGAGCACAAATGAACCTTCATGACTCCCCGATGTAAGACAAGTTTATGTCTGAAGACAGAAAAAAAAGACCACGCACGTTTAGCTCTTAGTTCCAAGGTTCATCAACTTACCTCCAGCAATTGTTGCCTCATGGACCACTCTATCAATTTCATCAGTAGTAATGCCTGGTCGAATTACACGAGCAGCTGCATCCAAGATCTCCCTACCAAGCTGATAATATAAAGGAGCAAAATTCAATGTAAAACTTCTTATTTTACTTCCTAAACAACAAACTGGGAAAGCTTTCTAATAAAAATAATCTTAAGAATTAGGAACTTACTCGACAAGTTTCTCTCATCCTCTTAATCTGTTCAGGAGTTTTGATATTCATAGATAAAATGCAAACAATAAGAAGATTTGATCCACTCATTAAAGTGTAACATCATTATAAGACATGGATATATGTTTGAAGATCCATTAATTCAAGCTTACCTCCACAGTATTTTGCAGATCACTATATGGTTCTATAGTTTGAAAACCGTGGGTTTCCTACTTTAAGTTCGTTTTCACATTGAGGTGGATTCCCTAATTGGAGTAGGAAATATATTAGGAAAGAGTTTAGGAAAGAGTTTAGTTCCCTATAGATTACAACCACCCACAATAAGTTTTTTGTTATGCGAGATCCTATCGTGGTTGCGAATAATAGCAAACATACTACTAGTAGAAGTGGCATTCAAAAATATCAAAACGCCGCCAATCCAGTTCCATAAAGCAGGCGAGAAAAAAAAGTAACATGGGTGCATTGGATTAGGAACTATACGGATAATAATGTATGTCGATTGTTTTAGAATCCAAAGGACTTATATAATGCAGAAAAGTCCATAGAATTTAATAGATTATATTGGATATTTTTAACGGTAAAATAAAAGGAACAATAAAGATTTTTAAAATAAGAATTATATTTTAATTTCACAGTCAAAAAACCCCAAACAGATCTTGCAAAGTCATAATGAAGCAGCTAGTGGGAAGTAGTTTCAGCGGCCGCACAAAAAAGACAGTTCTGTGGCATATTTATTAAATAAGAATTATATTGATGAGAGTACTTTTGCGATGGAGGTGGTCGCGGTTCTTGTGGTGGTGGTTGCAACGACGGTTGGGGTAGCAGTGTTACTGATGTTGGAAGCGGTGGTGAAGGTATGGATGGTCCTTGCGATTTTGGTGGTGATGGTGATTAAGGTGTTGTTGGAGGTGGTGAGGGCAGTGTTGGTGGTGGAGGCGGTGTTGGTGGAGAAAGGAATGACCTTGGTGTTGTGGTGGCGGTAAGGCCCTATTGGTGGCATTAAGGCAGTGCTGGTGGCTATGGTGGTGGCCATGTGGTGGTAGTTGTGGTACTAGTGGCGACAGTATTGGTGGTGGTACTAGTGACAGAGGTGGTGGTGGAGGTAGGATTGCTGGGGAATTAAGGTGGTGAATGTAGTGGTGCTCGCTATCGTGGTGCTAGTTTATAAGTAAAATATGAGAACCCACACATTTCCGCAGAATCTTTGTGCCTTGGTTTGAGTTTTTTTTTGGAAGAATATAATGTATATATTCGTAAATAAATATAAAGCGGTGTGAGATATTCGCATTCGTAAATAACTACCACAGCATGGGATATAAGATAAATATAAAGCGGTGTGAGATACGATGATTCATCGACTCGGAGTCTTTGGACTCGTCATCATCTAGTTGACAGGGGGATTGAATCGTACATCCCACATAATTACGATGCATAGAATTACGAGAAATAAAGGGTAAAGCGTAAAGTAAAGTGCTGAAATGTAAATGAGACAAGGATTTACGTGGTTCAGCACTAAGGCCTACATCCACGGGGTATTGAGTTTCACTATGTATTGAGAGGTTACATAAATAGTCGAAAGACTTTATGTGTGTTACAATGCTTGGGGAAATAGAATTCATACCTATTATTCCTATTTCTCTTTTCCTATGTTCTTCTCTAGTTACTTAGAAACTAGTCGCCCCCTTCTCTCTTAGTGGAGAGGGGTATTTATAGGGAAGGTACGTGGGTACACCGTCAGAGGCCGTTTGAGCTGATCCCGCTGGTGTCTTCGCTCTGGACCGATGCCCCCAGCGGCTATAATCGATGAAAATGGGTCGATGCTTTCTTTTCCATAGATTAGTTGACACGTACCATATGGTTAAGTGTTTAATGCGGGTGGTTGGGTCGCCTGCATGCGACATTCAGCTGTCTGCGCACCCATCCCATCCATGTCGGTCGGCCTTTTCCCCACCGTTGATTCTTAGATCCCTCTCTGGATGGGGTAAAGCCGATCTTCGGATATGTTCCAATGCTTCGCATGGCTCACTCCTTCAGTGCTCTCGGATCTTAACCGTCGATCATATCAAGATGTATAGATGGCGGATGCCCCTTGGGTGTTTGATGCGTGTCATTGTGTCTCGATGTCCTGGATTATAAGCCTTCCACGTGTAATCCCTTGGGCACGTGGTGAGTGATGAATTATGTGTATTCAATTTGCCCTTTTCTTCTAGCCTGATGTTAGTCAATGTTAGAAGAAAACTGCTTTCATAATCTCTTCATCTCTTCATAATAACTTCCCCCTAGATTTAAGGGAACATTTCCCACTCTTTTGCAATAACTTCTTCTCGAATCGTGGACGATTTTTATCCTTCTTGGTGCTATAAAAATGAGAGAAAATGTCAATTTTTGAGATAAATTCTATTCCTTCTTCATTTTTCTGTCAGTCCTTAATTTCTTCTTCTCTCTGGCCTTTCATTCTCTTCTTTTAGTTTTTCCTTTTATTCTTTAATTCTTAAGTACTTCTTTGGTAAATCGTTGTGGATAGAAAATCCTAGGATTTTCCGAGGTTTTGACTGCTGTCGCTGTTCATCGTTCTCTCATTAATTGCTTTCGCTCCTCTCCTAAAGCTTTTGATACAGGTATGAAGCTTTTTCTAATCTTGACTGATTATTGCTTTTCTGCTGCTATGTTCTTGGTTTTGTGGTGAAGAACAAATATACGAGTAGTCTAGGGTTCCCCGTTTGTTACGGATTTTAGGGGTTTCAGATGATGTTTCTGATGGTTTTGAAGAAGTTGAAAAATTTACTTTACGATCTTCATCCTTCCTTCGTTTAATCTTCGTGTTGTTTCGCGACTCTTCGTATTTACGGCCGATCGTCATCGGCGCCTTATCGACTCCACCATCGAGTCCATATAGGCCTCCTCCTCCTAGAAGCCCAGATGTGTCTCCGCTAATAGGAGGTTCTTATAGACCTTCACACCCAGATCGCCGTGCTCAAAGAACCTCATCTGCCCCTGTGCTCTAGAGTTTCCTCCGTTAAGAAAGGATCAGCGAGGGGTCCTCATGGTTCGCGGTTACGCTGCTAGTCGTCCTTCTGCTACCCAACGAGATGGGCTAACAAACGCGCCGCCTTCTACTTCTCATTATGACGAGCCGTTGGATGTACAACCTCTTTGCTCGGTTGTTCCAACCACGATGCCTCATTCCTCTCCCGCCTGCCCGGATGGGGAAGTCTCCAAGGGTACCGCACCGAAGGATGGTTCGTCCAATAATTTTCCCACTAAAAGAAAAGCCTCGATCCGAGTCCTCCGAAAAGGCCTTCGTTGGACCCCGTTGATGACTTCGACGCCCCCTATTATACGTAGCGTCTCTGGGTAAGAAAAAGGTTACTTTCAAGCATATAGATCTTGAGGCGTTCAAGTTGAAGCATGAGCTCAAAGCCTTCGAGGTCGGGTTCTATGCTCCAGATGATGATCTTACTTATGATTTGATTTCAAGTTACAAGTACGATGAGTACCATTTGTCGACTACGGTGGGTGCTTTTCGAAGCTGGTCTTATGTTGCCTTTGTATAAGCATGGTGACTCCTTTTAGTACGATGCATTGGCTCGTCGTGAGAATTCTACTTCTCATACACACTGTCGCTCGGTAGTGCAATTGACTGGGAATTATCTTCGGGCACTCAAGGAATGATATCTTCAGAGTAAGGGGTAAACAATGATGACTTGCTACGTTCCTAACCCAACTGAGCGGAAGTGGTATACTCCTGAGAATTTTAATAATTGCTTCGGAGATTATGTTAATGGAAGGAACCTCAAGACGTGGAGTGTTGGTCTTCGTACAATCACTGCTCCTCGTGGTGATGTTCGCCTTCTAAGCGAAGTATGTGATTCAAAGTTGAAGTATGTCACTGGTACTGAGAATTCTTCTCAGCGGAAGCTTTTTCCTGCTCATGAAAAGCTCAAGCGTGATCATGATTATGAGTGGCATGCCACCGTAATTGAGGTTATCGGTCCCTGGCTTATGGATGGGTTCCTTGTCCTCATGGATGGCGTCCTCAAGCCGATAGCAAACCTCGTGGAGGTTCCTCCAGCCTCGTTATGGTGATTTCTCGCCTTGGCGGTTAAATTTTGAGGGTATGAATTTGAATATGCCTTCCACGTTGCTGATACGGACGAAGAGGATAGTTCTGATGCTACCATTCCTTCAAAGATTACCGTTGTTGCTAAGGTATGATTCCTTATTAGGCTGTATACTTGCCCCCTTCTCTTCTTAGTTTGGGATTTTACCCAAAGTGGGAGAGAATAACTCTTAGGCTAACTTTATATCATATCTCTAGGTAACAAAGAGGAAAAACTTGGACCACTTCCATCATCCACCGCTGTTACCGAGGGGACGGAAATAACCGATGAAGTTACTAGTCCCCGTGAACGAAGAGTTCGAAGAAGAAGAGGTCACCGACGATGAAGAGTGTACTCGATACTTCTCCTCATAATCACGAGGATGGTGTGAATAATGGTGATGGCGCTGTTGAAATGGGAGATTTCCCTGATGGGGGGAACTGTTGAGAAAGGAGTTGTCATCCGGTGGCGTGAACCTATTGAGAAATAAGGTGCCCCCGGTGGTCTTGGGTCTACTCCTCATTTAGATCAAAGGAGAGAAGAGGTAAATCCTCAGTCGTCTCTCCCCACTAGGTCTAGCCCGGAATTTTCTTTTCGGAAAAATCCATTCCACTGGTGGGCCAATCGATGTGAACGCTGCTATGGGATTAGCTTCAGAGTTTTCATTGGTTTCCCCAAACGATGAATAGGATTTCCTAGGTGAGACCGTTGGTGAGGAAGATGTTGATGTGGAAGAAAGTTCCGAGGGCTACGATACGAAGTTCTTTCCAACCAGGAGGCTGACGCTAGGAAGAAATCCGAAGCCCGAAAAATATTGATACCGGAAAAAAGTTGTTAACATGAGGCTTCTGGTTGAGGTACCTACAGAGGACTTTCCGCAGTCCTTGATGCAGGGTGGTGATGATGTTATCCTAGACTGGTTAATGAAGAAGAAACTAATGTTCGTGCCCAACTCTTCTTAAATAATTCTTGGTGAGAAGAATTTTGATGCCTTTACCCGTCTGGACGATGCAAACGACTTCGAGAAGAGAGTTGCAGAGGTATGGGATCATGATAAGGACTTGAAGGACACTTCTACTAGCCTCCCGGTCGATCCTCCATCTGTTTTTGATGATATGATGGCCATCGCTGATGGGTATCAGTACGGATTTCCTCAACAGCGTGTGCTCGAGGTATGTCATCGAGATTCTTCATAAATTGTATTTATAAACCGTGTTCTTTAAGAAATGAAGTTCGATTTCTTACATTGTCTTATCTGCTTGGTTCTGATGCAGATGATGAGAAGTGAGCATTGCAACCATACTCAGATCAATTTTTAGGGCGAAGGCCCTTAAACTTGAGGCTAAGCTTCGTCATAGGGAAGAAGAATTGACCACCGCCAAAGCTACCATTTCTGCCGGGATAAGGAAATCTTTGAGCTGAAGAATAAAGTGAAAGGGAAGAAGCAGCTGGGTGCTGAAGAAGAAAAGCTTTGTCTCGACTTAGCTCTTGCTCGCAGCGAGTTGGAGAAGGCTCGTAGTGATGCTTCGTCTTCTAAAGGTTCGTTTTCTTCTGCTATCTTCCTCTTCGTCTCTCCCTTTCGTCTTCTTAGTGCGCTGTATGAGTTCTTTTTGCATAAATGCTGGAATTTGATACTACGTATCCGGGCTACCGTTGTCCGGACTAAAGCCATGTATGCCGATAGGGTCTCATCGTAGACGTTGTACTCTAGCCCTATTTTTCGTATGACTAGCTGTGAGTCACTTGTCGCGAATGTCCGTCGCCCCATCTTTATTATTAGACGGAGAGTGTATACCATCTGCTTCGTATTCCACGATGTTATTGGTATGCCCTCTGACTCCAATCTTAATGCATGCACAATCCAATCCCCGGTGGGGAGGTGATTACGATGCCTATGCCGCGCCTTCCCTATTCTTTGATCCGTCAACGAATATCTCCCATCGTCTTTGGTTTGAGGGTTCGAGAACATTCTCCGGTTCTTTCCCGTCTTCGGTTTCTGGCAAGCCCCTTAATTCCTCGTCGTTTTCGAGGGGTAGATCTGCTAGGAAATCTGCCAAGACTTGTGATTTTTGGGAATGCTGGATTTCGTGGATGATGTTGAACTGGTCCAGGTGTGTGTTCCATTTTGATATCCTTCATACCTTTCCGGAACTTTTGAGAATAGCCTCCAATGGATCTTTACATGTAACACGAACGTAGTGGGTCAAGAAGTACGTCCTCAACTTTTGGGTTGCCCAAACTAATGCCAAGATAAGTTGTTCGATCTTCGTGTAATTCCTTTCTGCTGGGTTGAGAGTCTTGCTGACGTAGTAGATGGGTTGTTCTATCTTCGTATTTGTTTTGACCAGCACTGCGCTGACTGCATCTTCTATGGCTGCTATGTAAAGATCTAGTACTTCATCGGGATTAGGCTTTTGTAGAATTGGGATCTCGGCTAAATATTCTTTGATCTTTTGGAAAGTTTCTTCACACTCTGCCATCCACTCGAACTTTCTCCCTTTTTTGAGGATGTTGAAGAAATGTTTGCATCTATCCGATGATCTAGCGATGAATCTTCCCAGCGCACGCTTAGATCCGTTGAGCTTTAGGACTTCCTTCAAGTTCCTTGGTGACGGAATTTCTACGATGGCCTGGATCTTGGCGGGATCTACTTCAATGCCCTTTTTGTCACTATATATCCAAGGAACTTTCCTGATGTGACGCCGAATGTGCATTTTTCTGGATTCACCTTCATGTGGTGCTTCCTCATAGCTTCGTAAATGTCTCTCAGATCTTGATGATGATCCTTGCGCAGCTTTCTTTTGACTAGCACATCATCAACATAGGCTTCCAGTGTGTTTCCGATCCATGGTTTGAAGATTGCATCAACCATCCTCTGGTATGTTGCCCCTGCATTCCTCAGTCCGAAGGGAATCCTTGTGTAACAATAGAGGCTGTGCGGGGTGTAGAATTTGTATGTTGTTGATCTTCTTCCGCCAGAATACCTGGTTGTATCTGGAGTATCCATCCATGAAGGATAGTTCTTCGTATCCTTCCATAGCTTCGACTAGTTGGTCGATGCTGGGGAGCGGGTAGATATCCTTCGGACATGCCTTGTTGAGGTTGGTAAAGTCGATGCAAATTCTTACCCCTCCGTTTTTTTTTTGGCACGGCATGACCATGTTCGAAATCCATGTGGGATATTTTACTTCCTTGATGAATCCTGCTTCTAATAGTTTGCGGAGCTCCTTCTCGATGGGTTGATGATACTCTGGGGCTATCTTGCGCACCTTCTGCCTGAAGGGGGCTGTGCCTGGTTTTATACGGAGCTCATGCTGAATTATCTTTGGATCAATTCCTGGCATATCTCCTAGTTTCCACGTGAAGACATCCGCGTATTCTATGAGTAGTTTTATTAGGGCCAGCTCCCTTTCTTTGTCCATTAAGGTCCCTATCTTGATCATCTTCGGTCTTCTTCGGTCCCTATGTTAATTTCCTTGGCGGGTTCCAAAGACGTGAATGTAGGCTTCCTTCCCCTAGGAGAGGGACGTTCTTTAATTGCTATTTGGTAGGATCTTTGGCCTCCTTAGCCGTTGAGGTGCTTGCTTCGTGCTTAGGATGTCACCTCATTGCCAAAATTTTCCCCGGAATTTCTTCGAGATATTGATCGATGGCTTTATATTTAGCAGCTTCTTTATTTTGCTTCCTTCGAGATTTCGCTTCTCATCCAAATTTCATTGTGAGCTGGGTTTTGCGTAGTCCGGCATTCTCGGGCGGTAACCTGTCTCCCTTGATTTCCATTACCCCTTCGGGTGATGGGAATCTAAGGCATTGGTGATAGGTTGATGCTAATCCTTTGAGTTTGTGTATCCATCTTTTCCCGATGATGGCGTTGTAGGGGAGGGTGCATCTACTACGCCGAATCGAGTGTCTATCTTCATCGGTCCCGCATCCACTTGTAGAACAATATCTCCCAAAGGCTTCGTAGGTGCCCCATTTAATCCATAGATGGTATAGTATGAATACATCAACTGCTCGTCATTAAGCTCCATTCGCTCGAAAGTTTCGTGAATAACATATTGACCGAGATTCCGTCATCGATGAGAATCTTCTTGATATTGCACCTGCCACTATGAGTGGGAGGACCAGAGGATCGTTATGATCCTCCATATCCTCTTCAATATCGTCAGCTTCAAAAGTCAATAGTGCGTCCATCCAATGTTCGTGTTCATCTACTTCTACTCCCTCGATCTTGTACAGCTCATGTAGTCTTCAAATTGCTTTCTTAACCTTTTTCCTATCCTGTGTCGTTAGCGAAGGTCCAATGGCCTCTAACATGAAATGGTATTCAATGTTCGATTTCCTTCGGGAAGTTGAACTTGCTTGCTTCGCTTTGACTTATCTTCCGTTTCTTCCTTCCTTATGTATCGCTTAAGATCTCCTGCGTCGATGAGCTTTGAATCATTATCTTCAAATTCTTGCACTTTCGTCGGTGTCCATCAAGCAATGGTATTCACGATAATCCTTCGACTTCTCGATCTTGGAGGCTCGCTTTCCTTTGGACCATGGACATTCCAAGTTTTCAAGACCCTTGATTTCTCTTAATATTCGAGCATACTAGTGTTAAGTTCGTGTAGACTTGGTCTTCGAATTTCCAATCGTCCCGCCGACGATACTCTTCGCCTCTCCTATCATCGGATGGACGTTCAGCTTGGGCTAGCTCTTTTCGATCTGTCGACTTGTTCTCGGAGTTAGTTCGATGAGGTCTTTGGGTTTGGGCCCTAGGATTCTCCTCTAGATCTCTTCCAATCTGAAATGCTTCCCCGATGATTACTCGAAGGTCTCCTTCTGGGTCGTGGGCACACTCCCATGAATCTCGACAAACAAAGGCTCATCCTATCTAATACCCACTTGTAGCAGTTGATGCTAACCACCGGATCTACATTTCCTATAGCTTGACTAATCCTGTGCCATCTATCCATGTATTCTCTAGTTGTTTCCTTATATTTGATTGCTAACGAGAATAATTTGTCCATCCCCTGCAAGGGACAACCTTGTTGTACATGTATGTCCTCAAGAACTTCTCGAGTGAGTTGCTCGTAGGAATTGATGGAATTTGGTGGAAGGTTATCGAACCAGAGAGAGCAAATCCCTTCGGACTTGAGGGGAAGTACTGCAGAGGATCGCGTCTTCCCGATCCCTCCCTGGCCATCATACGGTTATAATATCGAAGATGGGCAATGGGATCACTGGATCCACCTTAGCATTCAAATACTGGGATCGGGCATTTCTTCGAGATTGCCGCCCTAGCTAATATTGGCGTTAGAGGTGTGGTATTGGCTTCCCTCATCACTTCTTCTAATCTCCCCTTCTTGTTTTGCTTTCAATTACTTGATTTCAGCCATCATTTCGCACGATGATGATCATCTATGACCGCTGGATTGCCTTGATCCTTGATTTTCACTGTCAAGCGATCCGAGTCTTCGGGAACGTAGTCCAGTCGGAGAATCTGCTTCCTCCGAGTGCTCTTCTGTTAAAGGCTCGGGGTTGGCTTCGTTTGTCACGATGATCCTTCGATCGTGATTTGGCTCTGTGCTTTTGAATTAGCTTCGTCATGTTGATTCGCTGCTCCCAAGCTCTCGGTATTTTGTCCTTGAGTTCTTGGTTCTCCCTTGCCCGATGCGCCACCGCCTCCGCATATGCCTTCTGGTTCCTCTTCACCCTCGAGTTCCGCCATCACTGGGGGGATGATTCGATCCTTGATTAGGAGTTCCGACCTGCCTCTGTTCTCCAATAACCATGGTATGATCTTCATCAACCGCTTGGATTAGAGGTGCAGGAGGGTCGGTTGTCATTATTGGTAGTTCCACTCGTTGTGCTGCTGGTTGATTCGTCGTTAATAAGGGCTGAGTAACCGGAACGGTCTGGTTTTGATCATTTGTCTGCGGCATTCCGAGTATTGGCTGATGCATCGTTGATTCTGCGAATCCTTCTCGTTGTTCGTGAACACGAGAGGCTGCTGCTATCTTCGCTGCATCGGCCTTTGCTGCAATCTTCGTTGCATCGTCCTTTGCTGCCATGGCTTTAACTGCTACCGCCGCAATCGTGTTGGCATTTATAGGCGATGTGATCTCTACCGTATCTACCTTATGTGTTGATGGCTTCGCCTTTTCCCCTTCTGTTTACTGCGGTCATAACCGGTGTGGTCCTCGGTGCTTCATTTGATGAGGCTTTCGCTTTTCCCACGTCTTTGATTTTCTCCATCTCGTATTCTTCTGTAAAGATAGAAAGCGACGAAGAAGCCATGTCCACGGTGATTCCGTTAGCAAAATTAGATCTAACGATAATAGCTTGACACCGAGGGTAGAAAGAGATAATCCAGCTATTATTCCCCTCTTCAAAGGTATTGGATCTCTGACAGACCCTCGGTTCACTTCAAGATTAATAACAATGTTAGATAAATGCTTATAAACGCGATCACTTAGAAGTTGGTTTCTACATAAACGGGGTTTTAATGAATTAGAAAAACTTATAAATCCTTTTATGTCACGTGGATTTGGGTCCAACAAAGAGACTTAAATTTTGTTCCAAGAAAATCTTTTCGAGTAATTTCAGATTTCAAGACAATTAAAACAAATGTTAGTTCTAAAATCCACAAATCCTGAGTTGACAGATCCAAAATAAAGGTTTGGAAAGCATTTAGAATAAACTTGAATTCTGAGGGTTTAGTTAAAATGGCTTTAAGATTCAAAGGAAAGTTTGGATCCCAAGGAGAAAATAGATCTGGGGGATTTTCGCTGTAAGAAAACTCATTTTCGATGGTAAACATAACAAAACGATGAGTAAAAGTTCAGGCCACTATTTCATGGAATAGCACCGAAAGTCAAAATCACAGAAAGATAAATCTTTTACCAGGACGAAGTCCCCGTATCTAGCGCCGATTGTCAACACATAAATTACGAAGGCATCCACGTGTTCACAAACAATATTCGCATTCGTAAATAAATTCCACAAAGATGGGATACGATAAATATAAAGCGGTGTGAGATACGATGACTCATCGACTCGATTCTTTGGACTTGTCATTGTCTAGTCGACAGGGATTGAATCGTACATCCCACCAAATTACGATGCATAGCATTACGAGAAATAAAGGGTAAAACGTAAATTAAAGTGCTGAAATGTAAATGGGACACGGATTTACGTGGTTCAATTAGCACTAAGGCCTAAATCCACGGGGTATTGAGTTTCACTATGTATTGAGAGGTTACATAAATAGTCGAATGACTTTAAGTGTGTTACGATGCTTGGGGAAATAGAATTCATACATACTCTTCCTCGTTTCTCTTTCCTATGTTCTTCTCTAGTTACTTAAAACCTGGTCGCCCCCTTCTCTCTTAGTGGAGAGGGTATTTATAGGGAAAGATACGTGGGTTCCACCATCGAGGCTGTTTGAACCTTATCCTCTTGTTTTCTCGTGGCCGATCTGTGACGCCCAAATACTAAACCTCGCTTAACCGAACGGATAACACCTAATTTAAGTATCCAAACTAGATTACCGATTTTAAGAATCATGAATACATAATGTGCAAATAACAAAACCCAAACTCTCGATATTATATATATGAAAGTCTTCCGAGTGTTAAGAATATATCAATGTGTTGTTTACAGAATAAAGAAGAGTACGTATAGTAAAGAGATATAACAACACTGGATTTGACAAAGCTCTAAGCTACGAAACGGATATCTTCGAGCGCTCCATTTCTTCCGATTCATCGAAATCAAGTGGGAACAAGTGAACACATCATCCCAAAAGGGTGCTCAATGGAAACATGTAACTCTCAAGTAATCATAACATCGTCCACACAGAGTGCTCATACAAACCATGATCCGAAAATTACCATCAAGATCAGAAAGTTAGTCAAACAAGTATAATATGCACACGAGTGATTTCCCTCAAATAAAATAGTATATATAATATCATAACTGATGAATTACCGCCTACTAAGATAAGATTGCATACGGATGAACTACCGCCCCTACTATATTAATAAGCAAAGAATATTATAATGGATGAATTACCGCCCTACTAATATTATTAAAACGGATGAATTACCGCCCTACTAATATTATTAAAACGGATGAATTACCTCCCTACCACATAATATTGTCGACGGATGAATTACCGCTTACTTAACTTAGCTAAGAGCCGTGGGGAAACACAAGACACTCTTCACAGTGGATATCTCACAATGCATATCACACACAAAACACATCGTAACAAACATCGTACATACAAATACAACATATACATTACACTCAAGGATACATGAATAGTAAATCAAAGTATACACTACCATGGTCACCGAATAGTAAGGGACTCATCATGCTCGGGAAGATAATATAAGAAAGCTTAATAATTAGAAGAAGGTTACGAGTTCCCACTGATTTGATGACAGGCCAAGCCTACCTCGAGATCCACGATCTACTGGTTCATCCTTTGAATAGGTCGTTGTTAATATAGACTAACCGTTACTCACACAAGCATTCTAAGAAATTAGCTAAAAAGAATCACACAAGGCCCATAACATAATCTCATACAATTTTTTAATCATAGGCTAGGTGAACTATCTAATGGTTCTAAGCCTATTTATGGTTCTACACCTTTTCATTATCTATCTTTAACACATATAAGGTTTACTAATTGAATTGGATCGGTTCTATAGTCTATTAGATAAGTGTTATGAATATCTACAACTTAGTAGAAGGAACCAAAGGTCAATTCGAACCATAGAGGTCCAATTCATTGATATAGGAAAACTGAATCTAAACCCAAGTCCACTAGGCCGGCCCATTAAACTAAGGTCCAAATCCAACCGAGTCAACTAACGGTCAACATCTTAGTAAAAGTCCAAGGTCAAGTCAACAAGTTAAGTTACTGAATCAAATCGCATCAAGTCTGGTTAATGAGTTAACTCTAGTCGTCCGGGTCAAAACATGAAAACAATGAGTCAAGATCATAATTATAAACACAAAAAAACACCGACGCAACATAAACACTATGATTCGGACCAATTTACTAAAATGATAGCTTAATCTTGATTTCTCTTATTCAGTGGCATTAACATTAACTAATTTACACATCTAAATCTTAGCTAAAATCCATCTACCAAACACTCAAACACACTAACTTTAGAGTTACAATCTTCATATCTAAGCATTTCAATATCCACCATCTCTTGAATTCATCACAAGTTCAGTTGCACCAACACATCTCAACACAGTATGCTCAATCCAATACAAGCCTTTCCATACGAATTTCACTTCAACTCAGAAGACACAATTCTATCGCCTTCACAAGTCTCGGGTCATAATCACAACCATTACATCTCCACCAAATAGTTTAACCTAGAGATTCATAACCGAACTTCAATACCATCCACACACAATTCAACCAATCTATTTCCTAAGCTTCCCTGTAATTTCAAAGAACACAACTAGTCACCTCCACTTCCATTCTCAGCTTGCATTTCAACTAGTACTACCAGTTATACCTCTTTAAAGATTATTCCATGTCTAACATTCATCTAAGTTCATCCTCACCGCATTCCATACTACTTTACAACAACACTATATCTTAAACCCAGCTGCAATACAAACTCAAACCTCATCCACAACTTCCATTTGAAGTATTCTTCATTTCCAACCACAATTCAATCCCACTTCACTCATTCATCTTAATCAAATCTTCAAGAGCATCAACTCCCTGAATATCACCAATCAGCTACAAAACTACTAATATGTAATTCATCTTCATTTGAACATCAAGCTAGCTCCAACTATATCTCAATTCAACACCATCAATATGCATCTACAACATCACCAACAAAACTAACTCCCAACACTTGCAAATACAAGCACACGACAAGACATCTCTAGTTAGTTAGCCATGACATCTCCTCTTTCCAATTCACTGAACTCATAATTCAAAACCACTAACTAACAGCTTCACCTGCCCCCCTGAACTTCACCAAAGAACCATTCTCTTAATTACCTTGTTCTTCTTCCAATTTTCAAAACACCGTTCAAAATCCTAACTCTAAATCACCCATTCATCTTCCTACCAATACCGATTAAATGATTCCTAATTAAGACTCAAACCCTAATTTCTAGTTTGATTTAGTGATAGACACATTTTTGTGTCTAAGTTGTCCTCAATTTTCTGTTTTGTTGGTACTTGAATTTGCGCTTATTATGGTGTTTTTATGATTGTGTAGGTGTTTTTGGAGGAATACACTTATGTGGAAAAAATTGCTCAAAAAGTGCTATTTGGACCCCCGGAGAAAAGTACTAAAGGCACCCTCACTTTGGATAAGGGGCACCTCAGTTGGGCACCTGCTATTTGCACCCCCAGGGCCGTTAGGGGACACCTTCTTCTCCATTTCAAAAATCAGTTTTGGCGGGAACTTTTGCAAACACACAGGCAGATTAGGATTCGGATTTTGGAGGAGATTTAAGGAGATTCAATGGCTAAAATTTCATGGGATGACTTGACTAGGCCTAACAGGATTAGTTTGGGTCTTTGGATCGACTAAAATTGGCTAGATATCTCGGCGTGAGGTAAAACAAGGTTCACAAGAATATCGGGTTTTAAATTACTTTTCCCGTGTTTATTGTGATATACACGGTGGATGGACTGAATATTTCTCTAACCGAATGTGAACATAGCATGTTGGGTGTGTGTCGACATCACAGACACTTGAAGAAGGAATAAAATCTTCACAAGTGAAGGAAATTATCCCCTGAGAATAAAAATAATAATGAAGAAGATACGGAATTAAACTCGAGTTATGTTGATCCTGTGAATATATAGAGGGTGCTGGGGACTCAGAGAAAAGGGGGGAGAGGATTGGGAGCAGTTTTGAACGTCACAGAGCCGAGAAATCGAGAGCCAGCAGAGAATATTTTTCTCGCTGCTGTGATCATCAAGAACACGAAGAACAGACGGCTAGGGACAACAGAAAACTGTCTTTTATTCTCGTGCTTAGCAACAGTTTCACAAAGGATGCCGAACAAGAATCATGACAGTTTCTTTATATCGTTTTTGTAACAAGACAATTTGCAACAATTATAGTCGTCACAAATTGCTGTTTTCATATATTTTCATCCTTGTAACAACCTTTTGAGCAATGAAATCAACTTTTGAGCGTGTTTCCATGATGAGAAGCTAAACCCATCCTCCGGGGCGATGGAGGAAGCCATTCTTCCAAAAGTTATATGGTAAAATTTATTTATGCAATTCTTTTTATGATTATTTGCACCGAATGAAAATTGAGTAAATGATTTTCATTAATTAGTTGTGTTTTCTCTGATGAAGTATGCTTAGTTTAGGACTTTTGATACTTCATGCTTGCGATTAACAATTAATGTTTTGAAAATCTAATTTAGGCAATGATTAGAATCACAATTTCTTTTGATTGGAGTTATATTGTCTAGAATTGCATGATAAACTTTAACATTAAATCACATGAATTTTGGTAAATGGTTAAATCCTAAACCCCGGTCTCTCCATAATTTTCACAAAACTTTATATTGAGTTTTTATATTTTTGCTTTAAAAATTAAGTCTAAAAATCTGCTATCACAAGTCTCAACGAACCTATTACTACAACATCATTGAAAAAATCCATCATTTAGGATCTAACAAGGACCTTAATTTATCTACGAAATCAAATTAAACTCAATCAACCAATTCTACTTCATACTTAATCAAAACCCATCTCTAGTTACTCAATAACTCAATCAAAATCATTCCATTTAATCTTCAATTCAAAAGAATCCTAATTTACCCGATTTGGGGAAAACATGAAACCCTAGCTTTAGTTCATCACTAGAACGGCTTCCGGATCTTCAATTCAATCTCAACCCTTCTTCTTCATCAACCAAAGAACACTAATCCTCATCAGTTCTACATAACCCCAAACCTCAGAACCTTAACCTCTAATTAACTTCCTCCTTCGTTTCGGATTGATTACGTACACCACCACCACCACCATCGACATTAAATGATCTTCTCCACCTCCTACCGATCACCAAACCTCCGTTCAATCTCTCACACTTGCAAAGAAGAAGAACAAGAGAGAAATAGAAGATGAAAGAAGAAAGAAGAAGAAAATCAAATGAGCTTATCCGCTCGATTTGGCTAGATAAGGTCGACCAAAATGATCAAGGCACCTGTAAAAGATAAGGGCAGCCAGGCGTTTTAGATGCAAAAATGACTATTTGCTTCTCGTACAACCCTTGTGATATCTTCTTCGTCCGGTATTCGGATGACATGTTCGAGTAGTCCATTTCGTATAACCTTTCGAGATCTATCCAAAGATACTAGTTTCGTATCTAGATCGTTGTTAGATTAATTATTATTAATTAAGGTTCATCTCGAATTAATCGAGTCATTAGCGGCCTAATCATCTCTTGACTGGTCTAAAAGCGTTGACGAGCTTGAGGGTCCTTACATGATCCCGCTGGTGTCTTCGCTCTGGACCCATGCCCCGGCGGCTATACTCGATGACGATGGGTCGATGCTTTCTCTTCCATAGATTAGTTGACACGTACCCTATGGTTAGAGTGTTTAATGCGGGTGGTTGGGTCGCCTGCATGCGACAGTCAGCTGTCTGCGGCTCCCATCCCATCCATGCCGCCTTAGCCTTTCCCCACCGTTGATTCTTAGATCCCTCTCTGATGGGGTAAATCCGATCTTCGGATATGTTCCAAGTGCTTCGCAGCTGGCTCACTCCTTCAAGTGCTCCTCGGACTTAACCGTCAAATCTTCTCGAAGATGTATAGATGGCCGATGTCCCTTGGGTGTTTGATGCGTGTCATCGTGTCTCGATGTCCTGGATTATAAGCCTTCCACGTATAATCCCTTGGGCACGTGGAGAGTGATGAATTATGTGTATACAGAGCCATTTCCCACCGTCCAAAAGATGTTATCTTTAAGACGTTTCCATTGTCATCGAATTCCCGGCCAAATTAAATGTTTGTTGTAAGTGCATCAAAAAAATGTTGCTCTAATAAAATAACACCAACATGACTTCCCCGTCATAATTTGCCAAATAGTCTTCATCAGAGCAACATGATTCAAGCTCATCGAGGATTTAATATTTAGCCCACCTTCTGCAGGAGGAAAGCAAAATTTGTCCCAAACTATAGTAGTACGAGGGATAATGTTAATATCCACGGACCAAATAAAATTTCTCATCCATTTTTTAAGAGTACGAATACATGCTTTGGGACATTCGTAAACATGAAAGCTATATAAAGAAGATCTAACTATTACATAATTAACTAGGGAAGGATCCGTGACATGGTGGTTATAATGACATAATCCGATGACATGGTTATCATTTTTCTACCAACCCAACCGGCAATGAATTTAAAGCTAATATTATGGCGACATGTTCCTCGTATAAAACTCTACATTCCTACTAAAAATGAGAGAATTCCGAAATATTTAAACTTCACCATCCACATATTTTAATTTCAACCGTTAATCTTCAACGGTTGATATTCAAAATGGTAGATGGTGGTCTTATACATCTCGGAATGATCTCATTTTTGGTGGGAGTGTAGAGACATATAAGAAGAACATGTCATCAAAAAATTAGCCTCGACTTCATTGCCCGTTGGGTTTGGTAGAGAAAATGGCGCTAAAATGTCAAGATTATGTCATTATAACCATGTCAACGGATCCTACCCCATTAACTAGTTCCACACTACCTATCATGGAAAGAAACTCACGTTACTCACCCCTCCGGGTAGAGGTGTAAATTGGGATGGGCCAGCACGTTTATGGCACAGCACAACACGTTAAAATTCGAAAAAGACAAAGACCGCACAAAGACGGCACAACACGTATGTTTAATGTCTTGTGCCGTTGTCAGCTGCATAAAATAGGCACACGGCCAAAGATAAAGACGTGGCACGTGTTAGCACACTGCCCAAAGACAAAGACAAAGACGCGAATAAAGCACGCCACGTCATGCGTAAATACTACACAATACATCACTTTTGATGCATATTTCACAAAAAAATCATTGTTTTAGCCAATTTCTGACATTTTATCTTCGTTATGCTAATTTATTTCTATTTCTATAATAATACATGTACTAACTAAATTATCTCAAAAATATTTATTTTGGAGAATATCAAATAAGTGTGCTAGCACAGCACGGCACAACACGTTTATTTTTCCGACACAACACAAAGACAACACACCATTTAGCACAAAGACAAAGACAACACAAAGACGTCAATCTCCTAAGACAAATTTAAATTTTGACGCAAAGACGCTAAGCACGTGACTCCGTAATTAGCCAGTGTCTTGGCCTAAGTAGCTTTACACCTCTACCTCCGGGTAACGAATTTAAATTTAATTCTATCTATTATTGGTTGAGTATATCATTTTTTAGGTATACCTTGAAAAATAGGAACATCCTGTACCGAAACGTAAGAGATCCCATAGGGGTACCATAATTTTCAGCAATAATATAAGCTCGAGGAAGTATATATTAGCTGGCAATTAATGTGCACTTTGCAATGCTAATCATTTTAGCAGAGCAAGCACCGTGGTCCTTAAACAAGTCCATTAGTTTTTTATGGTTTTTTTTTCTTGGGTAGCCCAATTTTTTTTTTGGTTTCCCTTTTTCTATTCCATTGTGATCATTGGGTTAAGTACCCCTTAAGTAATTTTTTTTTTAATGAAATTTCTATTTTACTGATCAAAAAAAACAAAAAGTCCATTAAATTGCTCGCATCGCGTGGAGTTCCTTTAGAGAAGTGTCCATCGACTTCATTTTGAAAAATTTACCAAAATTAATATGAGATTACCAGAAAAACTTTGTTGTGAATGGATGTAGTAGCAACAAACACTTGGATGTTTTTCGTATCTCCAAAATCCAAACCCATAAAGGGATAATCAGGTTCTTGATTGAGATCGGAGATAAAGTAAAATGGTCAATGAGAAAATTCGTTGAAGACTGTTCACAAAAGAGCCTATCCCCTATTCGCAGGTCTAGCACAAAAAAGAAGAAGCTACATAACATGCATGGGTTTGTCCGTCGCACTACATTTTTTTAATGAATCACTCCCCCTCATTAAAAGTCACAAAAAGTGGATAACCAAATCCTTAATCAATCATCAAAAGTGAAATCAACTTTGAAAAGCAGATCATGTTCTTAAGATTGAATGTCAACAGCAATGTTGTTCCCTTCAGCTCTTGCATCAAAAGTACATTGCGTGTTACAAGAGTTGTTCCAAAATAGATGAAGTGTGTAGATATGGTCCCAATCAGTCTTTCCAACTTAAAAGAGTAACCAAAGACGTAAAGATATCGAAATATCAACAACTACTCTTCCTTGCCATGATCCCACATGGCCATGGGGTTTTAATGTCCTGCGAAGAAGATCTGTGAACTGTGAACATAAGGTCGGATGTCAATTTCATAAAACTACCTCACCATTGCATGTTCCTTGTACAGATTCTACATCTTTCACATGCCAAATTTACAACAGCTGAATAAACCCATTTCATCAATTACACGAGTCGTGTAACACGACTATCAAATTTGCATACATTGCCCAATACAAAAATTGAGTCTTTAAACTTTTTTTTTAGTTTTTGATCGGGTTCAAAACTCAGATCATTGGCATTATTACCACAATAGACAACGGCTGTTCTTAAAAAATTATATTCATCGTACCTTTAATTAAATGTCACCTAATTCTACTGTTGAACTTGGTTTTCAAGCATTTACCAAGAAAGATTAACGAGCTAAACTCTTTATCACTTATTAATTCTTACAATTAAGAGATGTGGATGGTGTAACTTCCCAATTTAAGTTCACAATTATGACTCTTTTATAACTATTAACTCTGCTTCATTATCACATTTAAGATGGCCGCCTATAGTTTATCAGACTGAAAAAATAACAAAAAGGAGGCCTTTTAGTTTTACCCCTGGCTTGATTGGGGTATACCCAATTTTTAAAGGACACTTTTTGTGGGTTTTAGAGGGAGTCCTAATGGGTAAGATACAAAACTATCCTTACCCATTAATAATCTTAATTACCCTAAATCAAATTTTATTCTCTTCATTTCATCTTCCTTTCTTCTTCTTCTCCTCCCACCATACCAACCCCCACCACCAAAAAAAAAAACTCGACGATCAATTCGTTAAAATTGTGGATTCCAAAACTCCGATTAATCTTCATCAATGGATCCACGAGGGCTAGTAAGATGAAGTAAACAAATAGAAAGCGCAATGAATTCAATCCGAAATTGCAAAAATAGTTCAACAAAAAGTGAAGAAAAAACCCATTTAAGAACGAGAAATCGAAGCCACTTAAAAAGCGAAATGGTGCGATTAAGAAAGTAAGGGCCTACTTAAACTCACTCTAGTACTTCGATTTCATGTTTGCATGTCAAATTAGGTCGTAAAATCCGAAATTTTGAATTGGGAAGTTGCGGCGCCGGCAAGGTATTTTGTTATCGACCTTGCCGGATTTTCATAGTTAGGTTTGGCCAAAAAAGCTTTATTGAAGAACTTGCCGGATGTATAGTTTCTGTAATCGCTACTAGCAGAGAGCTGCAGTTATTCAACCGTATACCTTGCTTACGGCGTAAGTTTTTTTCTAATGAAGCCTAGAACTTTTGTTTTTTACCCCGCCTACGCTTCTTTTGAATGTTTCGATACTTAGATTTTTTTTAATCCTAAGGGTATTTGTATAAAACCGTGTCAAGGGTTTGTCACCCTAAGAATGTATGTGTAATGGACCTTGCCGACTGTATAGTGAAAAATTTATTATTTCTACTGTGGTACATTTTTGTTGGGAGCCTAAGGCTATTTTAGTGATACCCTGCCGGCTGCGCTTAGCCTGCACGCATCTTTGGTGGACCCTTTCGGCCATGTTTCCGCGGATTGTCGACCTACGCCGCATGTAATGTTTTTTTCAATTGTTCTTGTTTAGGTGTAGAAGGCAAAGAAGAAAGCTCAAATCTATTAGTCCTCCTTCAAGACCTCCTCGTGTTGATGAAAACTCTTGACTTCACAACATCGGGGTCGCCTAGGGGTTTAAAGGCTATAACTCGTCCACTAGGGTCGCCTAGGGGTTTAAAGGCTTGATGCACATGCCAAGTGCAATCGTTTTTATGTTTCAATCAATGTACATGAATAAAGTGAATTATTTCTTCCATATTTTCTCAGTTTTCTTTGGTATAAGTACAAGCCTAAGGTTATAAATCCTTAACATGCCTGCCAAGGTGTCACCACAGTGTTAAAAACTATTTGCTTGCTGACCTTATGACCATCGGCATTGAACAGGAAAATTTTCCAGCCGACTGTAGTAAAATTCGGCCCAAGATAGCTCTAACAAGTGTTCTTCCACCGAGACAATGCCGCCGAAACCTCGGCCTGCAGCTTATTCAAAATGGACCCCGTCGGTTGAACTTTGGTCTCAGCTTATTCAAAGTGGACCTTGCTTACCAGAGAATGTACGACACCTTATTCAAACCACACGACCTTGCTCGGCCTTGTGCATTTTCAAAACCAAATTTTTTTGATCGAAATCGAACTTATAAGACAGATAAAAGGATTAATTTACTGAATTCATAATTTCAAAATTTTAATCTAAACTCAATTAATTAACCTAATCAGAATTTTAGTATTAATTAACCAAGGACATATTAGCCATTTCAAAAATACAAGATTAAGGGTGGCTTGGCTTTACTTCATAATGACATGATTTTATCTTACTGTATACCCCAATTAATTTAGGTGATACCCCACTGAGCCACGCTTTACCCAGAAATTCATGAAAGGGAAGAAGAAAATGTCTGGTGGTTGGTTTTACTTTTACCAGGAGAATGGGCCAGCAAAATCAGATCACGTGAAATCCAACTTTTACGATTCTGCCATTGACACGTAGATAATCCACGTCAACACGGCGGAGAAAAAGGATGTTGACTGGCCCGTGGAATACTTAAAACCCAAACCCCTAGAAACCAAAAAAAAGAGAAAGCTTCTTCCAAGGCACACAGACACAAAAACATAGAAAGAAAATTTGCAGCTGTAAAATGGAATTTCTTCCTCATCATCTTCTTTGAGAAGCCAAGATTTAATGAAGATTAAGAAGAAGAAACTTAACTCCCACGTCTTCTTCATCTCTAAAACCATCTCTGTACTGTTTCTTTTCCATTAAAGCATTCCCCTCCCACCAACCTTACACGAGATACCTGAAGCTACTGTCAAATCAAATCATCACGGAGGAAAAAGTTTCATCAAATTTCCAGCCTTTCTTCTTCAGCATTGCATTTCCGTTCCACCCTTTATAAACCCTTCAAAAAGCGTTCCTTCTTCATCAATCAATCAATCATAATCAGAAAAATGAAGTCGTTAATCTTACTCTATCTTCTTTGCATTTCAGTTTCAGTAAAAGCAATGTTAGATCCAATAGATTTCCTAGCATTACAAGCGATACGAAAATCATTAAACGATTTACCAGGTTCTAATTTCTTCACATCATGGGATTTCACTTCTGATCCGTGTAATTTCGCTGGAGTTTATTGTGTTTCCGATAGAGTAATCGCATTGAATCTTGGTGATCCGGTAGCTGGTTCAACAGGTTTAACTGGTCATTTAGATCCGTCAATTGGTAAATTATCATCTCTGATTGAATTGTCAGTCGTTCCTGGTCGGATTATAGGTACACTTCCGAATACTCTTAATCAGTTGAAGAACTTGAGGTTCTTGGCGATTAGTAAAAACTTCATTTCTGGTGATATTCATAACTCAATTTCAGAACTCAAGAATTTGAGAACTCTTGATTTGAGTTATAATCAGTTAACCGGTTCGATTCCGAGAACGATAGGTACATTCCGGTCACTGAATAATCTTATACTCTGTCACAATCATTTCTCCGGTGGAGTTCCGCCGTTTTTCTCAGAATCATTGACTCGGTTAGATCTTAAACATAATGAATTAACCGGTTCTTTATACCGCTGGTCATTTCCTTCTTCGTTACAGTATCTTTCTCTATCAATGAATCGTTTGACTGGTCCGGTTGACCGGTTGTTAACTCGTTTGAACCGGTTGAACTATCTCGACCTGAGTCAGAATTACTTCACGGGTGGAATTCCGGGGAATTTGTTTACATTTCCGATTTCGAATCTTCAGTTGGAAAGGAATATGTTTACTGGTAATCTACTACCGTCGAATCAAGTGATGATCGAGACAGTCGATGTAAGTCATAACAAATTCTACGGTCAGATATCTCCGTTGTTCTCGTCGGTGCAGAAGTTATATATGAACCATAATAAGTTTTTCGGGCAAGTTCCGGCGAGTTTTGTGGCAAGTTTAATGTCTGCACATATTCAGATACTGTATTTACAGCATAATTACTTGACAGGGATTCAGATCAATCCGACGGCTGAGATTCCGTTGAGTAGTTCAGTGTGTTTACAGTATAATTGTATGGTGCCACCGATACACACCACTTGTCCGATCAGTGCTGGGACGGTGAGAACAAGACCGGTTGCTCAGTGTGGAAATGGATGGAAAGGGTAAGTGAAAATTACAGTATGGGTTGTAAGAAAGGGTAGAATGGGAAGAAATTGGTAAAATATAGATAAGTCTTTTTTTTTTTTTTTGTTTTTGGGTCTGGGTTATGAGAAAATCTCATTCTCATATGTTAAAAATTATATTTTTTGGGGGCTTAAAATCTGATTATATTAAGAACTAATAAAAATGTAATGTGGATAATTAAAATATAATATAAATAGTTTGTTATGTTTTTTTTTGGTTTGAATCTAAGATCTATGAAAATTGACACTGGTTTTTTGTTTGTATTTGGTGATTAGAGGTTTTAAATGTGATTAGTTGAAGACTAATTTGGAGTTTATAGTTTTGGTTTCTCTCTCCGACAGATTCTCCTCTCTATGCTGTGATTTGTCTTACGCAGAATGAAACTATACCGTATATGTTTATTTCTCGACTCATCTGAGTCGTCCTGGTCCAATCATCTCTGGATATGAGTGAAATCACCCGACTCATCTGATTCATTTGTACTGTTTTGAGTCAGATCTGACTCTAAAATATGTGAGTTTGTGGTTTGGTTTCACGAGTTAGGGGTATTTTGTTACCCGACTTAAACGGGTCTGAGTCAAACGTTAGGTCTGAGTCAGGGTCAAGGCAGATCTAGGCGCAAAATAGAAAACAAACGGTCTGACTACCGACTCGGTGTGAGTCAGGGGTTGACTCAGACCCAGACGCCGAGTCAACTACGAACAAACAAGGTCCTAGATGGTGAAACTTCATTTGAGAGTTGAGTTTGAGTATGAAAATGAACTTTCAGGGTTACTTGAAATAGAAACTTTGAGATGTGTAAGATAAGTGTAATTGCATCCACAATGAGATACATCCATCAAGAATTGAGTCAGTCTGAGCTACATTACTCTTCATAAATTCCCTTGTCTCCTATTGCGTTGGTTTGTAACAATAATGTATATAGGGACTAGTCATTGGAAAGGTAGTTTACAAAATTGACATATCACCTTATGTTCACAGATTCTACTTCCAAAGCATTAAAATCCTCATATGGGATCATGAGACTCTAGGAAGGGTAGTTGTTGTTGTTCTGATAGCTTTTCCTTTCTTGTGTCTCTTTTGAGTTGTAAAGATGGATTTGGGACCATATTATATGTACATTACATCTGCTAGAGAACAACTCTGGAAACAGGCTATGCTTTTGTTTTCTTCTTCTCTGCCATTGTCCTGTTGAGGCAGAGGCAGTTAATCAAAAAGCCAAAACCAAGGTAGTGAAAGAATAGTATATGTTTTTTCTACTTGTCTCCTATTTAACAAATCCAAAAGCTGAAAAGCATAATTTAGACATGCCTGACGGTTTCTCTGTAGTGCTTAGTGAGTTCTGACGACGGACCAGCATCTCCATCCTCAACTAGAAACAAAAAAACATTATTTTTACTTTTTTATTATTGATGAAAAAGAGTACTCCTCGGTACCAATTTAGTCGAAAGAGTTTATGTGTTTTTATGTAGATTAAGAAAATGAAAAGAGATTACTTTTTCTCCATGTATAAATAGTTTTTCGTTCCTTATTTCTAATGGTTGATTCCAATGCAACGACCAATTAGGAAAAAAAAGATAAATATGAAAACCTTCGTCTGTATTGAGACTAAAAAGCACCCTAAAACTTGATACTGTATAAAACAGAACGTAGGAATATATTTATGCGAGCAATGTAGCATATATATAAGTGCATTGATGATGGTGTGGTGCTACTACAAAAAAAGATGCAAGAGCTGAAGGAAACAACATGGCTCTATAAATTTAAGCTTGAGAACACCCATCTTCTTTTTCACACATAATAATTTTGTGTGAAAAACAAACAGATAGGGGGAATAGGCCGCATAGTAGAACACTTTTGTGAACAGTCTATAACAAATCTTCTCCTTACCAATCTACTTCATCTCTAATCTCAATCAAGTTGCATTAGAAAGAGGTTTTCTTCCGCACTTTCTTCCTGTTATCTCTCTGTTAGGAAAGGCAATCACCAAAAAGTGCGCACATTACAATATGTCAATATCCGAATCGTATCGACTCTGATCTTTCTTTGTTTTCCCCTTCTATTATCTTCATGTCACAAAATTTGAAGTTACATGTAGTAAAAACCCTTATAAATTAATCGATGATATATTATTGACCACGATCTGGTCCCAAATCCGAAATAACGTATTAAATTAATAATATTGGACTGGGTTTTATGGTTCATCCCAGACCATTTCAATTGCTTTTCCATGTCAGTTTGGGAAGAGTGTAGGCCCAGTAATAATTTCCAAAATCCATCTTGGACGAGCAATGGTCAGCCAGTTATTTGTTTTTTCCTTTATGGTCCCACTTACACAATTTTAATCAAAATGGATCACCATTATCCATATTCAAATATGTTATATCAAAATTCTTTATGAACTGCCATTTTGAACACTGGCAAAACAACACACTCACACAAAACACTAATGGGACCCCTTGTTTGCTTTTGGGGTGGTGGGGCCCACAAATTTTGTGAGGGGCGGTTTTCCCCTTGTCTAAAATCGTTGTCTGTATAGAATCGTTGATGTTATAGTACGATACTTAGGTAAATCTACTTATTTTCCTATGGACTCCACTAAATTATTATATATTTAACCTAAACACGGATAACCATTATTTATTTTTTGCTTTTTTCAAAACGGGCAACTTGTTCTTTTGAAATTTCTTCTTTCAAGGATTTCCACTTGATAAAATAAGGAACGTGAGTGAAAACTAAAGGTTCCGCCACAGTTTTCTAGCTTGGGAAGGGTCTGGGAAGCACCCTAAGACCCAGGCTTAGGCATAGTCTTAGAACTCTTTATGCAACGGTCTTCAAAAAAATTCTCCTTGACAATTTTAGTACTTCATTCTTGTCTTTTTTTTTTTTTTTTTTTTTTTTTGTTGATTCATAAACTTGATAATCCGTTAATGGGTTTAGAGATCCTGGCTTGATTGGGTATAGCCAAATTAATTGGGGTATACCTAATGAGACAAAAGCTAGGACATTTTAAAGTAAAAGAAGCCACTCCTTAACCTTGTATTTTCTAAATGACAAAATTGCCCCTATAATGATTAACACTAAATTAATTGAAATGATTAGATTAGTTAAATTAGTTAGATTAGTTAGTTGATTTATATGAGTGGATTTGGAAATAATCGGGAGTAAGAAAGAGAATGAAGTAGTAGGGGGAGGGGGGGGAGTTAGGTTTTTGAGAAATTTGTGATATGAGTGAGATGAGTTATTCAAATCCACGATTTTGAAGTGGGGAGTCTTCTAACTTTCCTCCTCTGATGAGTACTTGTATGATGATCTACCAAATCATGATCAAATGGATTATATGCATGATCCTCACTTTTATTTTCCTCAAACTCAAGATGGGTATGGAAGTGATGAATGTCTTGAGCCAAACGTAGAATCCAATGACCCAGAATAAGAGAATGGAGCCGCAAGTACTCGTGTAGACAACTTACGTGGTGAAGATTGTGATTTTCGATCTGAAGGATCGATTTTGCCTTTTTTCTTCACTTTTTCTACCCGATCCTCGGCAAGGTCGACGATTGTCGATCATGCCGATCAGAACGCTGACGTGGTAAATAATACCAAATGCCCCGACTTTTTATGAGAGTGTTACGTCGTCAGGGTCGAAAATTTTAACCTGCCGACTATAAGATTTTTTGCAAGACAAGAAACGAATTTGAAACATGCTTAAGCAGACATTGTAGTTGATACGTAGACCTCATTGACTATAGTTTGGTCAAGACTGTTTTATTTTTCGACCATGCCGACTGTTCTTTTAGCCGATAGTGTTTTATATATCGACCTTGCACTATTGTAGTACATATCAACTAACTTGTGATGTTTTGTAGATTGCATTGGTACCGATGACGGATCAGCCTCAAGCTCAAAATGTAAGGGTTCCGATACTTCCGCACATTACACTAATGATTTGGAATGGAAGGAAAAAGACAACGTGGTCAATTGGATTGTTGAGAAAGCAAAAGAGAAGATGTGCGTTCTAGTGAAAAAAATCCCAACAAAGAGATACGCGGTTTGAAATGGTATGCGAGTATAGTGGGTCGCCTGGACGCAAGTCACAAGAGAAAGGGTTATGTGTATGATAAGAAGACGACTAAGGTGTACAAGACAAAGTCAAAGAATTGTGGATGCCCACTCAAGATTATTTTTGGAGGAACAAAGAAACCGATAACATGTGGAAAATGAATATAGTTGATGTTGGTTGGCATAACCATAAAGATACGGAAAGTCTTGTTGGGCACTCCCAAGTTGCCAAGTTGAAACCTGCACGAGTTCGAACAAGTAAGAACAAGTTGGGGAATTAAACCAAGCAAGCTCCTTAGTAAGTTCAAGAGAGATGACAAGAATAACCTCTCTTCATTGTCTACAATTTATGCGGCCAAGGAAACTATCAAAAGAATTGAATATGATAGAAGAAAGTTAATGGAAGAATCACAATGGTTTGGCACACAAATAAAACTACACGGTGAGACACCATGAGTCATCGGAGGAAGGTGGATCATATTTTTCTTGCGCACCCGATATGATTCAATTGGCGCGTTGCTTTTACCAAGTTTTGTTCATGGATTGTACTTATAATACAAATAGGTACAACATGCCTTTGTTGAACATTATTGGACAAACCTCGGATAAGCAATCGTTCACGGTGGCATGGTGTTTTATGGATCGTGAGAAGGATGATATCTATATTTGGGCATTGGAAACTTTGAAGCTTCTCTACCACGAAGACGAAACTCCTGGGTTATAGTGACCGACAATGAGCAAGCAATAATGAACGTCGTGAGGATAGTTTTTCCCAATGCACAAAATTTGCTTTGCACTTGGCATATACAATGAAATCTTAGAAAGAATTGTAGGAATCATATCCAAAATCCAAAGGCAAAGAAAGGCACTAAACGTGAAAAGGAGGAAGATGAACGTCTTAGTACACTAACTAAAGAGGAGAGAGAGGAAGAGAACAAGAAAGAATGGGAATAATGGAAAAAAGGTGAGATCAAGTTTGGGTTATTCATGAAAGCGTGGGATAAGTTGGTGTGGTCGATGAGTGTGGCAAGATATGATATCAAATTGAAGGAGTTCGAGGATGATTGGGGGACTAATTACCCCAAAGTAGTGGAATATTGCAAGACAATCGTTGAAGCCACACAAAGAGAGGTTTGTGTATGCTTTTACTTACGACTATAAACATTTCAAACTTGAATCCACAAGTATGGTAGAGCAAGCTCATGGTAGACTAAAAGGTCTACTTTTCACGAGTCAAAATGGGATTGTGAAGGTGCAACATGCTATCTATGAGTACACTAATCAACAAGATAACAAAGCAATTCGAAGAACCGGAAGTTGAAGGAGTTTAAGGAGGATAATTGGTTGCTTGTTGGTATACATTACAACGTCTCGCATTGGACAATACGTTTACGATGAAACATCTCAAGTTGTATCAAAGTATGACAAGACGAGCACTCCTTGTAAGTGTAGGATAATTAAGGCTATCGGACTTCCATGTCGTCATATGCTTGGTAGGTATAAAACTCTCATTCCGATTGAAGATATTGATCCTTATTGGAAGCAAATATCTTTCAAACCATCTCCAAGAGAAGATCCTGAAGATTTGGCGACATGAAACTTGGGAGAATAATCCTCGACAAGTACCCGAAGTTGAATAGGTTGGATAAACAAACTATGAAGCACAAGTTGATGCCGATTGTTTACCCTTTTATGGACGAACTTGAAGAACCGGCGAAACAATATCCAACGGGTCGACCACCTACCACAAAGACAAGGGCGGAAGAAAGGGAACAAATTAAAGAGTATTTGAGTACAAAATGCGATCCATCCGGACATGACTATACCGAGGCGCAATACAAAGAGAAGCCGTTTAAAAAGAAAAGAGGTCGTCCGAGGTAAGAAACAACTACAACAACGGTTTCAAACTTGAATCCAAATAGCACTTCACCTTTTGAGAGTCAAGAAAGTGTGGAAGTTGTTGTAAAGAAAAGGGGTCGGCGAGCAAAGAAACAACTACACCAACAGTTTCAAACTTGAATCCAAATGACACTCCACCTCTTGAGAGTCAAGCAAGTCAAGGAGATGTTGTGAAGAAAAGAGGTCATCCGAGGAAGGTAGTAAAACCGGTATTGGAAGAGTATCGCGTCCAACTCCCTCAATTATTCAAGAGTTCGTTATTGGTACCGACGACGTCCCAAAGGATGGAAATTGTGGGTTTCACGTTGCCTCCCAACAATTGGGACACCTAGGTGGAGCGGTTGAGGAGAATCTCACTCAATGTCAATACATAAGAAAGAAGATGGCCTTTGACTTGAAAAAGACAAGGAGTTTTATATCTCAATGATGCTAGAAGGTTCCATTGAGGACAAAAAGTGACTTTTAAAGATTTGCTAACTAGTGTTAAAGGCCCGGAGGGAAATGCACCGATCAAATGGGAGCATTGGTTGAGTATGCCAAGTGTGGCCATCTATTCGCGGATGCGTGGTCATGCATGGTACATTTTTTTAATAAAGGACTAAGTGTAATATTCGCACCAAACATGCGTTTTGTGTGGAGAAGATCAAGCATATAAGAATTGTTATGGCTTTGGTGGATAATAATCATTTTATTGGTCTACAACTCAAAAAGGAATGTCCATTACCTCCTCTTTGTAGGTTTAGTTTTGGGAAAAGTTCATATTCAACAACAAACAAAGAATGGATGAAACTTTATGAGGACAACATGTACCTTTGGAATGCTTTAGATGAGTCTAGGTAATGTCCCATAGATTTGACTAAAGGAGGTTCAATAGATTTGAATGCACTCCCTACAATGATTTGAGTGATGAGTGATTATGATTAGGAAATAAGCAATCTTTTTGGAGTACTTTTGTAATCACATTCGTGTTTTGTGTATTGTACTTTGGAGTACTACAAATGAATGAAATGGATGTGATTTTTTTTTTAACTCCTTTGGTAGGCATTGTATTTATCACACGACCCGCCGACCGTCCCTGTGGTCGGCAGGTTATAATTTCGTCGGGTTGTCGGCTGCCGCATGACAAAGATAGGAAAAAAGGCCTCAGGGACGGTCGGCAAGGTTGTTTCCCTCTCTGAGTCCGATCTGTCCCCGTGGCCGGCAAGGTTTGATTTCGCCGAGTTGCCGACTTTTTTGTTGTCGACATGGTTTATGAGGACAACCATGCCGACCAAAACGAGAAAAAAAAAAAATTGTTCTGGATGTTCCTCGGACATTGTAGTCGGCGGGGTTTTGACGAGGACAACCTCGCCCACTATACTTTTTTCGGCAAGGTTAATAAATCAATAAGTGCCGATCATTAAACGTGACCACACGCTTTGAACTTTGTATAATGACGACTAAAATCGAATACAATGATTGTTAAAAACTTAAAAACTTTTGAAACTTAATTAGAGCATACAAACCTTAAAAACTTAATTAGAGCATACAAACCTTAATTAAAGAATACAAACGTTAAAAAACTTAACCCTAACACATTTCGGACATAGATAGTATCTTTTTCCATTACACAATTTCTTAGGAGAGGTAATTAGCTTCATCTTACCGTAACAACTTTGGATCTGTGCATGGTAGAAGGTTAATTTTAGAAACTTCGTCTTCATACGGAGCTAGGCGCTCATCTATTCAATAGAAAAACCCACAACAAGTGCATTTTGAAGCATATGGCTGATATACATCTCCTATTGCAGCTTTCATGAAAAATAAGAATCCCTTACAACCATCAATAGTGCATTTGCTTCCTTCAAAGGGACAATCATTTGCAAAATGACCACTTAGTGTACAAAGACTACAAATATTTGGTTGTGTTGCACTTGAAACTTCCATTCTTTATGCAAGGTTGAAGATGAAGTTGAGAATGCTTTTATAATAACAACACACTTAATGTCTTGATTTTGAAATTTCTAGCCGTTGAGCATTCAATGGGTTGTACTTTGTACCTAAACGGTAATATTTTTATACTACTAACATTTAAGTCGGCAAGGTCGAGATTTCAAACCATGCCGACTACATATCCCTGACACCACAATAGCATATATCCTCGGGATGGTCGGCAAGGTCGAGCTTACAAACCATCTTTGACTTAATAAAAATCTATTATTGTCTAAAATCGCATAAAAAAGATTAAGTTCTAAAGCAAGTGAAACTGAAAATTAACATAAGTTTAACAAGTCTAAAACCACAAACTAACAGTTCAAAACATAATGTAATAGTTCAAACCACAATCTAAGTTTCTAAAACAAGTTAAACATAATAAAGTTTAAGAATTTCATGGATCCTTCTCATTGTTGTTATCTTCCTCGACATCACTAGCTTTTTCACCATCACTAGCTTTTTCACCAAAGATCAGCTTTTGCTTTTCCCTTATCCTGGACCTATGTAGTCACCAGCCTCATTGTAATAGGGGTTCACTCCGGAAAAAGTCGATGCCTTGAAAAAGTTCTTGGATCAACCTCCTCTTCTTCCTCCTCTGATGATGTGCATTCTTCATAGTTGAGGGGATTGCTAGGACTCTCCATAAACCTTAGAAATTCTTCAGGATCTTCCTTACCCATCAGAAGTAACTTTCTTACAGGGCAATTCTTTTCAGTTTCATCTTTAGGATCTTCTAAACCAGGATAAATCTTGTCAATAAATTCCAATAGCTCTGCTGCATTGCTAACAATACAAGGGATATCTTCTATTTTTTCCTCTGGGAACCTAAACAATACACAAATAAGAGATATGAAAATTCTACACATTGAAACATGGTTCGGTAATACGAGTCGGCGGTGGTCGATAATCCGAACACCGCCGACTAATACATATCATCTACCACGCCCGACTAACACACACGTCGGTATGGTCCTATTCAAGAAAGATGTCGACTATTAACTAAGGAAAATCAAGTTTCGTGACCTAAAGTCGGAATGGTACAAGTCTAAGAAAATGCCGACTAGATATAAGTCGGCAAGGTTGGTTATTATACCTTGCCGCCCAGGTTATTGTCTAACAGTCGCCATGACTCATTATGAAAAGTCGGCAGGATATTCATCCCGAGACCATGCCGGCCTTACAAAATATCAAAGTCAAGTTGTTTAAATTTTCGACCTTGCTTGACTAAAACACATAAATCATAATTTTTGATAATCTAACCTAATATAACAATCATACAACACATCGGAATAATGAGTTTGAGTTTAGAAATCACTTACGCTCTTCTTTTCGCCTATGGATGGTTCTTCTCAACATTCTCAGGGATTGCATTCTCGGGTTTACTCATTCCAACTTTTTCCTTACCTTTTCCCTCTGATTTGGATCCTTTGATGTTACCTGTTGAATCTCTGTTGCTACTGGATCGACTGGATCGTTTAGAATCAACCATTTTTTTGTAGAAAATCAAAATCAAAATTTTTGGTTGATGGAATAAGATGAAGGAAGGAGAAGAGGAGAGAGATTAGAGAAGATAGATTAGAAGAAGATTAAACGGTTTTGGTTTTAAGTTCGGTGGTTTAGTTTTAGATTAATTAGTGCGGGGTACTAAAGTAACTTCACCAAGTTTTGGCCTCCCCTTAGTAAGGGCACTATGTCCATTTAAATCTGGGTATACCCCAATCTCACCAGGTTAGAGATAGGAAAAACTAATTTTCAGAGTGTTTTTACCAGAGAACCTGAACTAGCTAATCCCTAGTATCAAACAAAGCCCATTCAAGAAAAAAGTGGCACTCGCAATGTCACTGGCACTAGCGGTGTATATCTGTATATCTGTATTTATAGATGGTTTTGGGACTTTTAATGAGGACGTTTTACTTAAAAAAGAGTGATATGGGCACCTCTATACACATTACCATTTACAAACTTGAATATCACAGGCACAGGCACAGGCACAGGCACAGGCACTCTGGACACCGCACCGCACTATCACTAGCAATGTATATTTGTATTTATTACGGAAAATGGGTTATTTGTCCAAGTATTTTTAAAACCTGGTTCAAATGGACGAGTAAAAATTAGTATGGGTGAAATGGACAATTTTTTTTTAGCAATGATGATACTTGGATTCATCCCGACTTAAACTTACAAAATAGTAAGGATGAAAATGGATGCATCCTGATGTAAATTAAAAAAGAAAAATTATTTGAAAATGGGTAGGATGAAACCCCATTTACATCCTAGCTATTTTTGTATTTTTGTCCATTTAAAACGATATCAAAATCTAGATGTCATTTTCACCTAGGATTTGTTAATTTTGGTCTTTTTAACCAATTTTGTGTATTTATTAATGGTTTTGGGACTTTAATGAGGAAGTTTTACTTAACAAAGAGTGATAAGGCCTAATAAGGGCACTTCTATACACCTAACCATTTGCAAACTATAATATTCAAGGGAACCTAACCATCTTCATTAAGATTGTGAACACGGAAATCACGTAGGCGTCCACGTGTTCACAAACAATCTCAGCGTGAATTGAATATACGCATTAAAAGTGTGAATATAGCATAAAATACATAGGTAGATGTTGATTCATTGATTCCAAACCCCGGGTTTGTCATGATCTCATCAACATCCAAAATGGTAGATCTAAGAAGTAAACACATAAATAAAGATATATGAATGCTAAACGTAAAGGAGACAATGATTTACGTGGTTCAAAGACTAAGGCCTACATCCACGGTGCAGGGATATTCACTATGAGGTAAATGGTTACAAGAATAGTCGCATGACTTTTAGTGTTCATCAAACCCACAGGTTGATGCTCATACTTACTTCTCACTGATTTCTCTCCTATTCTCTAGTTCTCTCCCAATGTTCCTCCCCCTCTCTCCTGTTTGGAAGGGACATATATATAGCTAATTTAAGTGGGTCCACTGGAAAAGAGCTGTTGAAGTCTTATCTTCTTGTGCTCTGTGCATAGTCCGCGGACTTCCTTATCATTCCGCGCCTTCTATAATTCCTATGTTCATTACGCTGACCAACCCCCGCTCTCTTCGTTGGTCATCTGACACGTGCCCTCTGAGCAGCACTAAATGCGAGTGGTTGGGGCGGTCCAGTCTCGCGTCAAAGCGGTGTCGATCTTCCTTGTCATGTCTGTGTCGGTTGGACTTTCCCCAATTAGTTGATTATACCTCACCTCGTGATGAGGTAAAGTGTAGTAGAGTAGCTCTTTGGTGTTACGTGGGGATACCTTCCTTTGATGCTCCTTCATCTTCGACCGTTGAACTTGACAGATGGCACGCCGTCTAGATCCTATGGATGCCCCTACGTGTCATCCACTTTTATGACGTGGCCTCCACGTGGGCTTTGCTAGTACACGTGGTGAGGAGATAAATAAGTGTACTTACAATTTGCCCCTCTTCTTGTGGATCGGGCGCCAGCTTTAGTTGGAAGAAGAATCGTGTGGTACGTTTTTATCTCTCTCTTCATAACTTCTCCTAACAAGGAGTTATCTGCATTTATTGTGCACGTTTCCCATATCCGCCATAAATGCCCCTTGGGTAGCGGACGGTTTCTTTTGGTCCTATAAAAAGAAGAGAATGAAGGAATGTGAATTAAATTCACATTCTCTGTTTATTCTCTGCCCCACTCTCTTCTTCGTCTTCTTAACTTCTTCATACCATTACTGCCGCCGCCGCATTCTTTGTTCTTCTTTCTTCTTTGTCATTCTTTGTTGTTGCCGTTGCTTTACTTATTGAAGTTCGGGTAGGATTTTTACTTTGTTTACTCGCCATTTCTACCCCCGTTGAGTTCTTGATTTTCGGTGATGAATCATGATGGGTTTCAATCTTATGCATATCATGGAATTTGAAAGTTGACGCCATTGAGCCGTGTGTTTTTCCGGCCACGTTTTGATTCTCTTTTTCTTCTTTTGAGTTTGAGTAATAGCTTGAGAGCTTAAATGGTTGTAGATGAAATCTAGGCTTTCTTCACGTTTACTGCCGTTCTTGAGATTTTCTTGTTTTTCGATCTTCCTTGACTCTGATTTGCACTTCTATTTGTGTTTGTGTCCGCAGATATGTCCGATCGTCCGCGGGTTCCTTATCAAACTCCTCCGTCAAGTCCTCATAGATCTCCTCGGAGAGATTCCAATATTAGGGGCGGAACTTCGCCTCCTCTTACTCGGGTGATCCTCGGGATAGACGAACGTCCTCGTCCTGCAGTGGTCGGAGGCCTTCGCTCAAAAGAGGTGATCCTCCGCGAGGGGTCTAGATACGCCGTGACTCGTCCTACTGAGATGGGTCTCCTAAGAAACAGCAGAATCCGCGCCTTTGAACTTCTAGATGTGCGACCTCTCCGCACCATGCCTCGTCGCGGACTAATCTTCCTTCGCCTCCACCGTGCCTAGTTCGGGCAAGTCAACTAAGAATCGGCCTCCGAAGAGGAAGGCTACGGAGATAGAATCTTCGGGAGATGTAGTTCCTCCTAAGAAGAAGGTAGCGGGTTCTGCGGAAGATGCTACGGGAGGCGCTTACGAGGATGACTCTGCTTTGTTACTTTTCGTCCTTTACCTTTGGGTAACAAGAAGTTCACTTTCGGACACATCGATCTTGAAGCCTTCAAATTGAAGCACGGTCTTGACACTTCCAAGTGCGCTTTTATGCCCCCTGATAAAGATATAACCTATGAGATGGTTACCAATTATCGATCACGATGCCTTTCATTTATTGAATGATTTGTGGGTGCTTTCGAGGCTGGTTTGATGTTTCCTTTGTATAAAGTCGGTGATGATTTCTACTCTCAGGGTCTTGTCTAGCCGCGAATCTTGCTAAGAAGAGTCATAATCTCGGGGTGCGGCAGTTGACAGGAAATTATCTTCGCCATCTCCGAGAATGCTATCTTCGTAGCAAAGGGCAAACGATGATGACCTGCTATACCCCCAAATTAGAAGAGGAGAAAGGGTGGTATACTCCACGAAAATTTCAACAAGTCCTTTGGAGATTATGTTAACGGAAGACACGTAAGCCGTGGTCTGTGAATCTGCGAAATATTGCTCCTGTTAAGGGGAAATTCGCCTTTTGAGCAAGGTAAGTGATTCCAAGATGGCGAGGATTCCCAGTGTTTGAAGGTCTTCCTATTCCTGTGATGAGAGAATTAAGCGTGATCATGACTATGAGTGGTCTTCCACTTTGTTCTTGAAGTTGTTGGTCCGTGGGTCTATGGTTGGGTCCCCTGGACCCCATGGTTGGCAGCCTACTGTTGACAGTTCTTATCGCGAAGCCTCCCTTCTCGTTATGCCCATTCTTTGCCCTTGGCGGATGAGTTTTGAAGGTATCGATTTTGCTTACAATCGCGATGTTGATGACGCGGAAGACGAAGATATCTCCGATGCTAACCCTCCTCCGCATGAGTACTAATATTGCTAAGGTGTGTTGTTTGTTTTCTACGTATATATGCCCCTTCGTTTTCTTAAGTAATGTTGATTATGCCAAGGAAAGGAGATACAAATGGCTCTTTTATCATTATGTCTCTTTATCATTATGTTTCTTTATCATTATGTCTCGCAGTGCTTAGAAAGAAAAAGATCAATCCCAAGAAATCGTCAAATTCTCCCACCGAAGATTCTACGCACTTCGAGGATGTGAATAGTCCGGTGAATGGTGACGAGGATGTTTCCGGGTGAGGAAGAGCGGATTGAGACTTCTCCGCCCTTTCAAGAAGGAAATAGTGTTCTTTGGTGGGGGCGTCGGTGGAGTTGATGGTGATCAGGCCACTGGTGTTGGTGTTGGTGATCGGGCCACTGGTGGTGGTAGTGGTGATCAGGCCCCTGGTGGTGGTGGTGATGTCGTGTCTGGGGGTGCTGCTATGTCAAGTGGGGCCCAGGGTATTGAGGTTGGTGAAGATCCGGTCGCAGAGGACGGTGGCATTGGCTGCGGCGGGCGTTGTAGACAAGGGCAAGGGAGTTGCTCTTGGTAGTAGTGACAAGGATGGGGATGCTTAATGTGAGTTCTCCTTTGGTAAGGTTTTATCAGGGGAACAATCTTTTGACATGGCCGCAGCTATGGGGCTTGTCTCGGATTTCAATCTGCTTCCACTGTGATGACCGGATGTTCTTAAAGGTAGGCTGCGGAGGTGGAGTCGGCACGCGGATCTGATGCTGAGGTTTTGGCGGTTCATCCAGAGGGTTTTGTTGGCACTTCCTCCGCTTCTAGCGGGGCTTTGGTGCAAGGTAATCTTGGTGCTTCATTTGGTGGGAAGCCCTCGATTCTTCCTCAGATGATTTCTCGCGGTCCTTGATCGCGGATGGCGATGATGCTATTTTGGCTTGGCTTAAAAAGAAGGACTTGCTTGTCGTGTCGCATCCTGCCCCTGTGATTGAAGGGGAAAAGAGTTCGGACTCTTTTACTCGCAGGCATATGGAGCTAACCTATGAGGAGGTGGTAGATGAAGAGTGGGACAAGAATCTTGTGGCCAGCGGATTGATCTCGTGGTGAATCCTCCCTCTCTTTATTGCTTTGGTATGATGGCTATTGCTTTGATGGGTACCAGTCAGATTATCCCAAAGATCGGTTATTGGAGGTTTGTCCTGCTCTTTCTAACCCCTGATTTTACTTAGGTGTGTTATGTGAACTAATTTCCCTTTTTGATCGATAGATGATGAGGAGTGAGTATTGTAACCATAATCTTTACCGTCTCTTCAAGGCTAAGTCTCTCAAGCTAGAAGCGAAACTCCGCCATCGTGAAGAGATGCTTTCAGTGTTGAAGCTGCGGCCTCTGCTAAAGATGAGGAAATAGCGGAGTGAAGGGTCTTAGCAAGCGCAAGGAACAGTAGGGCGTGGAAGAGGCAAAGCTGCGTTCTGAGCTAGCTTCGGTCAAGGGCAGGTTAGAGGTGGCTGAGAAGAATTCTTCGTCTATTTCAGGTCTGCGTCTCCTCTTCTTTGATTATTAGATGTTCCTTATATGTTCTGAGTTATCTTTTTTCTTCCCTCCTCCCACTGTACTATCTTCAGTGGGTGGAATCCCGAGTTGATGTGGCTTGGGTGAGAGAATTCGTCAAAAGGTCGTATTCTTTGAGTTAGTTGAAAAACTCAAGAGTGAATCAGCGAAATGAAATGCTCGCGCGGATGTCCATAATGCTATGGCCGAAGAATGGCGTAAGAAAAAGTTTTACTTGGTAGATCTGCAAAATCAAAACAACCATGACCGTCATTTATTCAACGGGGCTCTTTTATGGACGCGGGATAATCTTGAGAAAGCCCGCGGACCGATTTCCACTCTAAGTTAAGCTTAATGTCATGGAAGAAGAATGCGGCAAACGCGTTCTTCTCATCCCTCGATGTGCGGGCTTATATGCAACGTCTTGCTAAGGAAAGAGATGACGCTAGGGCGGAATGCGGGGCTCTTAGTAGTGCCTTATCCGCGTCTCGAGCCGATGTGGCCCGTCGGGTTGAGTATGAGAAAACTTAGAGGTGACTATGTACCGTCTTAACAAGAGGTTCGAATCGAAGAATGATGAGGTTAACCGATATCATCATTCGAACTCAATGCTTCGAGATAACCTAAGCGCGAGTCGGTATGCTCATAATCTTCTGCAGGTAGATTATGATAGGTTATCAAATGAATATGATTATGCCGCGAAGCACGGGACTCGCGGTTAACCATTGTGAAGGTATACGTCTTTGTCATCGAGTGTGCTTTGTGTTGTATTTGTTATAACTCACTTTGTCCTCTTCTAATATCCGCGAGCTCGGGGACAGCTTCAAGCCGCGGATGGCAAGTTTGCCAAGCTCGAGGCTAAGGTAGTTCAATTGGAGGGCCAAGTCAATTACCATCATGGTCTGGCCTTGTCTCGGGAGGAAGCGCTGAAGCAAGCCAATCAAAAGGTGGGCCATCTTTCCACTTCCCTAAATCAGGCTGAGATGTAGAGTGTAGCTATAGGCTTCGTGGCTCGTAAGCAGTTGTGCGAAAGAGATTAACAGGACTCTTGGTGAGATTGAGTTGGATCTCAAGAAGAACCATGGACTAACCAAGAATTATACTCGTCGTCCCGTGCCCGCGCTCCCTTCAGGTTCCTCTGGCCCTTCCTCTGGTGGTAGTGTTCCTTCGTCGTTGAAGGATAAACCCGCGGATAATGCTCATTCTCAGTAGATCATAGCTAGTATGCTAGGGATTGATCTCAGTTGCTTAGCCTTCTTGGCGTTTTTGCTGCTTTTCTTGCTAGGCTTGTAATCAACTGCTGTGTACTAGATCAAACTTTAGCGTTTAAATCTGAATTTGTATTTTGTTGAATTCGCATCTATGGCTTTATAAATCAAGTTAATATAATGAGTAATTCCGTAGTGTTTGTAATCCAAGGATGTTGATCTTTGGAATTTGAGAAAGTGTATTGTTCGTGCAATTCCGTAGGTTGATATCCTCGGAATTGTCTTGTGACTGTCACCCCGTCCAGCTAATTTCTTGGCGGAGGATTTCCGAACAATGGGGGTCTGGCCGACGTTCAAGGATATATTCCATTGAGTTCGCGGCTTATAATATTGCTCGGATATCTCGTTACGCAGGAAGTCACCCCCTGGTCATACACTTATAGACACTTATGGGGAGTTCCGAGAGATTGCATGTGTATGCTTTGTGCGGGATATTCCCGGTATATTACAGGTGGGTATGATCCACGCTTTGTGCGGGACATTCCCGGTATATTGCGTGGGTATGATCCACGCTTTGTGCGGGACATTCCTCTTATTAAAGTATAATGCAAGTTCTTAATAATAGTAACTTCACAATGATTTACGTGGTTCAGACCCTAAGGCCTACGTCCACGGGGTAACGATAGTGTCGATATTTTATTAAGATGTGGCATGGTTTTCAATGTACATTCATATTTCGTTCTTTTGTTGATCTCCCTATGTACGAGATGGGTATGTGAGTTGTATATACATGTGTTTCATATAAGATTGGTTATAGGTATTGAATAAATTGAAATGTGTATAGGTAATGAGTAGAATATGACACTTGAAACTGAAAGTTTTGATTGATTGAAAAGTTGAGGTGCGTAGCTCCTCCATCAGAGATAGAAACATGTGGACTTGTAAGTCAATTTTCTTCTTCTAAAATGCATATGCGAGTGATAGATTACGGGTAGTATGGCTTGAGATATTTGGCATTCCACGGATGCATGAGGATTTCCCCTTTTAAATTACGCAGATAGTAAGAGCCATTTCTGCGATGTCGTGTATTACGTAGGGTCCTCCCCAAGTTGGTGCTAATTTTCCCCACTTCTTTTCTCGCCGGGTATTGTGGAATGGTCCTTAACACATCTTGCCTTCTACAAAATTCCTAAGTTTCACTTTTTGTTATATTCTCGGCTAGCTTGCTGTATTGGGTAGTTTTCCATTCTTTGCGGTGCCGTTTCTCTCCTTTCTTTCGAGATCGTCAAGCTTTTCCAACATCATGTCCGTGGTGAGGTTCTTCTCCCATGCTTGTCTTTGTTGTTGGTAGTAGAATTTCCGTAGGGATTACCACCTCCTCCATACGTGAGTAAAAACGGAGACTCTCCGGGCTGATCTTCGAGTTGTCCTGTATGCCCACAGAACGTTATGTAACTTCTCACACCACCGCCCCTTGTACTCGTCTAGTTGTTTTTTAAGGATAAGTGCCAAATTTTTGTTTGTGGCTTCTGCTTGTCCATTGCTCTGTGGGTATATGGGGGTGGATTTGTTTTCGAATTTTGAGGGTGTCGAACAAAGAAGTCGATATTCTTTCCTTCTTTGGTACATTTACCGTTGTCGGAAACTATCTCTGCGGGGATACCAAACCTGCAAATGATATTTTGAAAAATAAAAGTAAAGACGTCTGAATCACGAATTCTTGCCAGTGCCTTGGCTTCTACCCACTTGCTGAAGTAATCCGTTGCCACTATTAGGAATCTTCTTTTCCTAGGTCCCGATACGAAGCGGGCCCACTATGTCGATACCCCATTTTACAAAGGGCCACGGACTGCCCACGAGTTCAACTTTATGGCTGGGCGTGGATTCGTTTGCCAAATCTTTGACATTCCTCGCACCTTTGCGCCATTACGGCGCGTCTCGGATCATGGTTGGCCAGTAGTATCCCTGCGTCTTTGCCTTATCTGCAAGGGACCTCATTCCGCTGTGATTCCCCGCGTCTCCTCTATGGATGTCTTTCAAGATGTCATGTCCTTCGGATCGGGACAGGCAGCGGCGAAGTGGCCCGAGGAATGATTTTACGTATAAGGTTACGTCTCTTAGCTCGTACATCCTGCTCTGGATTGTACTTTTTTCTAGCTTTGTTTGGTGTCCTGGGGAGTTTCCCTTCCTCAAGGAAAGAATGGATTTCGATTCTCCAATCTTCTTCCCGATGTAATCGTCGTCCTCATCTCGCTTGTCGCATGATGTCATTGTTACGGAAGTCGTCGAATATGTGCTCTCCGATATCACCGTCGAGATATCTTCCTCCCTAGACTTGCGTTGGTTAGCCGCGCACATCTCTTGGGGCTTGATGGATGGTTCGTACACTCTTGTTATCTTGATTGCTTTGACATCCTCGTTCTTGAGCATGGCTGATATATATGCCAAGGCATCCGCGTGCCTGAGCTCCTTCCTACGCAGATGTCGGAACTTGATTTTTGGTATTTGGGAAATCAACGTTTGCACCAGAGCCATGTATGCCATTAGTGTCTCGTCGTACACATTGTATTCGTAGCCTATCTGCCGTATGATTAGTTGTGAGTCACTTGTCAACCGTACTTCTTGTATCCCCATTTCAATTATCAAGCGGAGAGCATGGACCACTCCTTCGTACTCTACGATGTTATTTGTATGGCCTTCAAATTCCAATCTGAATGCGTGCACGATCCTATCCCAGCGGGTGTGGTGATGACGATGCCTATCCCGCGCCCTCTCTATTTTTGGAGCCGTCAACAAAGACCTCCCATTGTCGTGGGTTTACTCTGGTTCAAGAATATTATTTGGCTCATTTTGCTTTTCTATTTCGGGCGCCCGCGCCTCCATCCTTGTATGCGCACCTCTTCTTCGTTGTCCAAAGGTAGGTGCACTGGGAAGTCTAACAACACTTGCGATTTACGAGAGTGTTGAAGCTCATAGTGGATGTTGAATTAGTCGAGGTACGTGCTCCATTTTGCTATGCGTCCTACCTTTCCTGCCCCTTTGAGGATGGATTCTAAGGGTGCTCGACATGGGATACGTATGTCATGCGTTAAGAAGTACGTCCTCAGCTTTAAGGTGAGACCATACGATGGCTAAAATCGATTGTTCGATTCTTGTGTAGTTTCTTTCCGCGGAATTCGGGTCTTGCTTGACATAGTAGATTGGCTGCTCCTCCTTTGTGTGGGTCCCGACCAAGATCTGCGCTTACCGCATCGTATGTTGCTTTTGCAATGTACAATGCCAAGACTTCGTCGAGGTCTGGTTTTTTACGAAGGATAGGGATCTCTGCTAGTCTTGTTTTGATGCCTAGGAAGGCTTCTTCGCATTCTGCAGTCCACTCAAATTTCGTCCCCTTCTTTAGTATGTTGAAAAGAGTTTGCATCTATATGAGGATCTCGAGATGAACCTTCCCCGAGTTGCTAGGGATCCATTGAGCTTTTGTACTTCTTTTAGGTTCTTTGGAGATGGCATGTCTACTATGGCTCGGATTTTTGCGGGATCTACTTCAATGCCCCTTTTTGTCACCAGGTACCCAAGGAATTTTCCGGATGTTACTCCGAAGGTGCACTTCTCCGGGTTTACCTTCATATTGTGTTCTCTCATAGCTTCGAAGATGTCCCTCAGGTCTTGGTGATGGTTCTTCCTCAATCTGCTTTTTACGAGCATATCATCAACGTAGACCTCCAAGGTCCTGCCAATCCATGGATTGAAAATAGCATCGACCATCCTTTGGTATGTTGCTCCCGCGTTTCGGAGTCCGAAAGGCATCCTCACGTAGCAATAGAGGCCGTGGGGTGTGTAAAATGCCGTATGTTCTTTGATCTTCTTCTCGCTAAAAATAATTGATTGTACCGGAGTATCCGTCCATGAATGATAGCTCTTCGTATCCTTCTACTGCGTCGACTAGTTGATCAATCTTTGGGTAGTGGGTAACTGTCCTTGGGGCACGCTTTGTTCAAGTTGGTGAAGTCGATCACGCATTCGACCCCACCACTCTTATTTGGTACTATTACCATGTTAGAGATCCAAGTAGGATATTTGACTTCTTTTATGAAACCAGCCTCCAACAGCTTTCGCAGCTCCGTTTCTACTGCTTTGTGATACTCCGTAGCCACCTTTCGTATCTTTTGTCTTACCGGGGGTGTGTCAGGATTAATGCGCAGCTCATGTTGTACTGTCTTCGGGTCTATTCCGGGCATGTCAGATAGTTTCCACGCGAAGATGTCCGCGTATTCCTTTAGTAGTTTCACCAGCGAGGCTTCGCGTTCTTCGTCCATTAGAGTTCCTATCTTGATCTTTTTTGGATTCTCCTCTGTCCCTATGTTAACTTCCTTCACCGCCTCCAAGGATGTGAATGTGGGTTTTGGTTCCCCAAGGTGAGGAACTTTCTTTAATTGCTATTTGGTAGGCTCGGATTCTTTGTTCGCGAGAGCATCCTGGTTAACAGTTGATGTTGATGCTTCCGTGTTCCCTACGGAGTTCCCCTTGGACAAGCTTTTCCCTGAGATTCCTTCCAAGTATTCATCGATGGCTTTGTCTTTGGATGTTGCCTTGTTCCGAGCCCTACCAGTGTTAAAACCGGATCGGACCGGCCGGTCAGCCCGTAAACCATTGACCCGATCCACTTTTCCGGTCCGGTTCTACTGATGACCAGAAAGTTTTAGAAAACCGCTTTAGTTTTGAAAACCAGATTGACCATCGATCCAACCGGTAAACCATCGACCCATTCCGTTTAAACTGGTTTGACCCAGTTTAGTTTTTGCTTGATTTTTCTCGGTCTTCTTCTCAAATCTCAAAAGAAAATCGAAGGGTTTTCTTTCGAACTTCCAATTCTCTATGTTAAAGTTTTCGATACTAAGATATCATTAGTATTCTTTTTTCCAAGAATCATTTTTTGTTACGTCTTAAGCATCTGATTTATCATGGTAGACCTAAGAAAAGAGAAAAACAAAACAAATCATCCCACCGTTTACATCTCTGATTTTAATTTACTTGTTGTTATCTTATTTTGTTTTAATTTCTTATGAATCTTGATCGCCCTAATCCACTCCTAGAAACAGTAGAACATAATAGAACACATTCCATAAAGTATACAATCTGATTCTTGTCTAGTTTGATTAGTCAGCTTATTTTTTCTTTTAGGAAGAAGAACTTTAATGCCATTGAAATTCAAGTTACTTCACGCTACTCACTGCATTAGTCGTTTACTGCAACATTTCACCGATCTTTGATCTTGATGCTTACTTTTGTTACGTTTAATTCAATTGGATCGTTTACTTTCACTTTTGGTACTGTTAATTTGGCTCGTCTCTCTCGATTTTGACTGCACATATCGCTGGTTAATATACTGATACAGATGATGGAATACTGACACAGTGACCCAGTAAACCCGAGTTAAACCAATGACCCTTGACCCGGTAACTTTTCCGGTTCAATATCCGGGCTGGTTTTGAAACATTGAGCCCTACGGGTTCTTCTTTTCTCATCTTCTTCATTGTTGAGTTGTATTTGCATTGCCCGGCATTCCTTTGCGGAAGCTTGATCACCCTTGATCTCCATTACTCCTAGGGAGTAGGAAACCTAAGGTATTGATGGTAGGTGGCTGCGACTCCTTAAGCTTGTGGACCCATCTTCGTCCAATAATGGCATTGTAGGGTGAAGGCGCGTCCACCACACTTTGAGTGTCAACTTTCATGGGACTGCGTCCACCTGCAAAACAATATCCCCGAGAGGCTTCGTAGCCGTACCATTGAACCCATAGATGGTATAGTACGAGGTCAAGAGTTGCTCGTCATTAAGCTCCATACGTTTGAAGGTATCGTAAAATGGGACATTTACGGAGCTCCTCCATCGATGAGGATTTTCTTTATGTTGCATCCTGCGATTGGCAAGGTGAGGATCAAAGGATCATTGTGATCTTCCATGTCATCCTCAATGTCCTCGACCTCGAAGGTTAGAGGTGCGTCCATCCATTCTTCGTGATCTTCCACTTCTTTCCCGTCTAAATTGTAAAGCTCACAATAGTCTTCAAATTGCTTCCTCAATCTTTTCCCTATTTGTGCGATTAGGGTTGGTTCTTTGCTTTCCGAAGCGGGATATAGTATTCACTGTGCGATTACCCTCGGCAATTGGACCTATTTGCTTTGCGTTTGGCTCTCCGTCTTCTCTTCCGCCCCACCTTCTCTACATATTTTTTGAGATCCCCCGCATCTATCGGCTTTTGTATCACTATCTTGAGATTTTTGCACTTCTCTGTTGGGTGCCCGTTGAAGCGAGTGGAAATCACGGTACTCTTTGGATTCCTCCGAGGCCAGTGGTTGCTTCCCCTTAGACCAAGGCCCCGATCTAAGTTTTCGCGGTCCTTGATCTCCTTTAAGATGCGTGAGTAGCTGGTATTGAGCTTCGTGTAGACTCGGTCTTCAAATTTTCTACCACTCCTTTTGTGGTCGTCTTTCTGATCCTTTTGGTGTCCGCTTGGATCTGTTTGCTTGTTCCGCGGAGTTGGTCCGTGGAGGTCGTTGAGCCATGTGCTCTTGGGTTCTCTCGTTGAATTTCTTCCAACCTCGCATGTTTTTCGATTATTATCCTCAAATCTCCCTCTGTGGTTGGGGTGGTACCGTGGATTTCGACAAACAATGGGCTCATCCTGTCAAGTCCCCATTTGTAACAATTAATACTCACCACGGGGTCCACATGTCCGATGGCTTGACATATCTTGTGCCACTTATCCGTGTATTCTCGAATGGACTCCTTATATTTGATTGCAAGCGAGAAGAGCTTGTCCATACCTGTGTTCACAACCTTGTTATACATGTAGGTGGCCAAGAACTTTTCGGTGAGCTGATCATACGAATCAATGCATCTGGATTGAGGTTATCAAACCAAGATAACGCGGATCCTTTCGGGCTTGAAGGGGAAGTATCTCGCATAGTATAGCTTCGTCATGGTCCCACACAGCCATTACCTGTTGTAATATCGTAGGTGGGCGGCGGGATCCGCGGACCCGTCGTAACACTCAAAGGATGGGACCAGGACACTTCGCGGAATGGTAGCCGTAGCCAAGCTGCCGCGCTAGTGGGGTAGTGTTGGCCTCCTTCATAACCTTTGTTCTAGTCTTCCACCTCCTTGCCTGGTCTTGATTTGATTGATCTCTGCTAGCATCTCTGCACGAAGACTCTCCATTGCCAAACAGTGCTCGTCCTGAATGGAAGACCGCGTCTTCCTTGTAGGTTGTGACATCGTGGCCTCCTCTTCATCATAGTAGTCTAAGTTTCCGGATGGTAGTCCGGGTCGGACCTTCTATTGTTCCGCGTACCTCTTTGGGGTATTCCTCTTTGATTGACTACCAAGAGGATATTTTCGAGGATCATCCTCCTCTCTGTTCTGTACTGCAGAGTTAGCCTCGTCCTGCTTGATTCTCTAGCTCGCGCTTTGGAGGATCTTCTCTCTTAATTGCTTTGGTTCTCTTGGGCTAGTAAGGCCACTGCGTCCGCGTATGTCTGCTGATTCCTTTTTAGCTCTTCTAGTTGCGCCAATATTTGCGTGAGATCGGTTTTGATTCTTGATTTGGCGTTCCTATCTGTAACTGAGCTTGTCCCTCGGGGGCCGCGGTATTGATTTCCTCCACTAGCCGTATATCCGGCTCGATCATTCCGTAGGATCCTGCTTGCAGTTGTGCGTTTTGTTCATTGGTCGGCGGCATCCGTAAGGAAGGTTACGGATTACGGATTACTCGCTACGCTTCTCGAGGCTCAGTGGGCCTGGTTGTAGCTGTCACTTTGGAGGCGACCACTTGAGAAGCTCCTACGTTAGGTGTAGCAGCTCTTGCCGCCGCGGCCTTCTTTGCTTCCATTGCAATGATGCCCGCATCTAAAAGTAATGTGCTTTCCGCTCCATTCTCGTCTTGTCCCTAGGCTATGAGTCCTTCGCCCTTACCGTTTGCTCCTTGTTACTACCGGGGCGTAGTCCTAGGCGCCTCTTTTGAAGGTACCTTTGTCTTCCCTGTATCTTTGTTCTTTTCCATTGTAATATTCTGCAGAGAGCATGGAGGTAAAACCGAGACAAAAGTCCACGGGTTAGGTATGTTAGTTCAAACTCGATTTCATAAGCTCGATTTCTAGTGGCAAAGAGTGTATTCAATCTAATTGGTTTAGCGAATAATATGAAAAACATAGACGGATGTGCGGAATTAATTGGAATAAGGTCCATGGGTTGTTGTTTGCAAAAAACCCGGATCTGTTAGTGGAAATTATGTGTGAAATACTAGTTAAAACATAAATCCGTTGGTTAGAAGTTACACAACGCCCGGATCTCAAGTAGAAAATACAATGGTCATAAATATGTGCGAAAAATAGCCCAAACACACAGATCTGCTAGTTAAGGGTTGTAAAAGACCCAGATCTGCTGGTAGAAAGTACAAAGAATACGGATATGTGCGAAAAATGAGTTTAAACACGATTCTTGTCTATGTTCTAAGTAAAATTTTTGAGGTAGAGGCTATAAAGTCACATGAAAAGATAAATCATTTCTAGCGCCATATTGTGAACACGGAAATCACGTAGGCGTCCACGTGTTCACAAACAATCTCATCGTGAATTGAATATACGCATTAAAGTGTGAATATAACATAAAATACATAGGTAGATGTTGATTCATTGATTCCAAACCCCGCGGGTTTGTCATGATCTCATCAACATCCAAAATGGTAGATCTAAGAAGTAAACACATAAATAAAGATATATGAATGCTAAACATAAAGGAGACAATGATTTACGTGGTTCAAGCACTAAGGCCTACATCCACGGGTGCAGGGATATTCACTATGAGGTAAATGGTTACAAGAATAGTCGCATGACTTTTAGTGTTCATCAAACCCACAGGTTGATGCTCATACTTACTTCTCACTGATTTCTCTCCTATTCTCTAGTTCTCTCCCAATGTTCCTCCCCCTCTCTCCTGTTTGGAAGGGACATATATATAGCTAATTTAAGTGGGTCCACTGGAAAAGAGTGTTGAAGTCTTATCTTCTTGTGCTCACGTGCATAGTCCGCGGACTTCCTTATCATTCCACGCCTTCTATAATTCCTATGTTCATTACGGCGACCAACCCCGCTCTCTTCGTTGGTCATCGACACGTGCCCTCCGAGCGGCACTAAATGCGAGTGGTTGGGGCGGTCCAAATCTGCGCCGGGCGGTGTCGGTCTTCCCTTGTCACGTACGTGCCGGTTGGACTTTCCCAGTAGTTGATTATACCTCACCTCGTGATGAGGTAAAGTGTAGCGAGTAGCTCTTTGGTGTTACGTGGGGATACCTTCCTTTGATGCTCCTTCATCTTCGACCGTTGAACTTGACAGATGGCACGCCGTCTAGATCCTATGGATGCCCCTACGTGTCATCCACTTTTATGACGTGGCTTCCATGTGGGCTTTGCTAGTACAAGTGGTGAGGAGATAAATAAGTGTACTTACAAAGATGGGGATAATGTCATCCCAATTCAAATATTACATCCAACAAAGGTAATAGAAAATGCAGTCACTTCGTGGTTGAGTTTCAACTAGTCTAAATACTTGAAGGATCAATGGATCATGTTATAAGAATGACATGCTAAACTAACCAAGTTTTGAATCAAGTACTGTGACTTTATACAACATGAAAAGAAGAGCTTAAAACGTCAGTTTTGTGATGTAAATGTCTCAAACTGTTTAGACTTGAGAGATAAATTGTGTATAAAGTTAGTTGGAGCAAACTAGAGTTATTAGACATCATCAGAATGGCGTATTTAGAGATAATAATTAAGAAAGCGAAAATATAGTAAGATGTTGAAGGAAGCTGAATAACTACTATAAAATCACAATGGGAGCCTCCTTCATAAGATTATGTGATAACATTTTTAATTTTGTAATACTCTTTTTCACTATAAAATTACACAATTGGATCTAAGAGAAAATAATATTAAGGTAATTAAAGAATATGTCCAAGTTCGGGGGAGTTTTGTGGAGAGTTAAATTACAGCATAATTATTTGACTGGGATTCAGATTAATCCAAGGGCTGAGATTACGTAGAGTAGTTCAGTGTGCTTGCAGTATAATTGTATTTGTTCTTAGGAAGGATAAAATGGGAAGAAATTGGTATAGTAAAGATAGTCTTTTTTTTGTTTTCTTGGGTCACGTGAAAATCTCACTCACATACGGTAAAATTCATATTTTTGGGCTTAAGGTTAGACTATATTGAATTATTGTTCAATAAAAATGTAATGTGGATATTCAAAATATACAGTAGTATAAATAGTTTGTGATGTTTTTGTTTCTGTTTAAGAGATCTAAGATCTACTAATAATTGACACTGGGTTTTTGTTTGTCTTAATTTGGCGATTAGAGTTTTAAATGTGATTAGTTGAAGACTACTAATTTGGATTTTATGGTTTTGGTTTCTATCTGAGAGATTCTCTTCTCTATGCTGCGATTTATATGCAAAATGAAGCGGCATGGGCTTTCTATTATTTTGCGAAGTGAAGATTCATATTTTATGGCTTTTACTAGAAGTGGAATGTTTGAGATGTGTAAAATGAGTCTAAAATTTCATCCACGGACCATCTTGCAGACACAGCAATACTGCATCATGAATTCAGTCAGAAATATGTTGACAGATCTTCCCATTCCAAGCATTAAAACCTCGTATGGGATCATGAGAATCAAAGGAAGAGCAGTTGTTGTTTTGATATATTTACTTATTTTTTTTTTTTATTTTTTTTGTCTTTTGAGTCGTAAAGACAGATTTGGGACACTCAAGAAACACGCTATGCTTTTGTTTTTTTCTTCACTGCCCTTGTAGTTCATCAAAAAAAAAAGCCAAGGTAGTGAAAGAGTAGTATATGTTTGTACTTGTCTCCCCCATGCTAAAGCTGAAAAGCATAATTCAGACCTGCCTGACGGTTCGCTCTAGTGATTCTGACTCACGACCAGCATCTCCACTTTCAAATAAAAACAAAAATTAGTTTTGTTTAATTTTTTATTGTTGTTGGAAAAAAAAAATTGTGTCAGTCAGACTGTCAGAGCACTAAATTTATGCTTTGATGATTGTGGTGACCGGTGGTACTACAAAAAGAAGCAACAGTTGGAAACCCCGTCTGCTTTTCGAAAAATTTACCCCATTTGTTTTGATGATTGATTTACCTCAATTGATTGGGGGCCAAGGATTTTAATTGGGGGCCTTCACTAGAGGACAAAAAAGGTCACCCCAACCTAATTTTGGTCACCCCTTATAATTTTTTTTTCTAAATGGCTAAAATGCCCCTAAATAATTAGTGATAATTTTAATTAATTAGTAATAATCTTACTTAATTAGAGTTTAACTTTTTTTTTTCAAATTTTGTGTTTGCAATTTTTTTGGATTTTTTTTTTTTTGGCCCAGATTTGTATGAAAAATCGTCATGGTATTGAAGTGTTTTAGTGATTTACTCTAAACGATCGTTAATGTATCGATTGTCTTAGAACGACTCTAAACAGTCGTTATTTCCTATAAAAGAGTCGTTATCTTCTTGAGGAGTCATCAATGGCGAAATATCTGACGACGATTTAGAGTCGTCATATACATAATCAATTCCTTGACGACCCTTTGGAAAGAGTCGTTATTTTTTTTTATTTTGTATATAACGACTCTAAACCGCCGTAATGGTTTTTGAAGTGTCGTTCTTGATCGTTATTCTCTAAAAGAGTCGTTATCTTTGAAGAGTTATTAATGGCGTAAATGCATTAAAGGGTCGTAATAGTATTGAATACGACAATGACGACCCTTAACGATCGTTATTGTCATTGAAGGGTCGTTAATTAGTGTCGTTATTTGAAAAAGAAAAAAAAAAAATCGCAAAGGGTAAAATAGTATTTTTACTATCGGTTTAATACACCCCTGAAAAATTTGGGGTGCAAGTAAAATGTCAAGGCCCCCAATTAAAATCTCGGCCCCAATCAAACGAGGTTGATTAAGGATTTGGTTATTAACTTTCGGACTTTTGGCGAGGGTAGTATAATGTAGAGTAACAAAGAAACCCATGTTATGCAGCTTATTCTTTTTGGGCTAGGATTAGGGACAGGTATAGTCTTAGAACTCTTTTTGCACCAGTCCTCGGGGCCGGCCCTGGGATTTCCCTGCCCCAAAGTGAAGGAAAAATTGTTGCCCCATCCCATAATCTCTGTTAGCATTACCAGTAACCAACACAAGTATATACTTCTTGATTATTGCATATATATTAAGCAAATAATACTTAAAATTGTACCTACATATATACTCCCTCCGTCCCACTATTAGACGATCTAGTTGAAGGTTGCACAATTCTTAAGGCAAGGAATGGGAAGGAGTATGTTTAAGTATTTTTTACAATTATAACCTTATAGATAGTAATTTCTAAAATTTAGAAATGATTTATCTCTCAAATTATACCATGGATTTTCGTATACTTTGTACCTACGTAACGGGTATGAACATGAATATCAAATTATATACATTTCTTATACTAAAGATAATTTATCAAAAGGATAATTTTAGAAATATTCCCTTGTTTAATGAAATAGGTCAACTAATGGTGGGACAAAATTTTAAACTAAGTAGGTTATCTAATAGTGGGACGCAGGGAGTATCAAGTTACGAAATGTTTCTCAAAAAACAGAACATACTTCTTAATTTTTTTACATATATCAAGAAATGATTCACAAAGTACTAATGAAATCCAATGAAAGAAAAAATCTGGATACTGCGCAACTAGCAAAATCCCACCGCCTAGGCATGTTAATTTTACTTACTGTGGATATGATTGCTCAAGGGGAAGTGGTGTAACATATTTAGCACTAAACCAAAAGGAAAAATGGGAAGAATTTTCTCGACAATCTGAAATAAAAAAATTAATCTGAGTTTTTATATATTTAGCACTAAACCATCGAGTTAACTACTTATTTATAACATGCCCCTATATCTCTTATAAATGAGTCCTTTTTTTATTTGTATTCATATTCATAATTTAAACCTTCATTTTTTATCTTAACACAAAACCTTCCTTAGACAAAAAGCTAATTTGCTGCCCCTTTTCCCCTGTTGCCCCGAAGTCAACCTTCGTTGACCTTCCCTCAGGGCCGGCCCTGTCAGTCCTCGACAAATTTTCTACTCAACCATTTTAGTACTTCATCTCTAATCTCAATCATATTGCTTGGTCTTCCTCTTTTTTTTTTTGTTGATTCAGAAATTTGATAATTCCTTTACGGCTTTGGAGATGGGAAAAAATAATTTTCAAAGTGTTTTTACCAGAGGACCTGAACTAATCCCTAGTATCAGAGACCATTAATTCCAGAAAAAAAGTGGCACTGTACTGGCTGTGTATCTTTATATTTATTACTCCCTCTGTACCTATTATATATGCGGAATTTCTATTTTTCCTTGTACCACTATATAGGCGGAGTCCAAATTTCAAAACGGTTTTTTACTTTTATTACCCTCATTTATTTGTTTGGGAATCATCACAATTTAGTGTATGTCTCTACCATTGGGAATATAATTAAGGGTAAAACAGAAAAAAACATCGAAATTCATAAAATCAAAAAAATTTCTTAATCTAAGAGATTTTGACTACTCCGCCTATATATGTGGTATGGAGGAGGAAGTAATGATTTTGCGACTGTTAATGAGGAACTTTTTACTTAAAAAAAGAGTGATAAGAGCACTTTTATCCACATGACCATTTTTTAACTAAACTATTCATACAACATGTAATAGGAGCCTAGAGCATCCACAGTGGGAGACCAAAACCAAAATTTTGGTCCAAAAACCGAGCAAAGTGGAGAAGGAGTAAAGATCAAAGATCAAAGACCGGACTAAAACTAAAAACCAGACCAAATATAGTCTTTAGTTTGGTTTTAGTCGGGCGTAACTTTAAGTTACGCCTTGAACAGGCATAATTTATAACTCCGCCCGTCGATAGAAGACAAAAAAAAAAAAATTGGGGCGCAACTAAGAGTTACGCCTGATTGGGGCGTAACTCAAAGTTACGCCGCATTGATTGAAAAAAAAAAAAAAAATTTAATGGGGCGCAACTTAAAGTTGCGCCTGAATCAGGCGCAACTTTAAGTTGCGCCCCATTTGGTTTAGTCTTTCTCCCGTAGTGTGTGAACACGGACTAAACCCAAAATTTGGTTTTTTTTTGCTCTTTAGTCTTTGGTTTATGATCGCACCACTGCAGTTGCTCTTAGAAGTTAGAACGTTAGTTTTGTGATGTAAATGTCTCAAGCTGTTTAGACTTGAGAAATAAATTGTGTACAACTTTATTGGAACAGCATCGAAATGGACTATCGCTAGTAAAAAGCGGTTTTAAATAGTATCTAAATGGCGTATCCGTAAATAAGAAAGCAAAATATCTCAAGATGTTGGAGGAAGCTAAATAACTACTATAAAATCACACTGCGAGCCTACTCTATAAGGTCATCGGGTAACATTTTTATTCTCATAATACTCGTACTCATTTCCAATATCAAACTACATAGCCGCACGTAAGAAAAAGGATATTCCGATAAATTGTTAGAGCATCTCCAGGAGGAGGTGGAATATTTATTTTTAGTGACACGTAGGATTTTAGACCTTTATTTTAACTAAATCCATCTCCAACAGTGGGCCATATAAAATAGGAGGGATGAAATACTAATTTTGAAGGTTTTGAAGAAAGTCTTATCTTGACCTCGGGAATGACCTCCATGTCATATTTTTTATTTTCAATAATTAATTAAAAAATAATTAAACGGTTAAGATTTCATCACACAAAATTTTATAAGGGTCAAACCTCTATACTGCTGGAGATGGTTTACTAGTCTTGGGGTCCTATATTTACTATATGTATAAATTCTTTTAAATAAGGGTCTCAAAAAAAAATCCAAGTAAGATTTTAACACTCACTGTTGGAGATGCCCTTAGAGAGTATAGTCGATAAAGAATATAATTAATGAACTCCGATTCCGACAATGTAATAATGAAATACATGTGTTCTCCAACAAATTCGGTATTAACATTCTCGACACGTGATCCGCTTTTTTGGCAATGGGGCACAAACACAATTTAACCTCCAGTATAGCGTTTACTTTGTCAAGGATGTGAGTGACTGATTCGTTATCTATGCCATTGAGAATAAAAGAAAGAATAAATAAGTTTAGCACAATTTGTGATTTTGACTGATCATTCCGATGTTAAATAGTACCACATCGTCTAGGACAACCTCGGTTCTATGCTTAATAAGCCTTGGGCAATCCTAATCTTGTAAGCCGGTTTTGGAGGTTAGTTAGGCCCGAGGATTCCTTACATCCAACACGTACAAATGCATTCCAGGAATGCATTTAACACACAAGGCGCCACTTCAAGTTTAAGATTTTCATTCCATGAAAGTTTAATTTGCATTTGAGATTCACTTCTCATTTCTCTTGGGTGGCTGTCAAAAGGAAATTGAAAGAAAATGTGGAAGGAAAGAAATTGAGTATCTACTTTGTACAGTGGGTTAGAACCCAAGAAGGCGTAAGATTTCGGAGGAAACCGAAAAACAATTACAAAATCAAGTTCTTAATTAATTAATAGTACTCAGCAAATTTTAAAGGCCTGATTTTGAATGTTTTATGTTATATACCTTGCTGTACATTGATTTCTTTAATGTTATATTACTTCTGAAAGAAGATGGAAAAATCAATTTCACCGCTAAATATTTGTTTTGATTGGACGTGGAAATTTGTGTGTAATTATGATAGTTTTGTAATTAATCAAATAGGTATTTTTACCTTATTTCACCGATAGATTAAAACCCCATGGCTTTTTGAGTCTATGGTAGCAAAGATATGTAACTTGTATCTTTTTTAAAACTCTGTAATTGTGTACATGTTTCATTTCTCTCTCAATAGTAGTCTTCTTTTCTAGATCAAAAAAAAAAAAAAAAAAAAGATCGACAACTCTTCAAACACGTTATGTCTGTGTTTTGATGATTGCTAAGTTTTGAAGTTTCAATTATATATTGATGATCGTGGTAGACTGGTAGTCGTACAAAAAAATTGCAAGCAGTTAAAGGAAACAACATTGCTGTTTACATTGATTCAAGCTTGCGAACACTTTGTTTTTCTAAGTTTTTGGTTGATTTCTTGTTTTGATGATCGACTGACTAGGTTTTGTTATCGACTTTTGGACTTTTAATGAGGGGGAGTATTTATTGAACAATGTTGCTTGACAAACAATCATATGGTGTGTAGTTTCTTCTTTTTGTGCTAGGCCTTGAAATAGGGATAGGCCGTATAATAGAACTCTTTTGTGAAACAGTCTTCAACAAGTTTTCTCCTTGACCATTTTACTTCATATCTCATCTCAAGTCTCAACCAATTTGCATACTCTTCTTCCCATTGTGGGAATGATTCAAAGAGATAATTACTACATCCATTCACCACAAAAGTGATTCAGGCACTGTGAGCATGTATACACATAATCAAATAATAGACCACGTGTCATGCAAAAGACACGTGTACAACATAAAGAAGAAGAACATCGAAACAATGATGCTACATTGCCAAACCTAAGGGGCAATCATCATCTTCGTCTTCCACGTGCCCATCCTCGTGCAAGATCCAACGATGATGGAGTAAGGAGCACCGAGATGAAGGAACCACCGTGGAGCTCCATAGAAGATCTAAAGATAACTTTTCATCATCCCAAGGAAGATCCAAATCGGATGGATGAGAGCAAAGGCAGCTTACACACGCGTCAACAACAGTCAAGGACATGCATGCCGCCCCAACAACCCGCATTAAATACCCTAGACATAGGGTACGTGTCAAACACCCTATGGAGAAGAAGAAGGTCCATCTTCGTCTCTACATAATGTCGTTGGAAGACGCTGGGTCAGAGCAAAGATATCATCGGGTCGACGCAATAACCGAGACGATAAGGACAACTATATTCGAAGAAAGGGACCCACGGGAGAAGCCTATAAATACCCAGTCCCCAACCCACTAAGGGAGAGGGTCGACCAATTTAAGAAAAGTGAGATATAGTCCATGAGAGAGAAATTGTAAGAGTAAGTATGAGTTTTATATCCCTCCTAGCTTCGTTCCTTACTCAAATCATTCGACTAACTTTGTAATCTCTGAAAACATAGTGAAACACCAACCCCGTGGACGTAGGCCTTAGTGCTGAACCACGTAAATCGTCGTCTCGTTTACATTCCGCAGTTTTGACCTTCGCATTTTAACGTTACACATCATTTAAATCATCGTAGGAATCCCTATGATGAGAAACAAGGACGAGCCCAAAGGCTCAGAGTTTCATTTATTACTGTTTTATGTTATCCTACGTACAATTCCCTCTCTTTATCGCTTTTATTAACATTGCAAACTTTGTTTGTGGACACGAAGATACCTTCGTTATTTCTCTCGTGTTCACGGAGCATTTGATTAATCGGAGGACGGTGACCAATTAGGCTAACAGTAGCCGTACCAAGTGCTTAGAAAACATAGGCAATTGCCTAGGGCCCCGGATTATATGGGTCCCCAAATTTTTTTTTTTAATATATACTATAGTTGTGTATTCGCACTGTCACAGAGGGAAAAAAAGAAACTATTGTCATCCTAAGTATTCACTATTTTGGCCCAAAGAACCATCGTATATTTTAGCCTCACTTAGTATCCGATTTGTATAGTATACAAAAAGTAAAACCTAACCGTCTAATCCATCTACATTTCGTCATTCCTGAAGCACCTATTTCTTCATCTCTCGACATTCACTTCAGTAAGTTCACCGATTAGAATCTCTTTCACAATTTTGTTTTGGTTATGTTTAAATCTACATTATTATTCTTTTGATAAACGTTTAAATCTACATGACATTATTGATATGGGTATAGATTTTTTACCATTAATCCGTTGTCGATACTTGGTGGGAAAGTCATATAGAGAGTGTCAACGCAATACGATTCCTACTTCATGAAATACGAGAATCCATTGACTTTGGTGCGAGGAAGGGAATAAAATCGATTATGGTACGATCATTGATGATTTTGAATTGAGGAGGCCAGGAAGATCAATTTTATGTAGAGGAACTATTTTTTTTTTGTTTTTTTTTAAACATACTTATACTATCGGTCTTTTTACTTTAAACAATCGGCAAAAATAATAATTAGGGCCCCTGTTTTCAGTTTTCGCATACGGCCCCTAAAAAGCTTGATACGGCCCTGAGGCTAACCAAAGTTTGTTAAAAGCATATAGACCGTCACTGTCAGCCACATTGTTTGGCATTGGAATGGCATAATATAACACTTTGAAATCTATTATGGGTTTCAAACCCTGGGGGAATGGAGGGATCAGTTGAAGAATGAGATGCTAAACTAACCAAGTTCCAAATCAAGTATCGTGACTTTATAAAACACGCAATAAGAGCTTAAAACGTTAGTTTTGTGATGTAAATGCCTCAAGCTGTTTAGCTCTTGAGAGATAAATTGGGTATAAAGCTAGTCGGAGGAAACTAGAATTATTAGACATCATCAAAATGGCCTATTCAGAGATAAGAAAGCGAAAATACAGTAAGATGTTGAAGGAAGCTGAATAACTACTATATAATCAACAAAATGGCTATGGGGCACAAACTGCGTCTAATCTTCGGAGTTCCTCAATACTAATGTCCATTATTAAATTTGCTTGGTCATAGATTTAGTGAACTGTTTCGTTTAAAAAAGTACAAATAAGTTTGACACAATCATATATTGTTTTCATCGGTACAAAAGTTATACACGAACCATTGTAAGTTTTTTGGGTAAGTTTCGGGGAGTTTTGGATGTCTCTACGTACACATATTTACAGCATAACTATTTGACAGAGATGCAGATCAATCAAATGGCTGGTATCCCGTTGAGTAGTTCAGTGTGCTTGCAGTATAGCTGTATGGTGCCACCTATATACACATCACCTTCCGGTAAGTTCTGGAACGGTGAGAACAAGGCCGGCTGCTCAGTGTGGAAATGGATGGAAATCCGAAAGGAAAGAGAAAATTAAGTATTTGTTACGAGTAAGGATAAAATGTAAAGTTAGATTTACAACACTTTTAGGTGCCACCCAAAAGGAATTAGGGGCTAATAATAAGACAAAATAGGATCACCCAAACGTAAATTGAAGCTAGCCCTTATCTCATGTATTTCGTAATGGCAAAATTGTCCTTCCACAATCGGTAGTTAATCTACAATCGGTAGTAAAGTGTGTTACTTTAACCTCCGAATATACTTAATTTTCGAATTTTAGCATTACCATAATCGGTAGTAAATTTAACTTTCGAATGTATATTGGTCCCAAATTGTGATTTTGCCAAAATCCTAAATTTTGAACTTTGGTACTACCATAATCGGTAGTAAAGTGTATACATTAACCTCCGAATATACTCAATTTTTGAATTTTAGTACTACCATAATCGGTAGTAAATTTAACTTCCGAATGTATATTGGCCCCAAAATGAGATTTTGCCAAAATCCTAAAATTTTCGAACTTTGGTACTACCATAATCGGTAGTAAAGTGTGTTACTTTAACCTCCGAATATACTCAATTTTGAATTTTAGTACAACCATAATCGGTAGTAAATTTAACTTCCGAATGTATATTGCCTCCAAAATGAGATTTTGCCAAAATCCTAATATTTTCGAACTTTGTACTACCATATATAATCGGTAGTAAAGTGTGTTACTTAAACCTCCGAATATACTCAATTTTGAATTTTAGCATTACCATAATCGGTAGTAAATTTAAATTCCGAATGTATATTGGTCCCAAAATGTGATTTTTCCCAAATCCTAAAATTTTCGAACTTTGGTAGTACCATAATCGGTAGTAAAGTGTGTTACTCTAACCTCCGAATATACTCGATTTTCGAATATTAGTACTACCATAATTGGTAGTAAATTGTGTTAATAAGTGATGTTTATTATCTACCGATTGTGTTCATGGCCCAAAATTCAAATTTTCAAAACTTAATAAAATTTTGAAATTTTCTACTTTCACAATCGGTAGTTAGTGGTTCATTATCTACCGATTGTGCGTAACTTTAGTACGGAAGAAATTGAATTTTTGAATCAAGAATAATCGGTATATAACGATCAATTTACCTACCGATTATGGTTGATGTTCTTAACAAATGAAGAACATCAACCATAATCGGTAGGTAAAGTAGATTATTATCTACCGATTATGTTTCTGCTAGTGTAAATCCAAGAACATCAACCATAATCGGTAGGTAAAATAGATAGTTATCTACCGATAATGTTTCTGTTACTGTAAATCCAAGAAAATTTTCGGATCAAATTTTTGATTTCAAGTAATCAAATCTTAATATTGAATCACCACTACTATCATCTATTCATTTTGTTTGTTGAACTAATTTTTTTTTTTTTTTTTTTTTTTTTGATGTTCTAAGTTTCAACTTTAAGGTTAATGAATTTTGGGGTTTTAATTTTAAACAATCAATCATGACATCGATCGATCGACGATCTTTGTTTTGAATCAAAATTAAAATGATGATTTTTTTTTAATGGGTAGAAAATAGAAGAAGAAGAAGAATGATATGATTATGAAAATAAAGGATATAAGCTTGGATTTAGTATAAAGGTGGGGAACAATATAGACAATTTTCTATTTTTAAGACACTCCTTAACCCCTTTTCAGGGAATAAAAAAATAACCTTAATTCCTTTTGAATGGCCCCTAAAAATGCAAGTATTATACAATGTCCAGTTTATTAAAAAAAGATAAAATGGGAAGAAATAGGTAAATGAAAAAGATAAATGTGCTATGAAAAAAAAACCCGCTCACTCACCTGAGTGGAACCTAAACCCCACCCCACCAATCCGCATGGGCATGGTCTGTCTGCATGTGAGGAAACGATTTTTATGTGTGGTTTTTTTTTTTCAGGATTCGCCCAGAATTGTTGATAGGAATAGTCTTTTTTGTTCTTGGGTCATGAGAAAATATTACTCTCATATAATAAAAATTTAACTTTTGGGGCTTGAAATTATATTTTATTGATCAATAAAAATGCGGTGTTATTCAAATCACTATTCTCCACCTCCCTCTCCCTCCCTTCAATCTAAACTCCACATCCTTAAAAATGATGAACCCGACCCAAGACTAATGTGATTCAAATCCTAGATGTATGGGTGCAAATTGGAGGGAGCTTGAGTAGGGAGGTGAATAGCATTTCCGATAAAAATGTAATCTGGATAATTAAAATACAGTAGTATAAATAGTTTGCTATGTTTTCTTTAATTGACACTGGCTCTTTGTTTGTCTTAATTTGGCGATTAGACTTTTAAATGTGATTAGTTGAAGACTAATTTGGATTTTATAGTTTTGTTTTCTATATGAGAGATCCTCTTCTCTATGCTGTCATTTGTCTGATGCAAAATGAAACTACATGGTGAGGCTGGCTTTCTATATTTTGCAAAGTGAGGCTTCACATTTTATAGCTTTTACCTGAAGTGGAAACTTTCAGATGTGTAAGATGAGTCTAAAATTGCATCCAGGGACCATCTTGCATTCACTGAGATACAGTAGTACTGCATCATGAACTCAGTCAGAGGTATATTACAGTTCATAAAAATTCTAAAAACAATAATCAGGCTATGTTGTGTAATTGTATATAGTGACTAGTCATAGGAAAGGTAGTTTATGAAATTGACATCTGACCTTATGTTGACAGATCTTCCCATCCCAAGCATTAACACCCTCATATGGGATCATGAGCATCAAGGAAGAGCAGTTGTTGTTTTGATATCTTTACCATTTTTGTGTCTTTTGAGTTGTAAAGACAGATTTGGGACACTCTAGAAACACGCTATGCTTTTGTTTTTTTCTTCACTGCCCTTGTAGTTCATCAAAAAAAAGCCAAGGTAGCGAAAGAGTAGTATATGTTTGTACTTGTCTCCCCCATGCTAAAGCTGAAAAGCATAATTTAGACCTGCCTGACGGTTCTCTATAGTGCTTCTGACTGACGACCAGCATCTCCACTTTCAACTAAAAACAAAAATTAGTTTTGTTTAATTTTTTATTGTTGTTGGAAAAACAAATTGTTGTCAGAGCACTAAATTTATGCTTTGACGATGGTGGTGAGTCGCTGTCAACGGGCCAAGCTAGGGTCAACCGGCCCTAGCTTGTCAACCGTTGACAAGCTAGGGTCAACGCTAACCCTAGTACTATTCATCTACAAGCCCAAAATCTCAACCCTAGCCCTAGATGGGTTGGCTTGGCGGGTTCACGGGTTGGCTTGTTTTACTAAGCCACACAAAATTCAAGTATTTCTATTTAAAAATAATTTTATTTTTTTGGTGCTAATGAATCAATTTATTTTGGATTTGATATTTCTATTTTATTGATATGGAATGTGAAGGGATTGATGATCTAAAAATACAAAGAATTTAATTACTAATTGTTATTCGTTAATATGTATATAATAAACGTAAAATGTGTTTTTTATTTCTTAGGTGTAGGCTTCTTTGGTTCTATTGAATGTAAATTTCAAGTTATTGGTTGTCATTCAATTGTAAATAAGATATAAATTTCAGATTATTGAAAAAATATAAAATGATATCACGGGAATTTTTTTTTGTGTCTCACATCAACCAAAAAATCAGACATATGACTATATGAGCGACTATATGAGCATATACTCACGGGTTGACGGGTAACCCGCGGGTTGACCCTAGCTTGGCTTGTTTTCTACTAGGGCTAGATATGCTAACCCTAGCCCGGCTTGTTTAGCCAACGGGACAAGCCGAGCCGGGTTGAAACAAGCCAAACTAGGTCCAACCCGCAAGCCGGGTTGAAAATTGACAGACCGGGGTACTACAAAAAGATGCAAGAGTTGGAGGGAACATTGCAGTTTACATTTAAGATTGGAAACCCTCTCTGCTTTTCGAAAAATTTACCCGATTTTTTCTTTTGATGATTGATGAAGGATTTGGTTATCAACTTTTGGGACTTTTAGTTAGGGGAGTATAATGTAGTGTAACAAACAAACTCATTTCTGCAGCTTAGTTTTTGGGGGCTAGGATTAGGAATAGGTATAGTCTTAGAACTCTTTTTGCAACAATCTTCAACAAATTTTCTCATTCACCACTTTAGTACTTCATCTCTAATCTCAATCAATTTGGCTGTTCTCCTTTTTTTTTTTTTTTTTTTTTCAGAAACTTGAAAATCCCTTTATGGCTTTGGAGATAGGAAAAACTAATTTTCAAAGTGTTTTTTTACCAGAGGACCTGAACTAATCCCTAGTATGGAAGACCATTCCAGAAAAAGGTGGCACTATGCTGGCTGTGTATCTTTGTATTTATTAATGGTTTTGGGACTTTTAATGAGGAAGTTTTTATTCAAAAAGAGTGATAAGAGCACCTGTATCCACATGACTATTTGCAAACTAAACTATCCGGGGGGATAATGTCATCCCATTTCAAATAATATAACTTCTAACAAAGATAATGGAAAATATATTCTTTCTTTCTCGGATAAGGAAGGAAAAAAAAAAAACAGATAGTAGAAAATGCGGTCAGTCCTTCGTGGTTGAGTTTCAACTAGCTTAAACACTTAAACATCATGTTTCAAATCAAGTATTGTGACTTTATACAACATGCAACGAGAGCTTGGAACGTTAATATTGTGATGTAAATGTCTCAATATGACTTGAGGAATAAATTGTGTATAAAGTTAGTCGGAACAAACTCGAGTTATTAAACAACATCCAAATGGAGTATCGCAAATAAGAAAGCGATCCCAAAGCGAAATGGCATATCCACGGATAAGAAAGCGAAATATCGCAAGATGTTAGAGGAAGCTGAATAACTACTATAAAATCAGGTTGAGAGCCTCATTCATAAGGTCATCTGATAACATTTTCATTCTTATAGTACTTGTATTCATTTTAACTATCAAATTACACAGTTGCACCTATGAAAAAGATATTCAGGTAACTAAAGTATATGACCAATTAAGTGACAATATAATTATTAAATATTTGGAGAGTATAGTCGATTCGAGAATGTAATGGGCATAAGGCTTATTTTGTATCTAAGAGTGGGATTAATACTGGATTTCTTCCGAGTTCTTATACTCTTTCCGTTTCTGACAAGAGATACTTTCAGTTTATCAGATTGGCCTAATCTTTTCCAAAAACAGAGGGAGTACATATTAGTGAACTCCGATTCACGACTAAGTAATTATGAAATACATGTGTTCTCCAAATAATTGTAGTCAGTGAAACTTTTTGGTTATCCATTGAGGAAAATGAAAGAATAATAACTTTAACACAATTACATATTACCGATAAAAAAAAAACACAATTACATATTGATCGATGATGCTGGTGGCAGTGTGGCACTACAAATGTATGGATGGTTTGATGGGGACGACAGTAGTGTTGATATTCAAGCTCGAGAATGCGATCCCTTTTCAAAGTTTTTGGTTGATCCATTTGTTGATTTATTAATTAAGGATTTAGTTATTGTCTATTGCGTATTCTTCATAAGCATGGTTTTGATGATAAATGGATTTCTGGATAAAGTGGTGTGTCACGACTTCTCACCTTTGTCGGTTTTGGTGAATGGAGGTTCTACGGAAAGGTTCAAGCCATCTAAAGGCTTAAAATAGGGCGATTTGCTTTCTCCTTACCTCTTTCTTCTTGTGGTTGAAATTTTGGGAAAGTTGATGAATGATGTTGTTCAAAGAGGTCAAATTACCGGCTTTAAAGTAGCAGAATATGGGAGCATGATCTCTCATTTACAATTTGCGGATAATACACTCATCTTTATTGACGCAAATGCGAATGAGGTAACTAGACTTTTTATTATTTTGGCAATGTTTGAGTCCCTTCTGGTATGAAGCTTAATTTGGATAAAAGTACTATGATAAGTGTCGGTGCGGATGCGATTATTGGAGATTTAGCAAAGGAACTTGGATGTAATCGGAGATTTTGCCAATCAAATATCTTGGCATGCCAATTGGTGCAACCTCGAGAAGTACTTCAATTTGGGATACAGTTTTGGAAAAGATGGCACAAAAGTTAGCGTCTTGGAAGAAGAAATTTTTGAACAAAGCAGGTCGGCTTGTGCTTATCAAGAGTTGTCTCGCAAGCTTACCGGTTTATTTCTTATCTCTTTTTCACTTGCCAGTTTGTGTAGAGAAGAAGATGATAAAGTTGATGAGTAATTTTCTTTGGGGTGCTGTTGAAGGGCGAAAGAAAATGGCCTGGGTTAAATGGGACAAGATAAATTTGACTAAGGCACAAGGTGGCTTAGGAGTGAAGAATTTTCGCGTAACTAACAAGACATTGCTGGTTAAATGGACTTGGCGGTATACTAAACAAAGACAGGCTTTGTGGAGAACTATCATTCATCGACTCGGGCGGATCTGCTTTGATCATGCAGGTTGATGAAAACTCAATTCAAGGGAGGAGCTTATGGAGAAATGTGACCGGGATGGTTCCAGAAATTTACAGCATGATTTCTTTCAAAATTAGAAGTGGAAAGGGGGTGAGATTTTGGATGGGGCGTTGGATGGATAGAGGCTCTCTAAAAGATTTGTTTCCGGTAATATTCAAAGCTTGTTCTCAGAAGAATGCTTCAATTGCACAGATGATTAGAAGCGGACATTGGCATGGAAACTCTAAGCATTAGGCAACGCCAATGAACGGTTGGAATGGGACTTGATGCGTCGAGATCTTGGTGCTGTACCTACTCTTGTGGAAGTAGATGATGAGGTAGTTTTAATCCTAACTACAATAACAAGTTACATTATGATTCTCTTCTTGGACCTATTCCGGACTGTCAACTTTCCAAATTTCTATGGAAAAATTACATCCCTCCGAAAGCAAGTTTTCCTCTTTGGGATGTCTTTCATGATTCGCTGCCTACAAGAGCAATGCTTAGGCATCGTGGAGTTAACTTGGACATCACTGCTTTCCCACTCTGCAACGAAGAACTGGAGATGTCTGATCACTTATTGTTGCACTGCCCTACACCTTTCGACCGTGGGATTATTTCTTAAAGGCTTTGCGCATTCCCTGGCCAATGCCTCACGCTGTTTTACTCCTGTTTGATGCAGGGATAACAATTTGTTGACTGGGGAAGTGTAAACACATCTGGAATCTGTTGCATTTGCTATTATATGGAACGTATGGAATGAACGGAATCATAGAGTTTTTGGAGGAAGACCTAAGGATGTGGAAGAAGTCATTGTTCATGTTAAACAATCTTTGGTCCTTTGGAGCTGTGATACGAATACTTTTAAGTATGTAGATAGCATCCAGATAATCCATAATTGGGAAGTTGTATTGCATAACTAGTCTTGCCGAACTAGTCTGTTTTGTGGATTCAGTGTTACTTTTGACCTTTGCTTTTGTAATTTGCCTTTGGCTGCTTTTTCTTTTAATCTTCGAAAAAAGAGTATGAAAGCACAGTTTGGCTAACTTTGTCTGTAAGTGGTGGTTCAGATTTGTCCTCACAAGAGATAAATCTAGGGATGTAATCGTTTGTCATAAGTGATGGTTGTGATTGGGATTAGAAATGCATCTAACGGACAAAATTTATCATGTCATTAAGGTTCCATAATTCTTCATAATAAATAGCCTATTAATTTGCCATGATAATATTTTATTAAATGTCAAATTAATAATGATAATATATAAATTATCATACTATTGATGATAATTAATATATTATTATTAGATAATATACTTAGGATTAGTTTGGTATCTTTTAAAGAATAAAATACAACGAATAAAAGTTGGTGATCATATATAGATTCAAGGATATTTTTTTGTAATTATATAAAAAAGATGGGATAGAATTGGAAAATAAAGAACCCACAATTGGGGGATATCAAAACTAATTGGGGGATAAAGGAAAAGGACAAAACCTAGATCCAAATATCAATTCAGGGTCACCCCTTATCTAAGTTTTTTACGTAATACCTATTCTACCCCTCACTAATCATGTTTAGTGGTTAAATATAATTAGGTAAGTTAATAGTTTAGTTTGATTATCATTAGAATAAATCATTATCATTGAATTTGTTGATGCAACAACATTAAATCAAGATATTTATGATCATGAAAGTTTATGGGAAGAACCAACCATGAAAGTAAACAAGTTGATATACAAGTGCTCCAATTAGTCATATATAGGTATTAATGTATTGAAATTTAATTTTTTTTTTTTAATCGAATCCGCCATTTGTTACGCCTGAAAAACTGAGTTCCGGCATGGTAAAAGTATTATCGAGCATGCAGGTAGTGGTGCCGGCATGGTCGATTCCCAAATGAACCATGCCGGTTTGAGGACAAAACATCTGAAAAAATTTATGCGAAATAGCAAGTATCGGCATGGTATTCATCTGAATAACCATCTTGGAACTCAAATATCGGCATGGTCTTCATCCGAATAACCATGCCGGAACTCCAAATATCGGCATGGTATTCATCCTAAATAACCATGCCGGTGCTTGAGGAACCAATACATCAACATGGTCTTCATCCTAAATAACCATGCGGCACTCACCTCTAGGCATGGTCTTCATCACTCTCTACCGGCATGGTCTTCATCCCTACTGAATGTAAAAAAAAAAAAAAAAAATTCAAAGTGAGGAGCGGCAGAGAAGGAGAAGGGAATTTGAAAGGGAGTGAGAAATGTTTGAATTTAAAGGGAGTAGGGTATTTTTATGTTTGATTTAGCTTTTATTGTTTTAAAGGGTAGTTTCGTATTTTGCCCCCAAAAAACACCCCTTAACAAACACTATTGGTTGGGGGAAGTAATTTATATCCCCCAATTAGTTTTAGTATCCCCCAATTCATGCGCGTTCAAAATAAAATATGAAATTAGGGTGAACTATAGTATTTGCCTTTGAAGCTTTTAAAAGCTCATTCTCCCCACTTTTAAAATTGATAGATTTTGGAAGTGTTTTGCATAAAACACTTTATGAAATCTTTACAAACACTAAGATGAAAAAAATATTGCTATAAACATGTTTTCAAAGTATTTTTTTTTAAAAAAGAAAAAATAGCAGTACCAAACTTAGTTAGATTGCCTAACAATTATAAGTGGACCATAGTGACAGTGGCAAGTATTGGTGCCCAGTGAGTAATTTCGCATCGTCTCACGTATTTCTTGATAAATGATTTAACGTTATTTTTAATAAATGATGATGGATAACATAATTAATTGTTAGTAGAGCTTATTTTTATTAGGTTAAGTACTTAACGATTTGACTTACTAACTAATCATGGTTTTATTATTTTTATGCAAATTATAACCTCTTATTTGGAATACATTGAAACGTAATGTCGTAGAATGTATTGGTCGACCATCAACCGATAATGTCCTCATTAGCAACCGCGGTCGTCGACAAGTATTAGGTTTTCAATGGTCACCATTGCTCATCATCAACAACATCTTTTCGGGAGGTCACCCATCTTGGGATTACTCAATACCAAGCATGCTTAAGTATAGAGATTTTTCGCCAATTATGCTGAAAAGATCTTCGGTTAGGAAAGGACAAGCTATTACCTATATTCCATTTGACGAATCCTACATGCCGGATCGAGTACTATAATTCCACTAACTTAATTTGGAGCCTTCATCGGCTCAGGAATATGTTCAATCCTAGACTCTATCATTTTTCTCACTCATGGGACCCTTTCCCACACAATCAACCAAGCATACTCTTTCACCCTCGATACTTGTAAGGACTGATCCTCGACCAATCACTGTCCCCACTTTGTCACTACGGTTATCCGACAATGTGGGATATTCAACGACACCTTGATGTGGTCATCCATCACGAGTTTTGCGGGAGGTAACCCATCCCTAGATTAATCTCGCCAGAATGCGTAAATTCAATAATTTTTACTAACTCGGATCCAACTATGTTGAAAAGGACAGAATGTTACGAAAGGACAAGCCATTACCTATATTCTATTCTCAGGCACTCTTCTGCCGATTGATTAAAGTACATAATATATATATGTGAATTTTGAAAAAATAAAACTACACCGTATGTGAGTACAATGGTTTCCATCGGGAATGACTTAACATTTTAAAGTATAATAGCTTAAGTGAATGAATTATCTTTTCATTATGTCATTGAAATAGTAAGAACATAGAATACGATATGTACTGTTGAGTCAGTTATGAGTTTTACTCTTTTCAAACAATTCTTAAAGGGGAAAAAAGCAACAAGGATCTGAACACTGTTAATATCTACACAATTATTCTTGAGACAAATGAGTTCAGCTGTTGTAGTTCTGCTATAGCTTACATAGTTTAATGTTTTGGTTCTGCTTGGTTTTTGGAGTATGTGGCGCGATAAGCCACATATGTATATCTAGGGATAGTCCTTCATGGAATAAAGAGGAATACATGTGGAGTTTAATAAGCTTGGGCATCTCCATACATAGCACCGAGGCCTTTTAGTTAAAAACCCCACACCTTTTATCCCCAGGTGCGTCAAGTGGGGTTCGGGGTTATGTGGTCGGGTGAGTAGTGTCCGATGGTCCTTGAAGATCCTAACAATTGGTATCAGAGCCCATGGTTGGGGCTACTTTCCGAACATATAAGTGGTTGTGGATGTCACCGGTTTTAGGGTGCAAGTGGAATCAAACTCAAGGTGGAGCAGGCAAGGCCCAAAGTCGAACTGACGCTCAAGGTGGAGTTAGTGTCTTACCCATTAACTCAGATGGAGCAGGGTTCTGGATCGGTAAGGCAATGGTCAAGGTGAACTGGCGCTCGAGGTGGAGTTAGTGTCTCACACATTAAATCTCAAGTGGAGCAAGGTTCTAGGTAGGCAAGTAAATGCTCAAGGTGGAGTTAGTGCTTGCCTTCTCATTAACTCAAGGTGGAGTAGGATTCTAGGGGGCGTAGTGACAATAATCATGATCGATGGGTAGCATATACAGATGGTAATCATATGGTGGAGTCTGATTGGACTGGTGAAGTGGTTTAATCTCTCCAATGTGAATATTGTTAGAGTATGTGGCACGATCAACCACATAAGTATAGCTAGGGATAGTCCCACATGGAAGAAATAGGAGTACATGTGGAGCTTAATAAGCTTGGGCATCTCCTTACATAGAACCTAGGCCTTTTAGAATAAAACCGCACACCTCTTATTCGAAGTTGTTCCGGTAGGGACATCATCGGTGCTAGTGGTCGGGCCCATAGTAGGTTCCTATGGTCCATGAAGATTCTAACATCATTCACTAAATAAGGAAGATGCGAAATGTAATACCATTTCAAAGGATCGATAAGATATCTTTGCAAACTAAAAAACATATCAAATAATGTTTTTTGACAGAATGTAAAAATTAATTTCGATATAATTTCATTGCTGGCTTGAGGATACAACTCGAGAAAGGAGAGGCATAGTATGGGAGGATGTCAAGACGGAAAATGCTAGAAAGGATTTGTGAAGTGAAGGATAAAAATATCTATCAGGCTTTCCTTTACTTTTGCAATGATAGAAAGGGTAAACTTGATATTACCACATATTATATTTAATATTCATATGTCGGAAAATGCATAACTAAATAAAAATCATGCCCATGCCGTTACGCCACGGGTTAATCCCTAGTATATTAATAAACTCTATATATTAATAAAAAATCATGGTCACAACTTGGGCCAGTTATAAATAGTGATAAACTCTACATTTGTTGTAGGGCTTGTAGCCCATGGATGTGCGGCCTAGTATAGTGTCTAGGGTCTTCTTCCTACTTATACATAAAGAAATATATTTATGTAAACAATTTACCCTAATCAATAGAAACTTCTCCGCCTCTTTATCTTCTCTATATTTTCCACTGCAATACGTTATCATGTGCGAAGCTGTACCGCAAAGCTATATGGAATTGATTGATTTTTTTTTCTACATGGATAATCCATCAACGCCGGAATCAATTAAGCTAAGTTGGATTTTTTTTTTTATTTTTCTTTTCCCAGTTTTTGATTTTGGCACAAACATTGGGTTATTAAAATTGTAGGTGAAAACTGATTTGATGTTTGAATCTATTTTATTTTCCCTAAAATCAAACCGCTAGCAATTGATTTGATGTTTGAATCTGTTTTATACCATATTGATTGATTGGTTTGAAATTAATTAGCCTATACGCCCTATACGGCTGTACCATAGCAAATGAAACGATAACAATAACAATTTAGTTTTCATCATTATTATATTATTTCTCGTATTGGTAATAGCCGTGATTGATGGGTGATGATAGACATCCCGCGGGTTCAATCCGCGGATCTCCCGACAGAGAGAGTGAGTAAGGCTGGGGAGCAGTTCGGCGGTTTTTTAAGGGGGGTTTAAGGTGGGACCCAGCACCACTCTCTCTGGCGGGACAACCCGCGGGAATCAACCCGCGGGATGTAAATCATTTCCGGTGATTGATTGTGTTGTGTTTGGAACTTTGTGTGAAAATAAAGGAAGAAAGAAATCTGTTCGCATTCCTGAGAAGGAAATCTGGTGGAAAGTGTTTCCAACCCGACCCATCTTGGCTCTTATTCCGGCTCATCTCCGGCTCACCGTTCCGGCTTGGCTCCGGCTCACCGTTCCGGCTCGGCTCGACTCACTTTGTTCCGGCTCGGCTCGACTCACTGTTCCAGCTCTTGTTCCATCTCGGTTTTGGGATGTGCGCGGTCAAGACTGTTTCGATCCTGTCTATATACGTCGAGAACCAAATTTTGAGGTATGTAACTATAATGTGGTTTTTAAATTGACTACTTGCTAGGCTTATCTATTTTTTTTTATAACATGCCTAGTTTTTCTTATTTTTGTCTTAAGGTAAGTCCACATCATATAAACGGTCATTTTAAATTATGATTGTTTGTCTCGATCATTAAGAATTTTGGTCTTAATGTTATTACTGTTCTCTTAAATATGATATTGGCTATAGTTTAATGATGCCTGTTTTGTTCAATTGGTTGTACCAAATCGATTACAACATTTGAAATATAGAAGTGCTTGAGCAACATTATTGTGTACATGATATTTTCTCCCCAAATTTGAATGTTATGTGAGGTGTAAATCACATGTTATCCAACTTTTATTGGAAGAACTCGTAAAAGATGATATGTGTCGGAAAATTTCCATTTCTCTACTTTATCCATGATACTAACGAACCAGTATATGTTGAAGTATGACAACAAGAGAACTATCTTTAGTAATATATTCAACCAAAAGTACGTGGTTGACATCTATAGTGAGATTCTTTTGGCCTGTTGAGATAAAGAAATTTGAAATTAAGCTTAATGTAGCAAAATTAAAAATGGAAAGAATCCCGAAGTAATGGAGGTTAGACGTACCGAGTCATATAAAGCATGTGAAAAGGGACATATATATCATGAGACAAAAAATGATTTTTTTTTTTTTTCCCCAGCAGTAACGACACCAAAGTACATGTATCAATTGAACATGGGATGAAGCTAAGATGTAATTCTAGCTCTCACCAAAGAGTTGGGAATGAATCTTCTACTTTCATTGGTACAAGCAATGTAATGCGAGTACCATAGTAGCACCAAATTTCCATAGGAAGGTCCTAATTTAGACATCAATTTTAATGACAAGAAGCACATTTCCTGCCAATTGATTATTTAACTGAACTAGATCCAATTTCTGCGTTTATGGAATAAAAAGTACATTATTCCCACGAGACTCAATGTCTAAACTGATAGTGATTTTTCTTCTACTAATTTAAGGAATATACACTATTTATTGAACTAATTCATTTTAATGTGACTACGATGATTGGATCATCGAGCGAACCACTGCTTAAAGGGTGTTCATGCGTGAACTATTACCTACCTTTTTGGAAATTTACAGTGAGAATAGAGTTGATTGCATTTATAAATTGTTTCTAATGGATGAGGAAGGAAACATATTCTTAGAAAATTAATGTTTCAATCTAGTGAATTGTAAATCACTGGAACTTGATATTACTGAATCCATATTAACCCCAACAATGAACTGATTGGGATTGATTCATAAAGACTTTGACATAACCATAAGGCATATTGGTTGTGACACGATGTTCCGTTTTGAAAGTACTAACACGGGCATCATTTCATTTGAGTGTACAAGATAATGAACTAATAGAATGCGAAGTTACGACATCTATCATAATCAGTGATTTCTAAAGTTACTAGATTTGCACTGCCTCTCCCCATTATGCTTTAGAGTAAGAAAACACGTCACTCATCTTACAAAGTCTTTCTTTAGTAAAACATGATTGAGACCATCCTGTTTTACTTAGATGCAAATGGTAAATAACTCATTCTTCAAAGAAATAAAATGTTGTTAGTGAACATAAATATATCCATGCATAATGCGGACCATTCAAGTGATTTATGGCTCTGGTGGATGCTTCGACGCATTGAATCAGTTATCACTCACAATGAACGATGCGTTTAATTTTTGTAAAAATCATAGCACATATTACACAATGCAAAGTGGAACGGCCGACCACCCTTGTTAATGCTAGAGAACTTACATCAAAAGGATTTGATGAATATTGCATGTTTAATAGGATCAATGCAACTATACCTCATGGTCTCGCAAAGGCTATCATCAAAGGTTCTGAGATGATTTCTAAGGCATAGGTTACGCGTACCAACCTTGATTTTATTGCTTTGGGGATATGCATTATTAACGCATATTTACTGAAATCATTTTAGAACCCAATATTAGTCAACCTTTTATGCGTACGGTTGGTAAATCGGATATAAGCGACATTTGTGTTCTTACGCATTTTTGGTTGCCTTTATATATGTGCCATTACGAGTCCACATCGTACTATGATGGGTCACGAAAATGATTGAGTAATTTTGTTGGATATTTACTCCCAACAATTATCCGCATTTTAAAACCTTTGGTAGGAGATCTCTTACCGCTAGATTTGCGGGTTATCACTTTAATGAGACAGTCTTCCAGTCGTTGGGGAGATAAGAAAAATATTTTATAAGGAACGAGAGGAATTGTCGTGGTGTGTTCCCATTGTGGCTCATATTGATTCTTATACTCCACAAAAGTAAATGTGAAGTTAAAGAATAATCGATTTTCGAATGTACATTGATGTCGCTAAAGTGGTGAGATCACACATACCAGTGCAAACTTACCCGCAAGGTTATAAATCCTCAATAAGGGATATACACCATAGACTAAGTTGTTTCAACTACACTTAGTGGAAGTGTGGTTGAGGCCGTGAGTCCATAAAGGAAGTTGGATAGACCACTAGGTTCGATCAATCCTCACCTATCTATAAAGGAAGTAGGTGAGGAAGGCACAACTTATTTATATCATCAGAAATCATCTCATAAGATTGTCTCTGAATATGTCCATGAATCAAACTAGAGGACGCTCTGAAGTTTAATGATTCCATAAAACAATGACATCCTAAGTGGATTATGAGAATTCGCACGAGTCAATTGAAAGATCATGCGATCATATTGATGATTAATTTCATATACACTTGTTTAAGGAAATAGAGCAAGATGAGATCAAAACCAAGCTCCTTGTTGCTTAATGTCAACGAAGAGCATATTTGGCCTATACAATCCAGGTAGAACTTGGTTCTTTGACAAATATACAAGTATTTGGTGTGGTAGTGCTAACCAACCAAGTGTAAAGCCTATTGGACATACATGATTAATTTGTCGCAAGCATAATGAGAAGACATCAGTCTTCAAGTATAAAAGACTCTCCTTGTGGCGCGAGGTTTCTCACAAAGACCTGCAATTGTTCTCTTGTAAAGAACGTTATAGCGTTACGCTACTTAGTTAGCTTGGTGATTTCAAAAGGACTTGAAATGCAAATACGTGTGTGGTTTTACGTTTCTCCGAAAGAATCAAGAGATAACGATACTTACAAAATTACTTGATAGTCTTTTTTTCCCCCAGTCAAATGAATCTAAACCATAGAGTGCGTTTATAGTTAGATAGAACACTCACTTATAGATAGAAGCAATCGGGAGGCTGTGTATACCCGTCTAAGTGGCTATTTGATTTAGAGGGGATAGATAAGTAAGTTATTTCTCCTTGTGTATTCACAAGAAAGTTACTGATTTGGAATTATAGCTATCTATGTGGATGGTACAGACATGATGGATACTCTTGATGTAATAAGAGACCCTTAAAAGCTATTTGAAATCCGAATTTGAGATGAAAATATGGGAAAAGCTCGACCGAATAATGAGCTTGTGGTATATTATTCTACCGTTTGCATATGTCTAAAGTTGTCGGGCAATTTAATAAAGACATGCATCCCGATAGCTCTCCCATGATTAGTCGAGGTTCAAATGTAAGTAAGTGACCATTTCGTCTAAAGGAAGATTACGAAGATCTGTTGGGGATGACATTCCCATATCTAAGTACAATATTGTTTGTACCGTCAATAAATTTGACGGGAAGCCCGCTAGTCAAAGCCCGTTATACATCAATCGGTCAAGGGCGATCTGCAAAGAAGTCATGCCATTCAAAGCTCGATCAACAACATGCATGCGAGTAAATTTAATATAATTTATGGTCTGGAGGCATGCAAGGAAACTAAATACAGTTTATGGACAGGAGGCATGCAGTGGAACTTAATGAAATTTATGTTTACCTCATAATGAGGGTAAGAATCTAATTCGAATTGTATAAATAAAGTGAATTGTAATCCTAGAGGGGAGGAAAAACCTAGCTAGAAGAGAGAAAATCCATTGTAATTCGATATGAATAAAAAACATCACTCCCAAGGGGATTCGTCCGTGGATGTAGGCAAAACTTGTCGAACCACGTAAAATTGGTGTCTCTCTTCTTATTTTGATTTATGATTTTAACCTGTTTTCCTCATCATCACAAAAATCATTGTGTTTAGTGCCTGGAAATATTTAAGGGTACAAACATTGGCGCCAAACTAAGAGGATTCGTGTAAAACGATCGTGTTTTTCCATTGAGATAGGTGCGTCAAATTTCATAAATCATGCCACGGATTTCCATGCAAAAATCAGCAAAAAAAAAAAAAGGTAGGGTTGAATAAATCGTTGCGAGGTTGAACAAACCGTTACGAAGTTTGAAGAAACTGTTGAAGAAAGCATGGCCAAAGCAAAGATGCACAAGTATTGCGAAATCCGAGAGAACAATAACAATTATAATCATTACGAAACGTTACAAAGGCTTCTTCCATTCGGATAAAGCCGAGCCGCAAGCTACGAGCCAGGATGATCTAAGACGTTCTCGGTTGAGCCGAAATGTCGAGCTACTCGGTCATGAGTCAAGTCAGAATCTTCCAGCCTATCCGGAGAAGCTAAGATGCTAAGCCGTTCACCTAAAGCCAGGCCGTGATGTACGAGCCTAGATGTTCGAGCCGCTCCAGTCCGATCCAACCAAGCCTAGCCGTTGGATGTTTTCACTCAAATTGTAGACACCTACGGCTATTTTCTCCCAAACCGAACCATTCAACCCAATCGGTCCAGTATTCGGTTCAATAACTGGTTCATTACTTGGACTAAACCAGTATAACCAGTCCAGTCAGCACGACAAATAAGAAGCCACATCATCTGTTAGGGTCCAGTCAGATCGCCACATCAGCAGTAGGATCCAAATAAGATCAACCGCCATGTCGTAATTAACCGTGGTGACTCAACCACCACGTCGGCATCTAGTCATCTACAACGTCAGCAACGTCATTATCATCTGTTTTACCTGATGTTGCCACATCAGCATTGTTCGGGTGCCACGTCAGTAACGTCGTCTAGTCATATATGCCATATCTGCCTGTATATCCAGTCAGCACTGTCATGTATGCAACAACACGCGCGCTTCGTTGAAAACTTGTTCGTCAATAACTTCTTCGTTTTAAGTCCGAATTGAGTCATTTTTGGATCATTAGAATCGTTTTCGATTCCCTATAACATGGAAGAAAATATTCCAAAGATTCAAGAAACTTTAATGTGCACTTGAAGAAGCAACATGATCGAGTTCGAGGCTCGTGGAAAGAGACATGATTGAGTTCGAGATAAGGATTGCTTAGACCCTTAAAAAGTTAGCCTTGCATCACATCGCAAGCACCTAAATCCTCACCTTGATTGTTAGCACATAAGTCTTGCTCTTAACGCAAGAATAAAAATCTCGTCTTGCACACGAGTAAAAATACTTGCACCTTGGCAAGCATAAAGTCTCGTTTCGACCACGAGCTCAATGCCCGATATTGGTCAAAAGTCTTGTACTTAACACAAGCAATACAACAGACTTGCCCGAGCAAATGAAAGCTACAGCCTTGTTACGTTGCGAGCAAAAGCCTTTCCCAATCCACAAGCACACTACATCCACTCAAGTCTCGACTAGCTCTCGAGCATCACAAGTACACCACGTGGCAAAGTCTCACCTAGCACGTGAGAAAATTTTTTTCTGAGTAATCACGAGTTGGGGGCGTCTTTGTAATGTCGCTACAAACGCTTGGGGGCGGGTTATGTCATCAACAGTCGACACAGAAGGAAAAATAAAATTCTTAACCACCAATAACTTGGAGGTTAAGATGGGGTGATGTTTTTACCGTCAATAAATTTGACTGGAAGCCCACTAATCAACGACCGTTATGCTTGTCAATCGAGAAAGCCGATGCCCAAGAGTCATGCCATTCAAAGCTCGGTCAACGAAGATGCATGCGGGAAATTTAATATAATTTATGGTCTGGAGGCATGCAAGGAAACTAAATACAGTTTATGGCCAGGAGGCATGCAGTGGAACTTAATGCAATTTATGTTTACCTCATAATGAGGGTAAGACTCTAATTCGTAATTGTATAAATAAAGTGAATTGTAATCCTATAGGGGGAGGAAAAAAAGTACTCATGCAACATCATTGAAATGGTATAACAAGTTGCAATTTATAACAAGTGAATTGTATAACAAGTTGCAATTTATGCAACTTGTTAGCTAGATATAAACAGCGCCAATGCAACATCATTGAAATGGTATAGTACTCATGTACTTAAAAGTAACCATTGACATGAGTTTGTTTTATCCCCACAAAGACATAAAAGGAATGCTAAAGGAACGCAATCCAAAGGTTGTTGATTATGAAGGAACAATAATCTCTTCTCCAACGTAAAGTAATCATGGGGAGATATGGTAGACTATTTTCTAAGTCATTACCGATTCGGTTTAAAGTAATCATGGGGAGATATGACTAAAGGAACTATGTGGAACAAGCCGTGAACATAATCAGGGGAGATGCCGACATCAAGGGTAGGATCCAAGGATATGATGTCGACATATTTTACTTCTAAATTGAAGTTGTGTTGTACTCTTTTTTCCATTCGATCGAGAATAGTTTTTCCCAAAGGGTTTTGTTACTCGACAAGGTTTTTAGCGAGACAACACTAAAAACATCAAGTATGTTGAACGTTCAAGACATAAAGATCGGGTTGATATTACTAAAGATATCTGGATTAAAAGATGAAATATGATGGTCTGTTAAGCAACGTAACTTCTAGAATCAACAACATGGTCTTATAAGCATTTAAGTCACCAAGGTAAAATGTGATAAACTCCTTTTGACCGTATATTAGACTAATGAAAATTGTATGACTAAGGGTGCACACGTGCGGTTCGGCTCGAGTTCTTGCGAGGCCGAGTACCTGCCTCCCTAGCCTCGGTTCAAAATTTTGGACCGGTACTGTGATTTTGTACTCCTCGGTTCCTTACCATTCGGTTTTCACATACGGTGCAGTGCGATTCCCGGTACTAGTCTCGGTTCCCGAAAGATAATGCAATTTTGGTGTTCTGCTGCCGCCCCATTGGATTGATTTCTATGATCCACACGGCCAATAACATTTCCTAACTAGTAATAATATTACAATTATAGAGTATTTATTTTCTTTCTCTCTCAAACAATCCGTAATATTGCCATTCTCTCTCTCACCTGTAAAAACTCTTCTTTCCTCACCAACAAGATCCATCCATACAGTATTCGACTTCTCCGTACATCATTTTTGTCACTTTCCTTATAATCCATGGCTACTTGTAGCAATTTTCAAGAAATATTTGAGAAACCATTGCCAGAGAACCAACCTCTTATCGAATCATTAGCTTCATCATGGAAGAAAATTAAAGCCAACGACAGGTGAGCTTTGTTCCTACACTGAAATATTGGGTGAGCTTCATTTCAAAGAGAATCTTGATTCGCGTCGTCTTCATCTTCCGATCATCCGCCTACTACACCTGATGGATGTAAGCTGCGCTTCTGAAAATGAAAAGGTTATTGATCGGGGCAATAACAAATACATATTTGAAAACATATTCGAAAACAAGAAGGAATCATCTTTGAGTTCATTGTTCGTCATGCCAAAAACTCGGTACTCAAGTTACGCAAATATACGAATAAAGGTGGGTTCTCATCCAAGAAGCCGAAAGTTTGAAGCTGTGTCAATCGAGGGAAAAACTTGGATTTCAAAGTTCGGATGAAGTCGAGAATTCCAAAATCCAGGGCATTGATGGTGGCAAGGCCATGGAAACGAAGTGGTGAGTGTTGGCGATTCTTGTACATTCGGTCCGGGACGGTACGGGACTGGGATAAGACCGTGTACCTGTACCTCCCTAGCCTCGGTTATTATTTTTTGGACCGGTACCTGTACCCCCTTCCTCGGTTCAGTACAAAACAGGTGCGGTTCCACCCGCCCGGACGATCCGCCGGTCCCGGCCTCGGTTCTGTGCACCCTTATGTATGACATCGGGAGAGCATCTAATGGTGTGTTGAACTATTTTCCTTCACCGAGGTTGCTTTTTCCCACGGGGGTTTTGTTACTCGGCAAGGTTTTTAATGAGACAATAACAAACACTGGAATGTAATTTCCTACCTAAGGCTATTGTCTTTTCCACGAGGATTTTCTTCCTTAAGAGTTTTGAAGCAACTAGTCAAATTCAACGGAACAAAGTGATCATCTGAAACATATCACCTTTACTTGCAAGTCATCACGTTGTACTCTTTTCCTTTCATCAAGGTTTTATCCCCTTTGGGTTTTTTTCTTGTCAAGGTTTTAATGAGGCAACATATTGAAAGTCGAACTATATTCTAAGTTTGCTTAATATTGTACTCTTTTTCTTTAGTTCGGTTTTGTCCCTCTGGATTTTCCTAACGAAGTTTTAACGAGGCAATTAACTTAGACTCACCGGTCTTTGAAGATCGTATTGCATGTGATTAACTACATGTAAAGTACGAGACAACATGTGAGGTACTACATGTGAATAGTTTTACCAAGGTTTTGTCCTTTCGGGTTTTTCCTTATCAAAGTTTTAATGAGGCAATTGATTTCCGCACAAGTCATTAAAGAGAGGACAACATTTGAAGAACTATATTCGAAGCGATAAATGTTAAGCATTGTTGTTGATGGTGGTTTTTAGCTTAGGGTAAAAATCGTAAAACACTAAACCCTAGCGGTGACAGGTGATGTCACAACATTTAAAGTAACAAGCATTTACTAGGCACATTTCCTAAAACTTTAATGTCCCTAAATAATTACCCAGGTATCTTTTTCAAATTAGGGTTACGACAAGCCAAACCCTAATTCCGTGTGCAATGAAAATCATGCCGACCATTACCGCCGATGGCGCCAAAGCATGCCAACCATGCTAGACGCACCTCTGTGCCAATGGCATATCATGCCAGCCCGCACCGACCACGCCAAAGCATGCCAACCATGCTAGCCGCACCTCTGTGCCAATGGAAAATCATGCCCGATACACCGACGGCGCCAAAAGCATACCAACCATGCTAGCCGTACCTCTGTTCCAATGGCAAATCATGCCAACCACACCGACCAGCGCCAAAAGCATGCCAACAATGCTAGCCGCACCTCGTACCAACGGAAAATCATGCCAGCCACCGACCACGCCAAAAGCATGCCAACCATGCTAGCCGAACCTTTGTGCCAATGGACAATCATGCCGACCACACTTTGACCAGCGCAAAGCATGCCAACCATGCTAGCCGCACCTCGTGCCAATGAAAATCATGCCAACCACACCTCTGCGCCATGCCAAACGCACCTCGCCATGGCCCCATGCCGTGCCACCATCCCAGCCTTCACTCACGCGGATATCAAAGCGAAGGCGTGCAACAATCAACGGTTGCCCATCAATCCGAAGCAAATCCACGGCCATCTAAGGTTACCAAATGACCTTTTCCCCAAAACCCAAGATTGGACACGCACCTAGCCCAAGCTAGTCACGCCATGCGCCTATGGAAAACCCTTGGCCCCACATGCCAAGCCAAAATCGCACCTAGCCAAAGCTAGCCACGCCCAAGGCAAACCCTTGGCCCTACATGCCAAGCCAAACCAAACCTAGCCAAGATAGCCGTGCCATGCCAAACGCACTTTGCCTTGGACCTAGCCATGCTAGTCACATCATGCCAAGCCAACGCCCTTGCCTTGGCCTAGTCACGCCATGCGCATATAACGAGACCCTTGGCCCCACATGCCAAGCCAAAACCGCACCTAGCCCAAGCAGGTCACGCCATGCGCCTATGGCAAACCCTTGGCCCCACATGCCAAGCAAAAACCGCACCTAGCCAAAGCTAGCCACGCCCAAGCCGAACCCTTGGCCCCATATGCCAGGCCAAACCAAACCTAGCCAAGCGAGCCGCGCCATGCCAAACGCACTTTGCCTTAGCCCTAGCCATGTTAGTCATATCATGCCAAGCCAAACGTCCTTTCCTTGGCCCTAGCCACGCCATACGCCCATGGCAAATCCTTGGCCCCACATGCCAAGCCAAAATCGCACCTAGCCAAAGCTAGCCACGCCCAAGGCGAACCCTTGGCCCCACATGCCAAGCCTAACCACACCCTAGCCGCGCCACCATGTTGGCCTTCTCTACGCGGCCACCAAAACGAAGGCGTGCAATAATCAATGGTTGCCCTTCAAACCCGTGCGCAAATCCTAGCCATCCAAGGTTACCAGACAACACATGGTAACCTTTGGCCCGAAAAATCTAAGTTTGTCCACGCCAAACCTTGCCATGCCAACCTAGACGCGCAACCACGTTGGCCCTCACTACTGGCTACCAAAACGAAGGCGTGCAACGATCAACGGTTGCCCTTCAATCCCGGAGAAAATCCTAGCCATCGAGGGTTACCGAACGACACATGGTAACCTTGGCCCGAAAACCTAAGTTTGGCCACGCCAAACCTTGCCATGCCAACGGCATGCCAACCTAGCCACACCACCACGTGGGCCCTCACTCGCGGCTACCAAAACGAAGGCATGCAACGATCAACGGTGCCCCTCCTCTCAAGATGCAAAATATCGACCGTCGAAGGTCACGAGTACAGCAAGTTTCCCGAGCTTGACTTTCCCAAACCATAAAAACGTGCTACATGTTTTCCAAAACATTCGAGACATCAACACAAACTGGGGATCCTCTTTGGGTATTGGTTTGGCGGTTTACGCGTGCGGCGTACACTACGCCCGTCATAAGGAAGTGTCATAAGGGTTAGGCGGTTAGTAAATACGGGAAGTTATGTGTGAAACGTTAATGGGATATAAAGCACATGCGTTAACAACTTTATGGGACATCAATTCCATAACGTTAGCGGTTTCATGCTATAACCACTTTATGTAACATCAATTCCATGCACACGGTGACCACCTCCTCCCATTTACTTCCCCACTCCTTAATGAGCCCGAGTACGTTTTACTCCGACTTGTATAAATAGGTCTTACCTATTTCCATTGAACAACAAGTTCATATGGGAGATACAACACTCGAAATACTTACTTGCTAGCTCACCTTGGGAGCTCTCTCACTTTTCGATAACAAGTCGTAGTAACCCCAACTACTCTTCCAGAATAAACTATTCTCGGTCTCACCACTTTCCTTGCTTCCCTCTCCAAAAACCAACCCATTCTCCTCCACTTTGTGACCGAAGCAAGTCTGGAACGGTCATTTCTTGGTTTAGGCCGGACTTGTACATTGATCTCTCGAATCTAAAGTACTCCCTTGCAGTACATTGTTTAGGGTTTTAATTGTTTCTCACCGCACACCCGCAATTACCGAAATCGGCAGAAACCATTTTCACCTATAAACAATTGGCGACCACAGAGAGGTTCAATCTTTCAGTTACAATGTCAATTTTCAACCAGCAATTTCGTTCTTCGACCCAGACGTCAAGATGGTAGAGGAAGTTGATCCAATCCGACTCAGTTACTCGATGGCTGGATTATCGGTCATGACACGATAAGGGATGACCTGGGGACTTCTCGAAGGAAGCAAAACGATCCGCCCGAGGATTAACGGCGCAGCTTATCGTGACAACTCAAGAACGACTCGGAAGATGGGGACTTCCCATTACCATGTTTCTCGAAGAAAAAAACTTGGTCCTACACCCGGAAAGTTTATTCTCATCGAAGACACGAGAAACCGAGTAAGTCTTATATCTAGACAAAAATACGTGGTTTGCTTTTTCAAGTTCTCGATAAAACCTATAGCCATGTTTCATCCCATGTCATCTACTAACACACGGTTCCATGGTTTTCCGGGATGTCCTTCACTTTCATTCATAGCCAAAGACAATTCAATTCTAAACATTTCATTCAAAAAAAAATATATATAATCCAAAACCGTCAAGGTAGCATTTATCTATTAACCCGAGAAAATCGAAAATCAAAAACCAAAACCAAAGCGTCTCATTTGCCTTTCAAAAAAAAAAAAAAAAACCTAAAGATAAGAGGTCCAAGATGAGATATATATTCAAGGAAGTTTTCCAACAACGGCTTGCTCCTTTTGGAAAAGGCCTCCTCGTGCTCGGAGAGCCGCCCTCTTAAGTTTAGAACTTTCTGGGAAACTTCTTGAATTCCGCTTCACGCTTCTTCATCATGTCCGCGGAAGTCCATTCAACTCCTCCAGCCAACGACCTTTCAACATCGAGAGAGACCTTCAACGAACCAAGGAATGTAGAATTGAAAGCCCACGCACACGTCACGATGGAACTTCCCGGCTCGAGATTACATCCTCGAAATTGTATGACCGATCCGTTGCACATCTCATCAATCGAAGACAAGGCTTCCTCCATACGCTTGACCAACGCATGTCGACTAGTGATCTTCTTAGTCGTGGGAAATGTGACCATAGCTTTCCAAAATCTTGGTGTACAATGTCGCATGTTTAGTTGGCACGCTAAATCCACCAATCAATACATGACCTGGGAAAGGGACCAGATACGAGAGGATTGAAGGTGGCACCTGTAACCGAATCAAACCGCGGAGATCCATAACTACGATTTCACCCCAAAGTGCCCTCCTCCACCTTAGTCACGGCTTTCCAGGACGATGAATCTCCATGTCCAAGCCGCTAGTCGGGTACGGTTTCCGCGATAGGAAATGCTTCCGTCTTTACTCCGGTGGTCTTCCACTTGAAGATCATTCCCAGAACTAGTTTCCTCCTAAAATCAAAATTCAGTTTTACTACAAAGAAAGAAAAAAGGGGAAAAAGAAAAACATGGAGGGGACTCACCGATTCGATTTCAGATGACTAGACGAAGATTCATCACTTTGTTATCGGAAGAACTACTCTTGCCATCATTTGGACTGGACTTTCATCCTTTTCGAAATCCCCATCACCATGGATGAGCTCAGCACCCCCACCCTCTATCTCGAAAAATGATGTTTTCTCGATTTTGCTCGCAAGTTTGGCAAAGGCGTTCGTGCTGCTGAAACCCTGGACCAGAATACAAAGGCGCATTATCGGAAAAAAGAACAAGAAAATAAACGATCGAGGCCAAGGGGAGAGTCATGACGTACCGACATATTGGATGAACTAAAAGTCGGCAAAACCGTGGAGTCCGACCGAAAGCCGCCCCACACGATCTTTAGATCTCCGTTCCTTCACTGGGACTATTTGCATTTGGACTAACGGATTTTCGCTTGGATCCCAAAGGCGGTGGATGTTCCGCTAAAACCGCAAGAGAAGGCTTATCCTAACGATTCTCTACCACATCATTCACGAATCCATGAATAGCAAGAAACTCATCCTGCCAAAATATGTTGTATTTGGAGGTCGTTGATGGATTAGTTCTTCGAGGAAAGGCATACTTTTACCCGACACAAGATAACTAGCATCGAGAACAGTTGATAACGGGATTTCTTGGACAACCGGCTGACGAACAAGTGGGACCCTTGGTCAAAACCCATATGTCGAGCAGCCCTATCAACATTATAAGAGATCGCTTTGCAAGCTCCTCGAAGAAAATATGGCACGTGGCAGGCGTGCGGCCTACGCTGAACACCATCTCTCCAACGCTCAGGCCCTCCTCATCGTAAGAAAAAAAGACATATTATAAGCGGGAGCAAAGGTATTAACGAGTTACGGACGCATGCACGGAGCCCATGGACGAAAATTAACCGCATACGAGTTGTCAAGAAACTTAATCGGTTTCGGACCGTTTTTCAGCGCTGTTCGACCAATGCGATGCAGGAGCCACCCCAAGACTCGGAAGTATAGCCAACGGTTTCGGGGCATACTTCTCGAAATGCTCCCACAACCATGCCCGGAGAAAGGCGGCATGTCAGAAACCCAGGTGATCGAGTGTGCATACAAAGAACCAAGAAACAAACCACCGAGGGGGAGAGCGACGCACTTTGATAATTTTATGGCAAATGTGATAAGTTCCTGTCTTATCTCTTTCTTGCCCGAGCCGTAAATCAAAATATCCCCTGGATAGCCAAAGAGCCAAGAATGCCGCGACATGAAGTACACTATTCTTTTGGTTCGACTCAACTCGTCGGGAAACCACTTTGAGACACCCACCGATCATAAAAGCACTTCGTCTCGTTTTCCTTCCGAACGAATCCATTTGACTTCGCAACCGGGGTGGTGCGAATTTCTTCTTAAATCTCTGCGAACGACTGACATCGAGGTTTCCAATTACGGAAGATTTAGCAACAGACCACGCTCTCGAAAGAAATGTTCATTTCGCCCCACCTCGCATATGGCTGCATGGGTGTCTAGACACCATCAAAAACAAAAGCAACCAACCCTGGAATGTCTTTCCTAATATGAAGCCTTTGAGGAAGCCTAGCAACCGCGTCGACAATCTGCGCCCTGGTCAAATTGGTCTTTACGGTTCCTAGTCCATCATAAATCGCGTCCATTTATCAAAGGCATAGCGGACTTGCGAGATTTTAAAGTCGATAGAAGAGGCACGATATTCTTTCCTCCTCGAAGGCAAAACCTTGTTACGCCTCCTGGATGAACCGATCGATTCTCTCCTTCGCTTTGGCGGGCCGGTCGGAAGGATCGGCACGTATTGAGGATGGTTTCTTCTAATCATGGGCGATGCTTGTGAAGAACTCGTCATCCATGTTTGGCTTGGAATTACTCCCATCCCTCCGTCTGTGGAACCCTGACATCTTAACCAAAATTCTCTTACACTTTGTTTTCACCGCTGCGATAACTATAATGGAACAAGAAGAGCGGAATTATTACATAAAGCGTGTAAAAATTATTCTATTGGACGCAAGGGCAGCCTCCTCGGGCACCAACTAATTGGTTTTCAAAGTCCTTTCGTGCATACGCGAAGTGGGGATGGCAGAATCTACATCACCATGCAAAGGAAACTCGCTCGGCCCGGATAGACGTGCCCAAAAAGGAGGGGACCATGCACACGGCTACACCAACACAAAGAGAACCTTAAAAAACTAGGTTTTCATGGAAAAGGGATAGCAATTACTATCGCATTCTTACTTTGCACAAATGAGTTGAGGCGGTCAACATTATTATAATTAGTGGAAAGGTACACCTACAACTAGGGTTTTTCACCAACACAAGAAAACAAAAAAAAATCAAGTCATAGAGGAAGTCTTGGAAGACATACCTAATCCGCTCGCCCGCTTCACCGCTACCAAGCAACAAAAGAAGAAACAATAAGGCGTGAATCAAAGAGAGAGACCAGCCATCCTTTTTATAGGCGTGATACTTGGGAGTTCGAACAAAAAAAGGATTTCCAATTTTGAGCCAATGAAGGAAAATGGGAAACCGGTCCCGCAAAGACCAATTTCCACGTCCAAGACCACTCACGCCACACCACGGCCCTACCACGCCCCTGTCCGTCCGCACGTTCCACCATGCTATTGCCGCGGCCCCACAGCAATCCATTCGCTCCATTGCCGCGGCCCCACCACGCCTAGCCGTCCTTGCACGTTCCACCATGCCATTGCCGCGGCCCCACCACGCCTAGCCGTCCTTGCACGTTCCACCATGCCATTTGCCGGGGCCCCACCACGCCTGGCCGTGCTTGCACGTTCCACCATGCCATTGCCCCCCCTGCCAAGCCATTAGCTCCATTGTCGTGGCCCCACCACGCCCTGGCCGTCCGTGTCGTCTCGTCTTGCGAAGGCCACACTATGCCAAGCCGTACGCTCCACCGTCACGACCCTATCATCCACGCGCGTTTGCCTCACCAATACCACGCCACCTCTTGGCCCCTCGAGCCAAGACGTCCACTTACGTCGCCTTCCAAGACCGCGCCCCCTTTGTCTTGGAGATGTACGACCGGACCAAGCGGTAACTTTCATCTCACCACTCCACGGTCTGCATTCCCGGTACAACTTATGCGGGGCCGCCAACACGGAAGCCAAAACTCTCTTTACCACTCAAAAGGTTAGTGAGATTCTCCCGACCATATCTGCAATGATTTACACCTCGATTCCGTCCTTATCTGTCACCATCATATGCTTACCTCGCAATAAGGCACCATTTCCCGAGCTAAGCGGTGGACTTAATGTTGATGGAGTTTTTAACTTAGGGTTAAAATTGTAAAACACTAAACCCTAAAAGAAAGTGATGTCACAACATTTAAAGTAAGAAGCATTTAATCACTAGTACAAATCTTCACATTGGCCACACTTAATCACCGTGTCCATAGGATTTTGGTCATGGATTTTTTCACTCCAAAAATGTGGCATCAGGTGCCGTGACAAAGAGGTACCTTTATGGCCACATAAACTTTGAGTGGCTATAAAATATGATTTACTGTGGCCATAACTCTATAACCGTGTCTATATGGTACCTGTTTTTTTTAAGTAGTTGAGCATTTTTTCTACAACCATAGCCATAAGTTCCTTATAGCCACACAATTTATGTTTAATGTGGCTAGTGTTTACTTTAAAGCTACGTGGATTTATTTGAACCATGGCCTTTGCTAACAATCGGACACACAAAAGTCATTTTGTCACGGCTAATTCTTGACCTACAGTCACATTGAAATTGTAACACCATGGCAATAGACTTTCTTAAGATACAATACATGGTTTCGATGTGGCGATTGTTTATCCTAAAGCCACATGGATTTATTTAATCATGGCTACCTCTATTATATAGACACGCAAAATAGTTTCGGCATGGCTAATTCATGTCTTATAGCTACACTACATCTATATAACCGTGGTAATCCCTATCATTCAGTCACGCAAAAAAAATAAAATAACATGGCTAGTTCATAAGCTATAGTTACACGGAATCTAAAGCACCATGACCAAAAGCTTTATAAAGACACATCAAATGTAGGTTACGTTTTGGATACATATAAACTGGTAAACTGTGACCGTATTTCATATTCAGCCACAGAAAGGCACAATGTTCTGTTATTGGTGTCTTTAGGCCTCGTATGTATGTCAAGAATTTAAGAACCTATTGGCCGCATATTTGTATCAAATGTAGCAAAGTAGAATCTATGGTCATTAATTGGGCCGAAGAGCGGGCGGAGACCTTTATATGTTACCTTTTTCGTAAAATCTGTGATCAATTACTGCAAAAAGATTGGAAATGGTTAGGTAGAAAACCAAAATGTCCCTCCCTTTTAGTCCAATTACTATAACTCCTTATGTATCCTATCTTTTCGGGGTATAATTGTCAACCAAACTTTAATATAACATATCTAAAAATCCGTGCCTTGGAATTTTACAAATTTTATCTCGTTGGAAAGGTTATAAAAACTCATACGCAACGTACAAACAACAATATTAAATTTAAAGTTTTTATAAAAATTTCGGTATTTATCATTTTAGGCACAATTTTAGAAAATTAAATGTATATCCATTATGCAAACCACCACAAAGGATACATAATACTTTATGTAGCAAAATTTTGGTTTATGCATCAACTAATTTTCCGTTGCAATTAATAAAACGATGTACTCCTCCGTTTCAGGAAAATAATACTTTCATTTTAGGCACAATTCTCGAAAATTGAATGCGTAGCCATTATGCAAACCATACAAAGGATGCATAACACATCATGCAACCATATTTTGATTTATGGATCGACTAATTTTCCGTTTTAGAAAAGTGATACTTTCATATCCCGTTTCGGAAAAGTGATACTTTCGCCCGTTTCGGAAAAAGTGATACTTTAGGCTCCGTTTCGGAAAAGTGATACTTTTCGTCCCGTTTAGAAAAGTATCACTTTTTCTAAACTAGACGAAAGTATCACTTTTTCCGAAACGGAGCGAAGTATCACTTTTACAAACGGGGTGAAAGTATCACTTTTTCTAAACGGGACGAAATTAATCGTGAGACAAACCCCATCTTGATTCTTCTTCGGTCGGCCTTTCCACCATGGCAACGGTCACTAATACAAATTAATCACTGATACTAGAAATTCTCAGATACACTTTATTTGTCATTGAAAAATTATTGTTATTACATTTCCAGAGAAAATTCCTAAAGGTAGATCATTAAGTAAAAACATGGAACACATATTCATCACCACTGTTAGATCTTCGAAGACGATTAACCACCAAACTATCACCTTTAATTCCAAGTCTTCCCATCTGAGCACAGTTTCCTCTGCATCTCTGTGTAGCTTCTGATTAAGCACCTGCAAGAGAAAGAGGGAAGGGGAACAAATTCAATCATCTGGATGGAATGTTGCAAAGAGAACTATGACGATCTTTTATAAGAATAATCTATATGTCTTAAATTAGAGATTATACCACGAGAACATTCATTAATAAAAATAAGAGATTGTTACAACTCTGTATGCACCATAATGACAAAAAATTCTAATTTTGCAGTGACTAGAAAGGGGAGCCTGGAGAAGTCAATATTTGGATACAAAGGAAACATGCAAGATGAGTGAAAAAAAGTACATATCATATCCTTTTTAAGCAAAAATAAAAAAATGACACAAGTAGGAGATAAAAATTGAAACAAAACAAGTCTCTTAAGCAGATTTTAGGCGATTTATGAATTACCAAGAAAACATAAAATGCAGTGCCAAAATTAGAAAAATTTGAACCCAAACAGAATAAAATTGTATTAACCGCTAAACCACTGTATAAGATGTTCAAAAACTGCAATTTAGTTCTCAGACAACCACAATGTTGCAGCAACTATTCAATGGAAGCAAGTAATTTCCCTCCGTCCCTAAACAATCCCAATGTACAACACCGATTCTATAGAGAAAAAAGATAATTAAGTATCAGACACATGGATGAGCTCTAGAAGATCTAACTGTCGCTCGACAACAGCTATGAGGGTTTGCCATGGGGCATATGGGGGGTGACCTCCAGCGTATGAGCTACGCCAGGCAGATGAGCAAGCGGTAAATAAGAACATGAATAAGAGTAACATCCACCGAAAAATATCTAAGCATAAAAAGTCATGGTCATTAATAAAAAAAATAAATAGAATTGACAGGTTATTCCACATACGATTTCAAGATAAGTGTGTCAAAGTGTAAGGATGAGATGGAGAGGCATACCTATAGTGGTGCTGAGTTCAGCAGTAGCACTGGTTCTTACTATGAGAGGGAACAGAAAATAAAGGGAACTAAAAAAAGTGAATCATATGTAAAAGAAAAGCTTTCAGTAGTAGCACTAGTCTCCTCTTCCATAACACACAGAGAACCGATAAGACTCAATGAAAACAAGAGCTGATACTTTTATTTGAGAATAAGGTTACATAATCGAAAGCAAATTGCAGAAGAAGCTGATACACCAACATCAAAGCACATCGATTATATTGCAGGGAACTCTACCAAAGAAAAAATGGAGAAGTTCTCAAGAATGATACATGCGAAGGATAACTTCAACTCCCAAAAGCTTACAGCATCCCTTGATTATCACTGCACAGTCCTTTAATCTCAGCAACCAATAAAAAGAAACATTACTCTCAATAATTTTTCCTTCTTTCACGATGAAAAATAATCTATCTCTGCAACATCTATCCTAGTAATCAATTGATAGTGATCATAAATGTTAATGTCAATGACTTTAACGAAAACAAAATCTTGGGTTTAGATTTTTACGATGTGGTTTAAATGTAAATCAGTCATAGCTACAGAAAACTAATCAGGAAAAAAACTTCAATCAGGATCTGAACTCAAGATTGTACAACAATTAGAAGAACAATACATTGACAGATAAAGATTAGTTAACAACCAAAATTAATCTGTGAAACACACACATAAATAAGTCCAAAAGAGAGTAAGGAGGGTATTGTTATCATCGGTGGTGGTGATGGTGGTGTATCCAGTTCATGTTTATCTTTTTCCGGTGTAATATCATCCGCCTGCATTTTTACTCTTCCCAGTTAACTGGAAACACAAAAGGGAAGGATGTGCTTCAGGTACACCTGCACAGTAGAGAAAAAAAGGCTTGGATTAAAAAACAAAACAAAAAATATCTCTCAAAGCAAATCAAATAGTATATGAAAAATCAAGTTTCATTGACAAATAAATCAATTATTGCATACTTACTCATCATTTTCATCACTTCGATTAGGGATTGTGTATGACAGATTGGAGTTTCTGGTTTTGGATTCACGGTGGAAAATATGGCAGTTCTTGGATTTGAAAAATAATACGGTTTTGCTTGTTAGGGTTTTTACGAGGTTCTGCATCTTCATAATTCACATTAGAGGCGGAGGTGTTCTCATCTCTTTTAGAGATACAGAGGCAGATCTAGAGACGACGGTAAGTGGAGGCGCATAGAAAAAAGCGAGAGAGAAAGAAAAAGGAATACTGTATAGGGTTGTACAGTATAAAGTTTTGAAGTTTCAATGGAACGAATGCATCAAATTTTTGATGTTCAACAAATAAGAATCTGCCATGTTGAGATCACGATGATTTGACTTTTTCATCCATAATCTAAACCGTCCACTCAGACGGCCAAGCAAGTACGAAGTATATAGCTGCTCTCTAACTGAATAATTGTTGCACTCTTTTTTTTTTTTTAACGAAGAGCTGATCTTCCGGTTCCATTGATATAAAAAAACGACATATACATCCGCCAGTTACGATGTGGTCAGCCACAATACTCTTTATTTTTGACATCTATTTAATTAAAAAATCCGCCCCCTCCAAATCCCCTTAACCATCATACTTTTTGAGAAAAGGCAAGAAGTTAAACAAAGCGAAAAGAAAAACAGTTTAGGTAATAAAACTGTTTTCAACTTTTTCCTACTTTATAATACGTGTCGAATTTAAAGAGCTCGACCATATCGTAGCCGCACCGAATATGCATCATTGACATACATAATAGAACGGGTATGCGGAGATGAAAGACTATCCTGAGTCTTCCCTCCGGAACAACAATATTTTGGTTGGGAGTTTCCAGTCTACGGCTTTGTAAACTTAACATTGATGGCGCCTCTAATGAATCTCTTGATGCGGGTACATGAGGTGTAATAAGAAATGATGATGGATCGTTTAACAGACCTTCTCCAAAACATATCTACAAGAATGGCGAGTAATATGGCAGAACTTCGCGCTCTCAAATTTGGTTTGGAACTGGCTATTCATCTACAAATTTATGGTCTTGAAGTAGTGGCTCCACATATATCATAGGTTTAGTTACTGGGACTTGTGAGATTCCTTGGTTTTTTGTAAATATTCTCAAGGATATACAGGCACTAGTTAATTGTTTTCAGGACATAACCTTCTGCCACAACTACAGGGAAGGTAATATTGTCACCGATAAATTAGCCAAACACGCTACTTCTGTTGGCTCCGATCAAACTTGGTATCTATGTCCACCTGACTTTTTGTGTAATCTTTTGTATGAAGACCCGGTGGGGAGAGCCTTCCCCCGTTTTGTAAGGCTCAACTAGTTTTTTGTTAATAAATCATGTTTTAAAAAAAAAAAAAAAAGAACAACGGTATCGAAATATTATCTGTCAAATTTTATGAAAAAATCCTTTTTGTCCAAGCACTTCGGTAAGACCCTACGAGCTATTCGAAAGATTCGACTTTATCCAGTTTCGCACGTTACCATTAAATCCGCTGAATAACCCTTGACGTCAATCATTTTTACCTAGTATTCTTCAATTTCATAATATATCCCTCAATATCACCTTATTGATTTCACCATTTATCAATTGATTGTATCGGATGCATTTTTTTCTTGGAATTATCTATCACAAATATCTAAGTAAATCCAATGATATAGTACAAATTCTTGAAACATATAAATGTATGTGATTTTTATTGAACTAGCTGGTATTAGGTGGATAATCAATTATACTGACACATGATGATATCGAGTATGATCTAGTGATTTTGATAGACGGCGTGAAATTGAGTAAATTTGGATTCAACTTATGGATAACTAGCGAATTTTGGTATTATCTAGTGATAGTAATTGCATGATGTCATTTAGACACACCAACACATTCAGCTTTCTCCGCAGTTAACTGTACATCTACATAATGGCATTTTGCTTCAATTCAATAAATCCTGGGGTAAAAAGCAAATTATAAGGCACAACATTAAAATCTGGGTCTAATCCATATTCAACGTCTTATTTCAGTCTCTCACGATGATGCATACATTGTAACACCAAAGGCTGCAAAAAGTAAAATAAAAAATACATACAAATAATTGTAATATAACACCCGATCTCATCTGGTGCTTAGAGTTATATCCGTGATAATTTAATTCATGATTTCAGACTTTGCTCTATCTGATCAGAATTCATTTGACGCTTAAATGTCTAAACGATATAAGTTACTTTGTAATTAGGGATTTCAAATTTCTTTCGATCTCACCGGGCCTTGTCTAATGTTTGAAGTTTTTCACAAACTATCATCTGATTTATGATTTCTATTTTGTTTTATCCTACTCAATTTTATCGAATGCTTAGAGGTTCACATTAATCCCCTAAAATGCTCAAGATATAATGAATTCATCCGACTCAGGAGATCTCATTCGATGTTACTTGTTGTGCATCATTGCATAAAAGGCCACAAATTTAATAAAGTCATGAAACTCTAATTCATTCGTTTGGAAAACAAATCGATCTATTATAATAATTTACCGAGTATTTTATAGATCGGTATGTAAAAATTATAGATTTAAGTCATTTAGCAAATTGAAATTTCATGTTAAAAAGAAAAAAAATAGTTAACGCAAAAGGCCAAGTATGATCCGTATGGTGTTTATCCGACCAGTAGAAAATCAGAGTCTCTAATCCAACGAATGTAAATGCAAACAGAAAAAGTGACATGGATCACTACTTACAAAGGAGGGAAAATTGCTTGATGGGCGGGAACAACAAAATTTTGGCGCATTGTTTCCCCCAAAATTTCACTAAAATTTCTTTCCCCTATGAAAACCTAAACGCATCTTGCGATTCTCTGCTCTGCGTCTTTTTTCTTCTTCTTTTTTTTCCAAGCTTGAAACCCTTCCAAAAAACGCATGAACAGAACCTCACCACTTCCATTGTTCACAACCATAATATCAATAACCTAGAAGTAGAGTAATTAAATCAGAAAACTGAAAACGGCACCTCTCTGAGTCGTTAATACCCCCTAAACCATAACACATCTTCTTTTCTTTCAGGTTTTATCTCATGAAATTCTTCGTTTTTCCAGAGATTTTGAAGATTGAGAAAAGAAGATCTTGTTCCCTGTTATCGTACATTGATTTTGGGTAAGTATTGATTCAAATAGGTTTATGTACTTTTATGTCGTAGGTTTTGTTATGGGTTCATGTGAATCATGTCCCTTAGCTTCTTGTAATTTTGAACCTTCCTTTACTGGTGCTGTTTTGCAATTTCTCTTTTGCGAAGAAGAAAATGAAATGGTTTGACCATAATGAACAGGTTAGGGTTTAATTCAAATCAACTCATTTGGTCTGCTGATAACTTGATGTCTTTTATCTGTTTGTTGGAATGATTAACTAGAATCTACTTGGTTTTTATAAATAGGTAGAAAAGATGGATGGATGTGCAATCAAGTACCAGGAGAAACAAAATTCAGTCTTGGTTCCTTGATTCGTTTGACTATGCTATTGCAATTAAGATGGATCTGCTGAATTTGAGTATAAGAGGTCTTTGATTATTTGGACCTTCCTTTTGTCGAGAAGGTAAAACATTTGTTGGATTTGCATTGGGATTACCCTGCATACCAAGTGAGCTGCATACTGCCAAGGCATTAGTAGAACACTTGAAACTCAACTTGCATTTTTGAGAGATCATCTTCATTGTCAGATTATAATAGAGGGGGAAAGACATAGGGATATTGAATTTTAGAGCTTACAGCTTTTGGACTTACTATGATCCATATTGCTTGATTAGTCTTTCCAATTTCTTAAATTTGAGCATCATATGTGAAAACTGTCGTAGTTTATTTCTCTTTGTCATTGTTCAATCATACTTCATGAACATTAGATTTGGTGTGAGTACATTGGTAGGGGATGGTCCAAGCAGCAATGTGTCACTAGTGTCCAACTGAAAAATTAGATTTGGTTGATCGCAGTTTATGTCGGCAGCTTGGAAAAACAATTTTTAATAGAACAGGATTACATTACTTGTAATTGCCTGATAAAACTAAGTTTCTAAGTAAATTACTTGTTCATCTGTTTTTTTATTAAAAATAATTGGGTTAACATGATCTTTTTAAAAATAAAGAACAAAGAAATTGCTCATCAATTTGGAATCAGACACTATGAGATCCTGACCCATACTCGCTTCTCATGCCTGAACAGATCTGTGGAATTCTGAATGATGGAGGGTTGGGGAATGATGTTTCCTGTTCGCGCGGTACCTTGCGCATGTTTTGAAGCAGCAAACCATGCAATTGGAGTTGCAGGTCATGGAAACACTGTTCCCTGAAATATTGGAATCACCATCTTAATTTTTGCAGTATAATTCCTCCTATCATATTAATTTTCGGTGTGGACCAGCAAGGTAAAATTTTGGCTTTCCCATATTGTCGGGATGAGGCTTGTTCTGGCACCTGATTTTTCACGAGAATATGTGTTGTTATCTCTTGTTATAGCCTATAGGTGATTAGTAAAAACTACCTAGTTCTCTCTCGTATAAAATGTCATTGAGTAAGTAATGCTTACTAAAAAGATTGATTGAGTACACTGAACTAGTTAAATGCAGTAGTGACTTTGTGTTGTATTATCGACCTATGTGTGTGAGCTGCTCTTGTTAGAGCTGATTGGTTTAATTAATTCTCTCGACAATGCCCCAGTATCATATTCTTGCCTATATATTGGTTTTCTTCAGCATGAACTGCATACTACAACCGTTAATCCCTTGAATTTTGGAAGTTCCATAATAAACTACGACCACTGCAACAGTGGGTGCCGACTAAAGTTTGACTTAATTTCCAGCCACAATGCAGTGAATTGGATGAAATTGTAGTTATTTATTAATTGGGGGCAGTGTGATGACTGACGGGTATTATTTTTAGGCACCACAAGAGGGCCTCCTATATTGCATTCTTTACTTGTCCATTGCTGGTCTTCTTTTCCAAAACCCTGATTTTCTGCTACAGAAAGCATCTCGCAACATATTCGTATGCTTTACACTTATTCTTATGTTTTGTGTACTCAAATAGTTAGAAATAGAAGAACTTAATTTTTTATGTAAGGTAATATTCATTTTTTTCTTCATTTTAGCTCTTTGTTTACTTGGTTTGTGGTCTTTTTTCTTCTAAGTTTGATGACACAACAACAACAACCCCAGATGATCAACAAAAACTCCCCCTCCCCTTCCCACCCCACCCACCACCACATGAATGTCAAATCTTTTGTCCGGTAAGTAACTTTGTCGATCTATTTTTATGACTTACCTATTTTGGGTGTGCATTTCATTTGTGGTTCATGTAATTTTGAATTAAGAGGTACTGAGAACTTAGGAAGTTAGGTGCATCTCACTGCTTGATTGATCTAGACACGAATTGGAATCTGAGTCTTCTTTAATACATTTGCAATCATTAACTATGGAGTTTGAATTTGAGTATAATAAATGAGAAATGTGAATGAGTTAATCTGTGTCTAGATTGAGCACTATGATAGTGAGCACTGGTATTTAATGGCATACAAAATGATGAATTTGTGGTTTTACATCGATGTCTTACATGCCGTTGAATCACATTTTATTTTTCTTTTTTTATCTCTTAAATTGGTTCTTAGTGTGTATTACATGTATCATTTCAGGTTTGAGTCCGTCACTTTAGAAGAACAAAGGAATCTACTAAAAATCAAAATCCAATGCCACAAAAGATCGGATTGGTAGAAGCTGCTTTGTTTGAGGTCAATAATAGGGATAGGATAGGTGGTTCTTTTGTTGGTCCTGATGCATTGTGTTGTACTCCAGAACTTGCCAAGCATGGAAATTGTAAGGTTGGAGAAGTTATTATCTCATTCTCTGTATAAGGGGATAGCACTTGAGTGTATTGTCCAAGGATTTTGGATACAGAAGTACTTTTGTCCAACCGTTGGACTTGCTGCCCCCCTTTAATTAGTGATTTAAAGATCGGAATATGTTTATGCTGACAAACACAAGGAGCCTGATATTTTACATTCTGGGAAGTAGCTTACTCAGTTGATGATTTACGTAATGTGGCTGGTACATACACATGTTTGTGTCTATGTAAGCATAGGGTTTATACTTTGTTTTGGATAGTATTTGCGCATTTTTTGCTTTTTATGTTTAAGTAGGATACTTTAGAGTTTGTACAGTGTAAGGGACCTCATTTGTTTATAAAATCTCAAATAATTTGAATCCGTAATTTAAATATATGGATACTCTCTTTTTTGGAATGCAAGGTTTCTGAAAGATGCACATTAGCATGATCGACTTTGGCTAAGAGGGAAGCACTTATCTTGCACCATTTCATAGTATATGCTTGTCTAATAAACCATATATTATGGACACATAAACAAACCAAGTGGCTAATATGGAAGCACTTATCTTGCACCATTTCATAGTATATGCTTGTCTAATAAACCATATATTATGGACACATAAACAAACCAAGTGGCTAAATAAATTCCCTTTCCGTCACAGGTTAATAGGTGTGTCTATTATCACCTCAAACATTGGACACATACATAATTGCATAATGTGGCCATATACACATCTACGGCTACAGGTGATGGGATTAGACTGAAAACCATGACCAAACGATACCCTATGGATACACTTGATGGGTTTAGGATTAAACCCATGACCAAATGTCTTTGCATTATGACTACGGGGTAACACAAAATGTGGCTATAGTTATCTTGATGACCAGTAGCCACGCAAATAACCCGAAACGTGGCTAGGGTTGAAAACCAAAAACCGTGACCTATGTGAAGGTTTGTACTAGTGATCTTCTTAGTCGTGGAAATGTGACCATAGCTTTCCAAAATCTTGGTGTACAATGTCGCATGTTTAGTTGGCACGCTAAATCCACCAATCAATACATGACACAGGAAAGGGACCGGATACGAGAGGATTGAAGGTGGCACACCGCAATCGAATCGAAAGCGGGGAGATCCATAACTACGATTTCACCCCAGAAGTGCCCTCCTCCACCCGAGTCACGGCAGCACCCGGGACGATGAATCTCCATGTCCAAGCCGCTAGTGGCACGATTTCCATGATGAAAGTACGGCTTCGTCTTTACTCGGTGGTCTTCCACTTGAAGATCATTCCCGGGGAACGGTTTCCTCCTAAAAATCAAAATTCAGTTTTACTACAAAGAAAGAAAAAGGGGAAAAAAGAAAAACATGGAGGGGACTCACCGATTCAGTTTCAGACTGACTAGACGAAGATTCAGCACTGTTATCGGAAGAACTACTCTTGCCATCGTTGGACTCTGGACTTTCATCCTTTTCGGTATCCCCATCACCATGGATGAGCTCGGCACCCCCACCCTCTATCTCGAAAAATGATGTTTTCTTTTGCTCATGAAGTTTGGCAAAGGCGTTCGTCTTCTTTGAAACCCCAGACGAGAATACAAAGCGCATTATCGGAAAAAGAATAAGAAAATAAACGATCCGAGGCCAAGGGGAGAGCCATGCGTACCGGCATATTGGATGAACTAAAAGTCGGCAAAACGTGGAGTCCGAGTGAAAGCCGCCCACACGATCTTTAGATCTCCGTTCCTTCACTGGGGACTATCTCTGCATTTGGACTAACGGATTTTCGCTTGGGATCCCTCGGATGGATGTTCCGCTAAAACCGCAAGAGAAGGCTTATCCTAACGATTCTCTACCACATCATTCACGAATCCATGAATAGCAAGAAACTCATCCCGCCAAAATATGTTGTATTTGGAGGTCGTTGATGGATTCCGTTCCGCGAGGAAAGGCATACTTTTACCCGACACAAGATAACTAGCATCGAGAACAGTTGATAACGGGATTTCTTGGACAACCGGGCGACGAACAAGTGGGACCCCTTGGTCAAAACCCATATGTCGAAAGCAGCCCTATCAACATTATAAGAGATCGCTTTGCAAGCTCCTCGAAGAAAATATGGCACGTGGCCGGGCGTGCGGCTACGCTGAACACCATCTCTCCAACGCTCGAGGCCCTCCTCATCGAAGAAAAAGACATATTATAAGCAGGAGCAAAGGTATTAATCGAGTTACGGGACGCATGCACCGGAGCCCATGGACGAAAATTAACCGCATACGAGTTGTCAAGAAACTTAATCGATTTCGGACCCGTTTTCGGCGCTGTTCGACCAATGCGTGTCTGGAGCCACCCCAAGACTCGGGAAGTATAGCCAACGGTTTGGGGCATACTTCTCGAAATGCTCCCACAACCATGCACCGGAGAAAGGCGGCATGTCCGAAACCACCGATCCGTGTGCATACGAGAGAACCAAGAAACAAACCACCGAGGGGGAGAGCGACGCACTTTGATAATTTTATGGCAAATGTGATAAGTTCCTGTCTTATCTCTTTCTTGCCCGAGCCGTCGTCAAAAATATCCCTGGATAGCCAAAGAGCCAAGAATGCCGCGACATGAAGTACACTATTCTTTTGGTTCGACTCCAACTCGTCAGGAAACCACTGAGACACCCACCAGTCATAAAAGCACTTCGTCTCGTTTTCCTTCCGAACGAATCCATTTGACTTCGCAACCGGGGTGGTGCGAATTTCTTCTTCTGTCTGCATGACTCCGACATCGAGGTTTCCAATTACGGGAAGATTTAGCGACAGACCACGCTCTCCAAAGAAATGTTCATTTCGCCCCACCTGCATATGGCTGTATGGGTGTCTAGACACCATCTGGAAACAAAAGCAACCAACCCTGGAATGTCTTTCCTAATCTGAAGCACTGAGGAAGCCGCAACAGCGTCGACAATCTGCTCCCTGGTCAAATTGGTCTTTACGGGTTCCTAGTCCATCATAAATCGCATCCATTTATCAAAGGAACGCAACGGACTTGCAGAGATTTTAAAGTCGATAGAAGAGGCACGATATTCTTTCCTCTCGAAGGCAAAACCTTATTACGCCTCCTGGATGAACCGATCGATTCTCTCCTTCGCTTTCCGGGCCGGTCAGAAGGATCGGCACGTATTGGGGATGGTTTCTTCTAATCATGGCTGATGCCGTGAAGAACTCGTCATCCATGTTTGGCTTGGAATTACTCCCATCCCTCTGCATCATGGCCGTTGACATCTTAACCAAAATTCTCTTACATCGTTTTCACCGCTGCGATAACTATAATGGAACAAGAAGAGCGGGAATTATTACATAAAGCGTGTAGAAATTATTCTATTGGACGCAAGGGAGCCTCCTCGGGCACCAACTAATTGGTTTCAAAGTCCTTTCGTGCATACGCGAAGTGAGGACTCGGCAGACCTACATCACCATGCGGCGGAAACTCGCTCGGCCAGGATAGACGTGCCCAAAAAGGAGGGGACCATGCACACGGCTACACCAACACAAAGAGAACCTTAAAAACTAGGTTTTCATGGAAAAGGGATAGCAATTACTATCGCATTCTTACTTTGCACAGCGAGTTGAGGCGGTCAACATTATTATGGTCGTGGAAAGGTACACCTACAACTAGGGTTTTTCACCAACACAAGAAAACAAAAGAAAAATCAAGTCATAGAGGAAGTCTTGGAAGACATACCTAATCCGCTCGCCCGCTTCACCGCTACCAAGCAACAAAAGAAGAAACAATAAGGGCGTGAATCAAAGAGAGAGACCAGCCATCCTTTTATAGGCGTGATACTTGGGAGTTCGAACAAAAAAGGATTTCCAATTTTGAGCCAAGGAAGGAAAATGGGAATCGGGTCCCGCAAAGACCAATTTCCACGTCCAAGACCACTCACGCCACACCACGGCCCTACCACGCCTATCCGTCCCGCACGTTCCACCATGCTTGCCGCGCCCCCGCCAATCCATTCGCTCCATTGCCGTGGCTCCACCACGCCTAGCTGTCCTTGCACGTTCCACATGCCATTGCCGCGCCCCACCACGCCTAGCCGTACTTTCACGTTCCACCATGCCATTTGCCGGGGCCCCACCACGCCTAGCCGTCTTGCACGTTCCACCATGCCATTGCCCCCACCCGCCAAGCCATTAGCTCCATTGTCGTGGCCCCACCACGCCTGGCCGTCCGTGTACGTCTCGTCTTGCGAAGGCCACACTATGCCAAGCCGTCTCCTCCACCTGTCACGACCCTATCATCCACGCGCGTTTGCCTCACCAATACCACGCCACCTCTTGGCCCCTCGAGCCAAGCGGTCCACTTACGTCGCCTTCCAAGACCGTGCCCCCTTTGTCTTGGAGATGTACGACTGCACAAGCCCAGAATTTCATCTCACCACTCCACGGTCTGCATTCCCAGGTATAACTACGCAGGCCGCCAACACGGAAGCCAAAACTCTCTTTACCACTCAAAAGGTTAGTGAGATTCTCCCCACCATATCTCGCAATGATTTACACCTCGATTCCGTCATTGTCTGTCACCATCATATGCTTACCTCGCAATAAGGCACCTGTTCGAGCTAAGCGAGTGGACTTAATGTTGATGGAGTTTTTAACTTAGGGTTAAAATTGTAAAACACTAAACCCTAAAAGAAAGTGATGTCACAACATTTAAAGTAAGAAGCATTTACTAGGCACATTTACTGAAACCTTTAATATGTCCCTAAATAATTACCGGGGTATCTTTTTCAAATTAGGGTTACGACAAGCCAAACCCTAATTCCCACTTGTGCCAATGTCAAATCATGCCAGCCACACCGACCGCGCCAAAGCATGCCAACCATGCTAGCCGCACCTCCGTGCCAATGGCAAATCATGCCAGCCACACCTACTGCGCCATGCCAAACGTACCTCGCCATGGCCCCATGCCGTGCCACCATACTGGCCTTCACTACGCGGCTATCAAAACGAAGGCGTGCAACAATCAACGGTTGCCCTTCAATCCAAGGAGCAAATCCTTGCCGTCTAAGGTTACCAAACGACCTTTGCCCCAAAACCCTAGCCTGGTCACGCACCTAGACCAAGCTAGTCACGCCATGCGCCTATGGCAAACCCTTGGCCCCACATGCCGAGCCAAACCGCACCTAGCCAAAGGTAGCCACGCCTGAGGCAAACCCTTGGCCCTACATGCCAAACCAAACCAAACCTAGCCAAGCTAGCCACGCCATGCCAAACGCACTTTGCCTTGGCCCTATCCATGCTAGTCACATCATGCCAAGCCAAACGCCCTTGCCTTGGCACTACTCACGCCATGCGCCTATGGAAAACCCTTGGCCCCACATGCCAAGCCAAAACCGCACCTAGCCCAAGCTAGTCACGCCATGCGCCTATGGCAAACCATTGGCCCCACATGCCAAGCCAAAACCGCACCTAGCAAAAGTTAGCCACGCCCAAGTCGAACCCTTGGCCTCACATGCCGAGGCCAAACCAAACCTAGCCAAGCTAGCCGCGCCACGCCAAACGCAGTTTGCCTTGGCCCTAGCCATGCTAGTCACATCATGCCAAGCCAAACATCCTTGCCTTGGACCTAGCCACGCCATACGTCCATGGAAAACCCTTGGCCCCACATGCCAAGCCAAAATCGCACCTAGCAAAAAGCTAGCCACGCCCAAGGCGAACCCTTGGCCCCACATGCCAAGCCTAACCACACCCTAGCCGCGCCACCCCGTTGGCCTTCTCTACGCGCCACCAAAACGAAGGCATGCAATAATCAACGGTTGCCCTTCAAACCCGGAGCAAATCCTAGCCATCCAAGGTTACCGGGACAACACATGGTAACCTTTGGCCCGAAACCTAAGTTTGGCCACGCCAAACCTTGCCATGCCAACCTAGCCGCGCCACCACGTTGGCCCTCACTACGCGGCTACCAAAACGAAGGCGTGCAACGATCAACGGTTGCCCTTCAATCCCATGAGAAAATCCTAGCCATCGAGAGGTTACCGGACGACACATGGTAACCTTTTGCCCGAAAAACCTAAGTTTGGCCACGCCAAACCTTGCCATGCCAATGGAATTCCAACCTAGCCGCGCCACCACGTTAGCCCTCACTACGCGGCTACCAAAACGAAGGTGCGCAACGATCAACGGTTTCCCTTCAATCCTGTGAGCAAATCCTAGCCATCCAAGGTTACCGCACGACACATGGTAACCTTTAGCCCGAAAACCTAAGTTTGGCCACGCCAAACCTTGCCATACCAACGACATGCCAACTTAGCCACGCCACCACGTTGGCCTCTCACTACGTGGCTAACAAAACGAAGGAGTGCAACGATCAACGGTTGCCCCTCCTCTCAAGATGCAAAATATCGACCGTCGAAGGTCACCAGCCGGGAAAGTTTCCCGAGCTTGACTTGCCAAGCCACAAATAACGTGCTACATGTTTTCCAAAATATTCTAGACATCAACACAAACTGGGGATCCTCTTTGGGTATTGGTTTGGCGGTTCACGGCGTACGGCGTACACTACGCCCCGTCATAAGGAAGTGTCATAAGGGTGAGGCGGTTAGTAAATACGGGAAGTTATGTGTGAAACGTTCATGGGACATAAAGCACATGCGTTAACAACTTTATGGGACATCAATTCCATAACGTTAGCGTTTCATGAAAACCGGTTTCATACGTTAACCACTTTATGGAACATCAATTCCATGGATATGGTTACCACCACCTCCCATTTACTTCCCCACTCCTTAATGAGGCCATGGTACGTTTTTTACTCCGACTTGTATAAATAGGTATTACCTATTTCCGTTGAACAACAAGTTCATACGGGAGATACAACACTCGAAATACTTTTACTTGCTAGCTCACCTTGGGAGCTCTCTCACTTTTCGATAACAAGTCATAGTAACCCAACTACTCTTCCGTAATCAACTATTCGGTCTCACCACTTTCCTTGCTTCCCTCCCCAAAACCAACCTATTCTCCTCCACTTTGTGGACCAGAAGCAAGTCCTGGAACGGCCATTTCTTGGTTTAGGACGGACTAGTACAGATTGATCTCTCAAATCTAAAGTACTCCCTTGCAAAAGTACATTGTTTAGGGTTTAAATTGTTTCTCACCCGCACACCCGCAATTACCAAAATCAGCGAAACCATTTTCACCTACAAACAATCGCATATGAAGTTCTACCTGACCGCACAAGGGGAGTGTTGTAGGGCTTGTATCCCATGGATGTGCGGCCTAGTATAGTATCTAGGGTCTTCTTCCTACTTATACATAAAGGAATATATTATGTAAACAATTTACCCTAATCAATAGAAACTTCTCCGCCTCTTTATCTTCTCTATATTTTCCACTTTGCAATAATATTTTAATATTAATAGATTTTTCTAGTCCCACCATAAGGAATTTACCTACATATATTAATATAATATACACAATCGGAAAATTATAGGTCTTGTTACTTCAAAATTTAAGATAAATAAAAATTTGTATTTATAGTTGTTTGAGAAAATAAGGTAATGTTTTAGATTTTTATTCCATCTTTTGATTTGAGTATGTGTAAGACCTCGTTACTTTGTACACCTTCTTGTAGAATGAAGCTAAAATATTTCCACTTGTCAAGCATGTTTAAAGCTTCTTGTCGAGCAACTTTTTTTTTTTAAAAAATACCTCCCTATATTAGTAAGCTCCATATATTAATAATTTTGTGAAGTCCCAAGTCTATTAATATATGGAGTTTTTACTGTATGAACTTTTGGGACTTTTTTCCACGATTCAAACGGGATACTAGTTTTGTTAATGATGATACCATTGCAAACTGTATCAGCCATTTTTTTTAATAAACCCTGACCGTCGGATCTTTATATTAGAAAATGCCATAGGCACTACATCCTACTCCACGCGATGCTCCGGCCATCAAAAGAATGATATGTTGCACTAAATTCCACATTAAATACCGTGACCTTGTAAAACACATTGTTACTCCATAACATAAGAGCTTAAGACGTTAGTCTCATGATGTAAGTGTTTTTTTTAAGCATGAAATTCATTTAAAAACTAAGGGGTTATTTGCGTTACCTCCCCTACAGAGATAAAATTAGTGAAACCTCCCCTCGCTACATTTTCCGTCCAAAACCAGCTAGGTGAGTCACCAGTTTTGTATAGGTGGACTAAAATATACACGTGTTAAAAATATTACTCAAAATACCCTCATATCCTAATATAATCCAACAGATGTAGCTAAAGTCAAATAGTTAGACGGAAAAGTGTTCCGAAACCATTTTTTATGGTGTGAGATCGAGAAACCAGTGGCGATGAGAAGTTCAAGGAGAAATGGTGATCGAGAAACCAATGGTGTTGTTTGTATCAAGAATAGAAAAATGGTTTTATCACTAATTTCAGATATATGGGTTCGATATCTGTTGCGATCCGATGAAGGTTAAATGGGTTTTTGATTTGAATATGAGAAAAGCAAGTAATGGACAAGAGTTGAGATGGGTATCTAATTTGGAGTTGTAGATGAGAAAGTAGATGAGTTTGTAATTAATTTGCGCTGTTGAACACTACTTGATCTGGAATCATGAATAAGGAAGGGAAATAATCAGTGGAATTGCAACTGTGAAATGGAAATTGGGGTTGTTGTTGTTGTTTAGAAATGGGATATGAGTTGATTGCGTAGCCGTAGAAATTAGGTCTGTCAGATCCGATGATCTTGATGAGAGATGAGCAGATAAGAATAGTTGAATGCTCTGTTTGTTGGGAGTACTAATTTTATTGAAGCAATAGAAGAGGTGATATAAATGGAATTGAAGGTTGAAGCCGTATGTCAAGATATTAAAGCTTCATTCTGAAGCCAACAAAGACAAGAAGAATTGTGTTGTTGGTGATGGTGAAGAATCGACGGTATATGAGAGGGCATTTTAATTGGGAACTGAAGATCCACGTGTATAACTTTTGACCATTTGTACAAAGCTGGTGACTCACCTAATTGGTTTTGGACGGAAAATGTAACGAGGGGAGGTTTCACTAATTTTATCTATGTAGGGGAGGTAACCAAATTATGATCTTTGCCAGGAGAGGTAACGCAAATTACCCCAAAACTAAAGGGCTATTACAAGAGGGTATGAGATACCCCAAGATTCATGAATTACAATTAGATTGGTAACATGATATTAGAACATAAATTGAATAACAATCTTCAAATCGGAGTTGCATCGGGGAAGATGATAGAGCCAAAGGTCGAAAGGCCTTCGGTCAATGCTTTCCACAAGAAAAACTGTATTTGAGATAGACATAATAAGAACTTAGATGATGGTACGTAGAGGGGTCCGAAGCGATTGACCTGAGATGCTAGAAAAAATTTGTATTCGGTTGCTCTGACATACTGCTCGTACGTTACCAGGCTATTTCCTTTTGTTTCCGTTTCATCCATTATGAATCTTATAAATTGAGTTCCCTTTTGTTTTTCTGCCCGAACTGTAGAGTTAAAGCTAAGACTCTATTACACTTAAACGTAAACTATTAAACGTCAATTAACACTATAATACACTGAAATAAGATTAGTAAAACCTATGGCTAGAAATAAGAAACAATCAACAGAGGTTTTAAACCTTTTGTAAGTGTTTAAATTAGTTACAACTTGAGATGAAGATTTGATATAAAAACTATTTCCAAGGAAAATGAATTGACTATTAATATTAAATACCAAGATTTTAGAAACCTATTCTTCTTCCAGAGAAAACTTATGTTACTGAACATTGGCTGTTAGAATATGTAAGATTGTGGAGGAAACTAACTTACTTAAGAACTCGTGAATACCCAAAATTGGTTGAATTTTAGACCATCATCTCTCTAGGATCTAAGCAAGGAATGGAATTTTGTAACATTTAAATGAGATGCAAACATTAAATGGCAATACATCTCTTCTGCTACATGTTAGGAGTCTGCAGATGAATTCACTTTAAGAATTTTTTCGACCTTGAATGAAGATGAAGCTACAAAAGATATTTAAGCTTTACCATTATCATGGCTTCAGATGTCGCATCCTAAAGTGAAGATTCCATTCAGGTCTTGGGTATTATGCTCAGTGGTTCTGTATGAACCGTATGTAAAAACCGAAAACCGAAAAATGGGTCATATGACCACAACCCATAAAGTGTGGGAGCAATGGACTTCTAAAATATAGGTCTGGGTGAAAAAGACATAGGAAATACTAGCCATATATACCCTTTGCTTTAAACTTTATTCTTTTTCTTATCCTTTTCTCTCTCTTATTTATTTTTTCTCTCTATAATTAAAATTAATCGCGAGAAATGTCTTAACTTCCGAAATATAAGTCGGATTTTAATAAAATTTGTATTTTCTGAAAGGGCTCGAAAATCTCTACAAAACAAGATCCATTGTTGATATGAAATTTGAAAAAAAAAAATATTTTCAACCAGGCCGAGTATACATTATGCACCTAGGTGCAACCTGGCCAAAAATTATTTCATATAAAACTATCATTATGCACCCAGGTGCAACTTGGCCAAAATTTATTTCATAATAAAAATGCTATTATGCACCCATGTGCAACCTGGCCAAAACATTTTTTCTATAAGAATCAAAAAAATATGCATGATGCACCCAGGTGCAACCTGGTCTAAAACCTATTTCTTTTATGAATCTGCATTATGCACTCAAGTGCATCTTGTGTATTTCGTGGATAAATATAGGTTCATCCTAAAAATCACTTGGGATATATTATACGCGACCAAAATCAGTAGCTCATGATCTCGAGCAATAAGTCCACTATCATTATCATCACATTCATCATTACAACATCAACCAAAACAAGCATTGAAGAAGAAAAAAAAAAAGAACAACAAAATATTAAAAGAAATATATATACATTATGCACTCGGGTGCGGCCAGACAAAAACATTTTTTATGTCAGAATTACATTATGCATTCAGGTACTACCTTCCCAAAACTTGTTTCTATAGAAATAAACATTATGCACTCGGATGCAACCTACCCACAATATTTTTTTTCCACCATAATATACATTATGCACTCGGGTGCGTCTTGTGTATTCCGTAGATCAACATTTGATATAAAATCACACTTTCAAGTTAACCATTCATTTCTATTAAATTTGCAGTGTCTTTCTTATCCACTGAATTCTCTTCTGACCCGTTGAAAACCCCATTGAACCATGGCTCACAATTGTATAAAACTATGGAAGATCGGTTGGGTATTTCTGTCGAACAGTTGATGTGCCAATACAAATCAACTCCTCCCCTACAAAATATGACAAATCAACTCTCTTCTGGCTCACGATTTTCAAGCCTTGATTCCTTCCTTCGTTCAACAATTTATGATCCACTATAATTAAAATGGTATTAGTTGCTGGTGAACTGGAGTAACCAATACACGGAAGAAAGACAATGGAAACACAATCAGCAGACCAAAATCTCACATTTTTCTCTTTTTCGTCTTCTTATTTGATGACTTCCAATCCTTCTTATTAGACTATCGACCACCACGGTGAACATTTGCAGTAGCAATTTAATAAGGAAATCTCTTTTTGTATATATAAACAAAAAATTGGTTGTAGCAAATCAATGGCTTTGGCATCAAGTCAAAAGTTCTATCAGTGTACTCAATCTTTCACCAATTAGTTAGGTCCACTTGACGAAGGCAATATCACTAAATTGACAACGCCATCAAATTTGGTTCTGTTTCAGACGATTTTGATTTTTTTTTTCTTGGTTTTAAACATCCAACAACTAGGATCGAATTTGCTGCTTAGGAAAAGAACTTTCACACCATCAGTTGGTGAAGTTGTGTTAGTGACGGAGGCGGATGATTACATGTGTGGTTGTGTGTCGGCGGTGGTTACTGTTGACGTCGTGGTAACGAAGAAGAAGACGAACTTATATTAGCTCCGTGAAGAAAAAGGGTAGTGAAGTCAGTTAAACTTTTTAGAAAACAAATTCTTGGGTTAAATAACCAGTTTTGGATATTTAAACAAGATATTTAGATTTTAGGATATTAGAACATTAGTCGTATTTTGACAGTCTTTTAGACCCGAAATTCGAATCCAAGGCCTATTCAACCAAAAACCGATGTAAAAACAACAAAAAAAACCACGTTCTCACAAAAGGATTCGGCCCTCTGAAAATTAGCAGGAGGCTACTTTTAGGCCCCACCATATAAGGAGATGTGAGGGAGCAGTTTATATGAGTCCATTTCAACGGTTACGAAGAGTTTTGTATAATATTGGGATTCCTTATTCATTTGGAACCTGGCAAGATTGGGGTATACTCAAACTAATTGGGGTATACCAAATAAGACAAAATCGGATCATTTTGAAGTAAAACCAAGCCACCCCTTAACCTTATTTTTTCTAAATGGCTAATATGCCCTTGGTTAATTAACACTAAAATTAGATTAGGTTAATTAATTGAGTTTAGATTAAAATTTTCAAATTATGAATTCAAGAGATTAACCTTTTGATCCGTCTTATGAGTTCGATTTCGATCCAAAAATTTTGGTTTTGAAAATGCATAAACCCTAAGTAGGTCGTGATTTGAATAAGCTTAAGACCATATATCCGCCGAATGGTCAACTTTGAATAAGTCAGATCGCTTTTTGGCCAAGCAGGTCAACTTTGAATAAGTTGCCGACCATATATCCGCCGAATGGTCCTCGGATGAAGAATACGCCGACTATATTGGAAACAATCTTACGGGTCGGCATGTAAATATTTCCCTACCCTTCCTGGCTATATTAAACTCGGCATGCAAAAAAAAAAAACAACATTGCCGGCTGACATAAAACCTAATCCTTTATTCATTCAATTTTGGTTACTACATTGATTGAAACATAAAACCTTATCCTTGTCGACGGAAAAACGAATGCACTTAGCATGTGCATCAAGCCTTTGAACCCCTAGGCGACCTAGTGGATCGAGTTATAGTCTCGTGAGGGTTTACATAGAGGTCTACCCACAAAACCTATACAAAAACTTCTAAAGCCATCAATCTTCGTCCGAGGACGATACACCCTCCATCATCTCCGGGGCATACTCCGGGATTTTGGATTTCATGAATTGATAGCTTGCATCGCATGCGAATGCTTCCCCCTTTTCCTCCAAGTAGCGCTTTGGCGACTTCATGCTACAAAAACATTCCACAAACTTACTTTGTTAGTGGTGTTTAGTAGGAAGATCAAACAACATTGATCACGTAAAATAAACCACAAAAAAACTTACAAATTGTTCAATGGACAAGTTAAAGTGGGGAGCGTTGATGGTTTATTTTCAATGATGTTGTAGTAATAAGGTTCGTTGAGACTTGTGAAAGCAAAAGATTTTAGACTTATAAAAATTAATAATAGAGAAAAAAATTAACACAAAATTGTTTCAAGATATGAGAGAATAACCAAGACACTGATTCCACTATAACACATGAATGAAATACGGTAAATAACCCAAAACTCTAATTATCTTTTAAATCCCTTGTTTCTTAATTCACAAATAATCAGGCAAATTCCCAAAAATTAATTGTATCCCTAAGCATAGATTATCTTAATACAAAGCATAACCTATCTAATTGAATCACAACTAATGAAAAGAATTTTGCGAACAATTTAAAACTCAAAAAGCAAGATTGAGTGAATTATAAATTATAAATTAGAGAAAATAAAATGGTTACCGCTTATTCATGCGTAAATAGCTTCCTCATTGCCTTGGTTGTGGGAGAATTAGCCGCTCATCATGTTGGAAACACGCTCAAAATTTGATTTCATTTATGCTCAAAGGGTTACAAATGATGAATAAGGGAGAATTATAATGAAAACCAGCTTTTCAACGCTTATAATCAAGTTACAAAAACTGTTACGGAAAACGATAATGAGAAAGCTGACTGCGGTTACTGTAACTTTGAGACCCACGGTTTGGTGTCGTTGTCACTGTTGAAAAGAACGACTGCCTTGGCAAGTCTGTTCTTCACGTTCTTCAGAAGCGCAGCAGCAGCAGCAGAATTTCTCCAAGCTTGATTTCTTGACTTTTCGGTACTCTGTAACTCTCCCAATCTCTCTGTCCCTCTTCTATGACCTCACAGCACCTTTTATAGCCTCTCATGCACGAATTATCTCCTCCATAACTCCTCAAATTCTCTCATTATACGACTTTGAAAAAAAATATTCTCGGGAATATTTTATGTCCATTTTTTGCTTCTACACGGCCGGATGGTGTAATTATTCCTTAGTTAACTCCAACACGCTTCGACGTGACCAAACACGAGCGAGAACTCGTCAAAACACGCCGTAATCCCGTGTTTTTTTCTTCCCGGCGTGTGTTGCTACGTGAACTTCAATCTCACGATGCAGCCAATTCTAACCGAACCAAGAGCCCATACCAGCCCTGTTAGGCTCTAACAGGTCTAACTATGAAGTTTCGCCGATTTAGTCTCCTTCTTTCATGCCCAAAAGTCGATTCAAAAATCTGCCCGGTGAAGAACAATAATTTCCCGCCAAAACCAAAATTTGAAATGGAGAGGATGAAGTGCCCTGATCCAAAACATGGGCGCCTTTATCAGCTGGGGTGCCTGGGGTGCCCTTATCCAAAATGAGGGTGCCTTTATCACTTTTCTCCCGGGGGTGTTCCGAGCAACTTTTCGAGCCGAATTTTCCAAAAATATTTATTTCCAAAAATACCTAAAAATACATAAAAACACAATATTAGTACAAGAATCGAGTTCCAACAATACCAACACTGAGAACAATTCAGACACAAAAATGTGTCTATCAAGCGTTGAAAATTGGTTTTTGGATAGCTAAATAAGCAAGTATCGCATTTTCAATGACTATGTGCCTATCGTGCACTTGTCGAACACTTCTTGAGTTAGGATTCCTACACTCTTGGGTAAAAGTGTTGTGAACCCTAGCCCAAAAGGTTGTGGAATCCCCCTTACGGAGGACTCCTTGAACTTTAGTCTCCATACCAAGCTTTGGTGACTGCCAAATCTTCATTAGAATCAAATGAAGCCATTTCTTGTGTGTAGAGAGCTATTGGGTGAGTTAGATGGGTGTGTGATGATATGAGCTTTGGAGAGTATATGCAAATAGTTGTGTGTTGTTTTGTGGGGATAAGTAGTGCATTTATAGGATGGTTCCCAAATTTGGCCATTATAGTGTCCAAGTACAAGTGAATCAATGCAATTGTACTTGCAAAAATTTGAATTTTGAACCGCCATGGGTCGTAAATTCAAAAATGCCGGGAGCCTCAAAACGGTAGGAAATATATGGGTTCATTAGCGTGCCTACCAAAATACCGAGAATTTTCTAATTTTGTTTCCGTCCCGACCTTACATGATTTTAGGCATCAGAAGAATGGTTTTTTTTTTCAAGATATGGCCGGCAGGGTCTCTAATTTCGTACCCTTCCGGCTACAAAAACGCCGGCTTGGTAGGAATCGTATTACCTTGCCGGCCCTGGTAACTACGCTTTTTTGTTGATGTGGCCTAGCGATCGACATTTCACAACCTTGCCGATCCCGAGACGATCGATGGTAGCTTAAAAAAAGCATGCTTAGGAAAATGTATTGGCACTTTATATAGCTAAACAAACCATTCATTCAACAACTAGAAATCCAACATTTTTTGTCCAAAATACGAAAACATGTCCCATAAACCGTAAAAAACCTGGTAAAAACATTTGTCCACCCCATTAACTTAAACATTTGTCCACCACAACATAAAGAAATGAACTAGGAAAGCATTCATTGGCCACGACCACGACAACGACGACCACGGCCCCGTTTTGGAACACTACCTTCACCACCACGATGGGGGGTTGTGCAGTCATCCCGGTTCAAAGTAAAGAACGGCTTTTCTTCATCGAAATGAGGTTCTTCTTGGACATAACCCAATTGTCGCATTACCCGATGTGGATCGTACATTGAAAATCCTTCAAACACAGTCATCAAGGGTCCATAGTATAATGCAACAACTTCATTTCTCTTTGGGATTAAACCTTGATTTCTATCCTCTTGATACGGATCAAATATCACCTCTTCCGCGATCAATTTTTCGATGGTGTCTCGGAGTTGCATAAGATTTTGCGGCATTTCCTTATCTTGAGTACCCTTAAAACTGTACTTTTGGGCTCTTGGCAAATGAACCGGAATACTGTTATCCACTTTGACATAAGAGTTGTCTTTGAACAAAGAAGGGAAGTGCTCATATATCCAAACCTATGCAAAAAGAAAAAAAGTTTAGTAAGAACCTTATCTTACGAGAACTTTGTGAATATAAATGTTCTAGACAATAAAATTACCTGGAAGAGACATGTATTTCCATTAACTTGCTTAGTGAGTGCCCTAGAACATTTTGTCAACTCATTGTTCAAGAAGGCGACTACCGCATTACCCCAAGAATACCCACGCATCTCATGTAAGGGATCCAATAGTTGCAAACCTGGCCTCGACTTGGTTTCCGGAACTGTCGGGAAGATACATTTGCCAGGGTGTATAGCAAATAAGCGACCGCGGTAGCATTGATTCGCACCGGGTGCACCATTCCTTCCCTATCAAGGATTTCCTGAGTCTTCCATAATCTGTCCCTCAACTTCTTCACATTAAACTTCTTGGTTAGTGGACCATCCTTCTTGTCAAGAACATCATCCGCTCCGAACCTGACTCCAACCGAACAATTTCTTGCTTAGTTAAGTAAATCTTCCCTTGAAAGAAATGGCATTATCGAATCCTTCACTTTATTGCTTTTCCATCAACCTCGAGGCCTAGAATTTGTTGAGCATCATCGGGAGTTATCGCCATCTCACCGAATGGGAATAACATAGTATCGCCTCTCTCGCCAGAACCTCACAGAATGCGAGAGACCGATAACTTTATCATGATTAATATTCGAACTCTCCACCGCAGGCAACAACCCGGAGTTCCTCACAATCACTTTCACCTCCTCACTTTCCAAGTCAAGATTCCAAGTATGCGTCCCGAACACGAAGCTTGGCGCCTCATGAGAGGGATGGCATGCTTGTGATCCTAAATACCAAAAAAAAAAAAAAAAATGAAAAGAAATACAAACACTTGACGCAAATTTAATTAAGATAGTTACACACTTGAATAAATAACAAAGACGGATTAAGATTACTTACGATAGTATTATGGACCGTACATGCCCATGAGTCTTTGTATCCAAAAAGAACATCTCCACCATGTTGGGGTCCCTTTTGAGGCTCACCTTCTTTCGGTGCAACCATCAAGTGTTTGGGAGGCATGTGAGAATCAATAGGTTTAGTGATCACCCTATTCTTCGTTCCGAGTTGAAGTTGAATCCGAAGCTTCGGTGGCTTGAACAATAGCTAGAGTTTGTTCTCCTTATCTATCTCCATCTCCATCTCCTTCTTCTTCTTCTTCTTCTTCTTCCTCTTCCTCTTCAACAATTTCATCTTCGATGATATTCTTACCTTTATCTCCATTACCATCATCATCATTACCATTATCATTACCTCCTCCAGCCTCAGGCATGTCTACATCACCATCATCATCATCATTGTTACCTCCTCCAGCAGCGGATTGGTTTCATCAACATCATCATCATCACCTCTTCTACCAGATGGAATTGATTGGTCTTCATCTGGAGTCTTGTCTGAATCATTGGGTTCAGATAGTGGTTCTAAGACTTTTGTCGTTCCCGGCACAACATATACCCTCGATGTTTTGAAGACAAGAGTTTATCACCAACACGAGGAGGGTTTGAAGGAGGACTAAGAGCTGCTTTCTTCTTTGCCATTCGCAATCGAACAAGAACAATTCGAGAAAAAAAAACATTACCGGCGGCGGGTTAGACATATACAACATATCCGGGCGGAAAAATGGCCGGAAAGGTCGACCAAAGATGAGTGCCGGCTAAGACAAAGCCGGTAGTGTATCATCAAAATAGCCTTCCTAAGGCGCACAAAAAATATAGGATTTTTCACTAAACCGGTCGGAAAAGTCCATTTCCGACACATCGTGGTGACAAACATCCGGAATGGTTTTATATAAATACCCTTCCTGACGAAAAATTCTAGGCATCGAAACATTCTAAACAAGTAGACGGAAGGGTAAACAATAATAAGATGCGGCTTCATTAAAAAAAACTTACACCTAAAGGTATACAGATGAATAACCTGCAAGGCCTCTGCTAGTAGCGATTCTGAGAAACTTACATCCGGCAAGTTCTTCAACCTTATACCCTCCCTACCAAACCCTAACTATGAATTCCCGGAAAGGTCGATAACAAAAAACCTTGTCGGCGTCGTAACTGCCAATTCACAAATTCGAATTTTCTGACCTAATTTGACATGCAAACATAAAATCGAAGTACTAGAGTGAGTTTAAACAAGCCCTTACTTTCTTAAGCGCACCATTTCACGTGTTTCAGCGGGTTCAATTACTTCTTCTTCAACCGTTTTTTTCTTCACTTTCTTAGCAACCAAACTTGCAATTCCAGGGTTATATTCATTGGGTTTTCGATTAGTTTCTTTCATACGAGTTGCCTTCTTCCGTGGTGGATCCATTTATGAATACTAATCGGAGTTTTCGAATCGACGATTTTAACGAATTGATCGACGAGTTTTGGTGGTGGTGGGTGTGATGGAGCCGGTAAGGTAGAGGTTGAGGAGAAGAAGAGAAGAAGATGAAATGAAGAGAATGAAAACTGATTTAGGTAGTAATTAGAGTTATAATGGGAAAGGGTTATTTTGTAACTTTACCCATAGACCTCCCCCTTTGCTCTTAAAAAAGAGTCCCTTTAAAATTGGGTATACCCCAATTAGTTTGAGTATACCCCAATCAAGCCAGGATTTGGAATGCCCACGATAACTTTTTTTTTTTTTTTTTTTTTTTTTTTTTGTAATTTGTAAATAACTACGGTTTGAGTTTGGGGTTTTGATTTTGTGACTTTCCAACTGATTTTTTTCCTCTGTATATCTTGCTTCCTTCTATTCAGCTAATATGTATATTTTGAGTCTTATTAAAGTCAACATTAACACCACAAAGTCACAAATATTCCGAGCTAATTAGCCAGCTTGTTAGAAATCATCAAGTACTTAAACTTTGATGTTTTGTGTTGGTTAAGAGTATTATTTAAAAATTTATATTTCCTTTTATAATTTTTTTTTTTTTTAAAGAATCCAGAATTATTTTCAATAATTTTTTAAACATCTATATCTATTTAGTTTTTTAAATCTAAAAATAAAAATTTGTTCAGCGAATATGATCGTTTTACCTAATATTTGGGATTTAAAATGTGACGTGCTGGAAATGTTGTGAAGTTGTTGGAATCCATATAGGTCATGTTAAAACTATAGCTGCGGTCCAGAATGCAAGAAGAGGATAAGTTCAAATTATCATGTATTTTTATTTCTGCCTCATGGTATTTTAGTGAAGGTCTGGTGCAAATCGAGTCTATAAAAGCCGGTTTTCAATGGTAATACATTAACATGTCAGATCATTTTTTTTTTTTTTTTGTTTTTTTTTGAAACATGAAATTGTATTTAAGTTAGGAAGAAATAACACGAGGGTACATTGTACCATAGAGTCTGCCATTACAATAGGCTCGATTTGCACCAGTAACTTTCTAAGGTATTAGAGTAAACAATGATAATGAAGTCTTAACGTCCTTATACTACGAGGAACAAGTTGGATTTGCATACATGACAAGGAAATGTATCTTTGATACAAAACAAAATGATTTGTTTGGGTTCCTTCAAAACTTTTGTTGGGTACCTGATATTGCATGAAGATTTTTATTAAAAGAAGAGCAAAACGTGGTCGAGAAGAGCAAAAATCGTAGAGTCAACTCGGTAATTGAAACAAATTTTTTTTTTTTTTTTTCACTCGGACTAAAACACCCCTCCCAACCCGGTAAGTTGATTCTCAAATCGTGTCTTTCTCCTCTTTCAAGAAGAAATTGATGAACCCTAAAAATATTACTGTACGATTAAAGGCACTCAGTTCACTGAGTGGGATCAGGTTAAAAGTATACTAGGTTTCAAAACAAATATCATGACCTTAGCACCACACAAATTAGTGATTGTCATGATATGAATGTTTTATCTTGTTAAAAAATTACAAATAAATAGGGTATACAAGAAAATATGAAATTTGTTTAGCTAAAAGAGAGAAAGATTGTCAATGAGAAAATATTTACCTATTCTGTTGCGTCTTGCCGAGCAAACTAGACAACTTCTCCTCTTTTGGTAATTATACCAAATAATACTGGAAGATTAATTTGATGCTGGAGGAAACTGAAGTACATAATTACGATAATGATTTGAAGCCCTCATTTACAACAACGAACATAGGGTAAGCAACAAAGTGAATTATACCATTCCACCAGTGCTACCGATAAGGTCACAATTACAGAGAAGAAAATGTGCTAATTCACTTGGATTGTGTCCGGTTTGTTTTCTAAAATGGGTTTCCAAACATTAAAAATAGTGAGAGATGTATGCATATCTGTTAAAAATATATTTTCTTTGAATTACGTTCGAAGAAAAACAAATGAAACCATAAGATTAAACTTTTAATTTCTACTTTTCTAAATTGTGTGCTTTATGTTTCCCTTTGAAATAATTTCATGTTTAAGTGCAAAAAACGTTTTTTGCTTTCCCACGAAAAGCCAGTTTTTTTTTCAAATGTTTTCCTTCCTTCTCTGGTTTTTCCATCGCAATGAGCGGCTAATCGGCTGCTAATAGGATCTGATGGTATTGCTAAGCATATGAAACACCATAATATTCTGCAAATTTGGGTCTTGATTCTAAATGGTCGAAGTGAAATTGTTTATTCGAAGAAAAAGTAGTGGGGGTGTAGGTTTAGGCTGCGATGGTTTCTGCGGCAAGACCTAATTCTACACGGTTAAGTTTGATTTTCTGCTTGAATTGTCAGGTAATGATTGTAATTCCTTTCTCAAGTTTGCTTACTTTATTCAACCAGAATCCATTTGAATCTAATTTCTTGTATAGCACTCTCAATTTTTTCTAATTTCTTCGCCATGTGTAAGAATTAAACAGAATTACGACCAAAACAGTCGAGACGAAAAACTGCGCTCTAAATGTGCTCCGGGCAAATTAGTTGCAAATCGGAAGACGAAGAATGAGGTCCTATGGAAATCTTTCCATCTGTATAACATATCAGCCAGTACCATTGCCATCCTACTCAATAAAATAGCCGACAGTTTACTTAAATACTAGCATTTCTATCAATTCCATCCCTTAGGCTTTGCCTAAATTTAAAAAAAAAAAAAAAAAAAAAAAAAAAAGTTCTCATGTTTTATTTTTGGCATAAAAGTCACTTGATTGACTTTCTTGGTCAAGAAGAGTCAAATACTTAAAATGAACTTAACAATTAAGCATACCCCGACAATAGATAAAAAATGGAACCCTTAGAGCACCTCCAATAGAGGGTGTTAAAATTCCCATGTAGAAATCTTTTTAAGACTTTTATTTAGGAGGATTTGCACATATAGCAAATATAGAACCACATGACTAATAAATCATCTCCAACAAGTATACAAGTTTGACTCTTTGAAAACCTTATGAGATGAAATCTTTGCAACCGCCGTTGCTGAATCACCATGAAGAGGGTAAAGATCAATTCCAGCCATTCACCTTACCAAACTTGTCTCGCGAACTGACATTTAAACTAAAAACATATGGTTTGCACTTTCTTTCTCAGCCTGGAAAACCTTTACAGAGTGCATGAATATTTTGCATGCCTCTCTTAAATATACACACCTTACCAAGTCGTACTACTACCCACATGACTCGGAGTTGACTCAGTAGTTGTGCTGATAATGTTCCAGCATGAGTCTACAGCTGAAGCAGTATAATATAAAAAAAATGAAATTGCATGGCTAAGTTCTTGATCTTGAGGTTGCACACCCCTAGACCACCTTTCGATAGGAGCAAATACTAACTTCCATGTGACAAGATGTGATGTTTTGATGAATTAGATTAACAATTTACTATGTGGATCTAAGATATCTCGTCTCAATAATTTTCTGACGCGGAAGTTCTATAATTTCTAATGTAACACCATATCTCTCCATGTTGGGAAGATTTCACATAATTCAATATGCTTGCTTTCCTATGATTTCTTTTCTTCTGGATCAAATAATTTCGATGATTTCTTTTTTCTTTTGGATCAAATCATTTCGATGAAATATTTAATATTAACGCACATGTTTTTACCAAAATGATCTTCCTAGTAATCCAATACTGCCGGACTAACCGAGTTTCTCTCGTGAAAAGTCCCCTTTAAATCATAATATGACTATTATATTAGACAAGAGGTTTTGGAACGTGCGTACGCACGTGCATATCTCAATAGCTACCAAATGATCTACAAGAAAAAAATAATAATAAATAAATAAATAAATGGGAGTACGTTAATTAAGTCAGCCATCAATGTATGGGATCACACCATGACCTTACATGCGTGTTCAACAACTGGGGAAAATAAGGGTGTTTTGGTCATCTAAATGACTTATCAGATTAAAGACTAAAGCCTTCTTTGTCGTTGTTTCCTCTTTCTTCTTTTTTTTTTTTGGAACAACCGCTGTAAGGTGATGGTTGTTGAGAAAAAAAAGTTAGAGGTGTCAAACAGTTTGGCCGGCTTTGCCTCTTCATATCTTAAAAGAAAAAATATCAACAACACGAAGCAGATGCGTGGGATTCGAAGATGGGATCGCAAGCATATCTAAGGGATACATTTTAGGAAATTTGAGAAATTTAAGGAAAGAATATAATAGAATAGAGAAATTTAAGGAAACTTGGCAAGGGAGGAAATTAATTGATTTGTGTTGTTTATGGAATGTACGTAAATAAATTGACATTTATATAGAAACTAAAATATAAAAATCCATGAGACAATTACTGTCTTAATTAAATCAAGTTCAAATACTGAAATTAGTTAAGAGAAAATTACGGGGTGAATTTAAGCAAATCGATCTCAATTAGTATGTAATAGCTAAAACCTCTCACAATCATCCCGTTTTTAAATTTACCTACTATAATTTTCATAAAATTCCTAATTATACCTAAGTAATAAGTATTCACATACTAATATTATTAAATGTGGTCGCTAAAAACGCAGAGTTGACTATAGCAGATTAGTGGTAGGCAACTCTTATATATTTTGTTATGTCATGGGTTTCGATTTCGCTCTGAATTCTAATGTAATCAATTTCTTTCTAATTGCTAATGGGAAGGATGCAGGAAGGATACATAGGATATAATACTTTTTTTTTTAATTATTTTTTCCAACGTAATTATAGAATTCGATCTGTTAAATATAATAAGGTTACATATGGACTTAAATGTTTCAATGATGAAGATCATATTGTTGTTGATTTTGAATATTTTATTTAAGCTTCGATTTTTATTTTGATCATGCAAACACAGTTTGCTTGCAGTTTTAAACGTAATCTCATTAGATAAGTATAGACGGCTATGATTGTGTTTACGGAAGTAAATTATTTAATTCCCCTAAATTATTTCTGTACCCTCATTTATTTATGTAATGGGTGAATGAAAAAAAATAGAATGAAAGGCAAATTCAGGAAATTAAATTTTACAATTTCACCTTTGTAGATGTATAGTGCCTAAGAGCATCCACGGTCGTGGAGTATAACCAAATTTTTTGGTAAAAACAGACGCAGTGGAGACGGAGTAAAGACCAAAGACCGGACTATAACCAAAACCCAGACCATATTTAGTCTTTAGTCTGGTCTTTAGTCGGGCGTAAATTGAAGTTGCGCCTGATGGGGCGTAACTCAAAGTTGCGCCCCAACAATTAAAAAAAAAAAAAAAAATGGGGCGCAAATTGGAATTGCGCCCAATGGGGCGCAACTTTGAGTTGCGCCCCAACAATAATTAAAAAAAAAAAAAATTGGGCGCAACTTTGAGTTGCGCCCCAACAATAAAAAAAAAAAAAAAAAAAAAAATTGGGCGCAACTTTGAGTTGCGCCCAACAAAAAAAAAAAAAAAAAAAAAAAATGGGACGAGATTTGGAGTTGCGCCTGATTGGGGCGTAACTCAAAGTTGCGCCTGACCAAATTTTAGTCTCCCTCCACTGCGTTACAACACGGACTAAACCCAAATTTTAGTTTTTTTTTTGCTCTTTGCTCTTTGGTTATGGTCGCACCACTCAGCTTGCTCTAAGGGGTGTTCCCTTTATTATTTTATTATCAAAACTAGTCATAAAACACCAAGGTGACCAAACTTGTGGTACAAAAAATCCAGCCATATTATTTTTAATAAATAAAAACCATTTGATTAAAAAGTGACACAAAAACCCCATGTCAAATAATAATGAGTAAATTTAGTTTTTATTATTTTTAAAAAAGCCAAACATACCCTTTTATCTTTATCTCTTCTTCTTCTTCTTCTTCTTCTTCTTCTTTATTCTTTCTTCCGCTCTCCACCACCGTCATCACCAGCAACAACAATTTTTTTTTCTGTTAGTGAGAAAAGATAGATCTCCACAAATACCAGCAACAACACCTCCGTCACCACCAAAGAGCAATACCTCCGTCTCTCCACGAAACCTCCGTCTCTTTTTCTTTTACTTTTGTTCGATCTATCACCAACACCATCGACGAACCGATGTGTCCAGATCCGCCACCAACAGAACCTCCGTCTCCTCCATAAACACCATTATCACCTCCGTCTCCTCCATTAACACCATCATAACCTTCTTCTCTTTCTAATGACCAGAATGGGTTTATGTTGAGATTCAAGGTCTGTGAAAGAATGGGTTTGCTGAGATCAGTTGCTGCTGTCGATTGAGGTTACAGAAATGTTGTTGTTGGTACAGGGAAGATGTTGATGGGTTCTGTGTGATAATGAACAGATCGTTTAACAAGTGCAATTGAGTTCAAATGAGCTCATAGATGAAATTCAAGTTGTTGATTGTTGAATTGAAGATGGGTAATGACCAGAACTTGAAGTTCAGATGGTGAAGTTAGGGTTTCTCAATTTGTGTCTGAATGGGTATGAGTTTGCTGGTGAAGTTGATGAAGAATTAGGGTTAGTATTGAAGATTAAGATGATACAGAGAAGGTGGAGATTCAAATAAAGAAGGCTCTGTTGGTGAAACTGAACTGGAATGAAGAATTGCAGCTGATGGTGAAGCTAAGAAGGTTCAAGGAGCTGTATGAGCTAGCTGTTGTTGGTGCCTGGCTCAACAGTGCAGAAATGAAGCTTTAGAGCAATTGCAGGTGTTGATTTTGATTTCATCATTTTTTTCATCATTTTTTTCTGTTTGGTTTCATCATTTTTTGGTGAAACCAATTTTGGTTTCATCATTGAAGCTGTGTTGGTGAAATAACAATATGTGGAAAAATGATGAAACCTAATTAGGTTTCATCTAGTTTTGGTGAAACCAATTTTGGTTTCATCATTTTTTTCTGTTTGGTTTCATCATTTTTCTGTTTGGTTTCATCATTTTTCTGTTTGGTTTCATCATTTTTTTTTTCTGGTCGGTGGTGGTGGTCGGCGATAATGATGGTGTTGCTGCTGGTGGTGGTTGGCGACAGTGGTGGCCTGTGGTGGTGGTCGGCGGTGTCGCGGTGGTGGTTTTCGGGGATGGTGGTGGTGGCGATGTATTGGTTGGCGGCGGCGGCGGCTCGGTGGTGGTTAAGCGGTGGTGGTGGTGGCGCACAGTGGTGGTTCTCTGGCTGGGTGTTATTTTGTGGTGGTGATAATATAATAGAAATTAATGGTAGGGTTGATTTTTTATTTTTGTTGGGGTGATTTAAAATTAAAGGTGGGGTTGTTTTTGTTTTTATTGGGGTGATTTAAATTAGAAGGCTAATATAGACAGTTTATGTTAAATGGGGTTTTTGTGAACAATTTGTTTTGTTGGAGTTTTTGTATATGGATAGTGACACCCTTGGGGTTATAACTCGCGCGCCGTATTATTAGATAAAAAACTGTTTACTTATGCTGCCAATTGACTACAGGACAAATCAACTACCGGTACAAAACAAATAAACTAGATGTAGCAGGCTTCCATAGACTAGACCTATTCAACCCACATTAGAGTGCAAACAGCAGTTTTACATAGAAACGTTGAAGATCCAAAACAGAATTAGAGAAAGTTAATTTTGGTCTTAAGAATCTTAATTAACTAAGAAAATTTGTTTATGAACCATGGTCTTAAGAATCAGTAACACTATCCAATAGTTACTTTTTGATAATTGATAGTAAACGAAGTTCTTACTGAAACAGACAGAAAAGTTACATGTAACCCAGAAAGCCTCAATTGATACCCTTACCAGCACAATAACACCGAACTCGGCACTATTGCCTCTTTCACCATGACGAATAATTCTGGTTATGGGATTTAAAATCCTAGACGATTAACAACACTTTCAATTTATACACATGTTTGACATAGTATCACTTTCAAAGTGGCACAGTCAATTAATATGGAACACTCTGCGATTG
>JAJJWW010013319.1:0-63585 GCA_023531295.1 Papaver armeniacum | reverse complement strand
ATGACTTGCAACAGGAAAGTGAACAAGCTTACGATTGGTATAAGCAGGCTCTGGGTGTTTTCTTGTTGTTCTTCTCTGTTTTTCCTCCGTTGTTTGGAAATAGGGCGGAGAACCTATTTATACAAGTCACTGAGTCTTATTCACGTCTCTTGTGGGAAGTGGAGGAAGTGGAGTGATGGAGTAGTGGAGTTGTGCGTCGGTGCCACACGACCAGTCTTGCCCACTTCTCTTGTTCATCTCCAACCGTCCATGACTTCCTAACACGTTCTTGTGATGGCGCGTTGCACGCTGCACGCTGTAAACCGCCAGACCAATACCCCAGTATGTATCCCCCCAGTTTGTGACATGATTGATGTCTGGAATGTGTGGATTGTGGATCCACGAAAGATAGCATGTAATGCTGAATTGAATAACTGCGTTATTCAGGAAGTCGATACTTGTGAAGTATCATGTGTATTTTATGCAGGTACTGCATCATGGTGTGGTAAAGTGATGGGTAATGAAGCCTCACTGACCAATTAACTCCGACCGGGGTTGTATAACCGGTGGTGAAGTTGGACGGATGAGATGATCTTTGAGACACTCATCTGCGACCGTTAATGAAATTAGGGTTTTGAAGAGGCGTACAAGCATCACTCTTCAGCTTGGTCGAAACCAAGCATGGGAAGGATTTCGGAGAGGACCGACCGGGCATGCATGTAGATAGCATGCCGATGTACACGTCCATATCTCACTGTCCCATGAAGGTGCGATCTAGGCCACTCAATTTGACCGGCGAAGAGGAGTGGTTGAGATCGATTTTGCAATAGGAATTTGATGCCGCAAAAGGCCGCGCACCATGCTCTTTTCTGGCGCGCGTTCCAAGACGACCTAACTTGGTCGGTCTTGGCCGATTGGTTTGACGTGAAGATGGTAGGCTGGTGTTCACGCCTATACCTGAATATCCATTAAAACGTGATCCGAGCCACCCAAATCGTCCGGCGAAGTTGAGCGGTCGAGATCAGTTTGTGGTTTGGGAGGCGTGGCCACGCTGGTTTGGGCGCACGTTTTGGATTAACAAGGCATAATATGCCTTGGCCGAACACATGAGGAGGTAGATGGGCCCACGGTGGTCATGCTGGTATGACCGGACCTGCTTAATCTAATCTGTGACCCTCCATTCGTGCCGGAGAAGATGGACGCGCGTGATGGCTTGAAACCCTAATTTTGGCTTCCATAGCCGTGTAACCATGCTTCCTTTGGTCGTACGAATTGGGACGACCAACCATGGTTGGTTTTGACCGATTGGTCAAGTGTGTAGGCGGGCCCACGGTGATCGTGTTGACATGCTCTGGGCCCTTTGAATCTACATCTACACCCTCCATCTATTCCTGCGAAGATGGATGGTTGAGATTGCTTTGCAACACATGTAATATGCCGCAAACCCTAATTTAGGGTTTTCCGTCCATAATGCTTGGTATGAACGGTTTCTTGGCAAGCTAGGCCAATGACCGACCATGCAGGGTCGGCCGTGGGTATTCCATACACCTTGGGGGTGATGGAATTGATGCGGGGTCATCCAATCATGCTTATGGAGTTGGATGACTGCGATCGAATCATATCCGGACCGATTTGGTCGGTCCGGATGCTAAATCGGGCTAGTATAACACACCGAGAGGGGCTCAATCGGGCTAGTATAACACACCGAGAGTCGGCTGTACGGGTATTTCGTACATGGTTTCATTATAGTGCTTGGAGGTTCGTGTTACTCGTAAGAGTAACACTCGATCGTCATGCCACACCGATAATGAGTACTTTGAAATACAAAGGCCGATATGAAATTCACGGGGAAGGGATTGTTGCCACATGCTCCAACCTGGAGGAATTTCATGTATTCACGAGAATGGGATTGTTGCCACATGCTCCATTCTTGGTGAATTAAGTGAGGGAGTATCAACACTTATAAATGGCTTTATCTTTTACAAGATGTCGGCGCATAATTTTTTCTGGTTTTACAATTTTAACCTCAAATGAAAACCCACCATCAACATTAAGTCCCCTGCCTAGCACATAATGGTTACACTATTGTGGGGTAAGCATGAGATGGTGGCATATTTATATACTGAAATGACCAAGCTAAAGTGAATACATATTTAGGATAGTTTCACATTGTCGGGCGTTGCCACGGCCGGTTGGTTCTGATTAAGGATGCGAAGGAAGCAGGACTTGGTCAGGTGAGCCACTTTGGTTCCTCTTGTATATACCTGAGCTCGGCCCCTTCTTCATGTGTACTCTTTTCATCATACACGGCTTTCCTCAGATGTATCTGATAAGCGTCTTTGATTGCTATCCCGAATTAGCAGCCTTCATAGGCGGCAAGTAAAGACTTCTCTTCTTCTGGGATTCCGTCGACTTGTGAGATTATAAAGAATCATCTCTCGCGGTCGTTTATTCTACATCTCAGGTATTGTTCTGATCTTCTGATTGACTGATCGATTGATTTGATTTTTGATTTTTTTTTTTTTTGTGTGCGCTCATAACCTCCCCTCCTTTGCGGTTTATCATGGAAGCGGCTGGCGATCATTCTGTTGCTTCCCCAGAAAGAAGTTTCGAAGTTGACAAGCCCGAAAACCGTGCACACGAAGATGTAATGGCTAAGATCGATCTTCCGCTTCGCGAAGTCGGCCGTGCTATACAGGGGATGTCTATTTCACACCTTCGTATTGCAAGAGGACGTATCTGTGCACTTTCGGCTGCGATTGACATGTAGGAGCGGTGGAGGCGCGAGGAAACGCTGCAGACACTAGTAAGCGCAAGGGCAGAGAGATTTGCAGCGCGGTTGAAGAGGCGGAGAGTTGAGCATGAACGACCTCCGAATGAAGGCAAGTGTGATTACCCGGTCCAGGACGGCGTGATAATTCTTGATTCCGATACAGACGAACCTGAACATTTGAAAGCAATCTGCGTGGCCCCTAATATTGATGTGCCTTTTGATACTCCCGTTGATGATGTTGGGATGGAGCGCGATGCTGCGGAGATGCCTGATGCAGAAGCTGAGGGAGATCCGGGAGAGGGGAGCATCAACGGGTGATGGAGAAGAACCCAACGGCGGTGCGGCGAGGTCGACCCTCTTGGCGACTAAAACCTCTTTTCTTTTTCTTCTTTCCAAGTATATTTTGTACACTCGAACATCTTCCTTGTACTCGGTGGCGGCCGGGTTCAAGGTTTTTCTTCCATTTGATTGTTTGAATAAAGTTTTTTTTTTATAACCCTTTGCCAAGACTGCAACTGAATCTTCTCGGGCGCAAGGGTGTGCCTTCACTCGTAATTCTTTGTGATAAAAGAAGTAATGCCACAATGGAATACTTACGGACCTGTGTTCCTGATGCAAGATCTTCCTGACTTTGCTGGGGCAGATGTCTCAAATCATTCCCCTTTTGTGCACATGTTCTATTTCCTTCTTCCCATGAGATGTTTGCTTAGGGTTTCCTTTCTTGCTCCAGTGGATTGATTAGGCTGACTCAGGACTTTGTGTGAGTAAAGAGGTTCTCAGATGCAAATAGTGTTTCAACTAAATTGGAAATTGAAAATTGAAACCCTAACTATGAATGCAAGTATTGCAATCATTTTCTGGGGGAATTACAAATATGACATGAAATTGTAAAAGGAAACACGCTGGAAAAAATAGCACAACGTTTTCAAAGGGTGGAGGATGCTGAAAAGTGGTAGCACAGCGTCTTAAGTTCGGTAGGGTTTGAGCCATTTTGAGTGAATTGTTATGCCTTCTAGTTTATCAGCGTTGATGAGCTTGCAGTAGCCGCCTAGGATAACATCTGCTACCAGGTACGGTTCATCTTCTCTTTCGGTGGGTGAGTCAGGTGGGGTGGTCATTTTCACCGTCATGCTCCCAACTTTGAATGTAGCCGTCTTCGTCACCAGATCTCCAATCCCGAACGGGTTTGAACGTGCAAATACTTGGACCTTCGTCTTATCGTCTTTGACCAAGACAACCTCTACACTCTTGATAAAACGTTTGAAAGGGCCGGCTTCCCATTCACATCTCTTAGTCGGGGTTGGTTCGTTGGTTGGAGTCAGTCCCCAGGACTTGTCAGAACGAGGGCGGTAGGTTGTAAAGAAGGTTGCGTGGCGAGACTTACTTGAGATCGGAACTTTTCAATGTATCTTTGACGAGGCTCTCTCCGGGAAGTTGCGTCACATTGGTAAGTTCTTTGGTGCGGCAATAGACAGCCATCGGGAGGTCCGAAGGCGTGTTGGAGATTCTTTCGGAGTATCGAAACCGGCGGAGGACAGACTCTAGTATTGCTTTGTTGTCATGCATCCAAGAACGTCCTAGGATCATGTCGTAGTTGGGATGATCTTTGACTATGTAGAACTTTACTTGCGTCGAGGCATCACCCAATTTGACTTCAAGATCGATGTATCCATATGCATCTCTGGGCTGTCCTGCTGAATCTTTAACCACAGTCGGGTGACGAGTAGCTTCTTTCTTCGAAATCTTTGCCGCTCTCAAGGCCTTGACGGTAATGATGTTAAATTCGGAAGCCGTATCAATCAACGCGTTATCGAACTCAACGTCTCTCAAACGAGTGACAGTTAGGAGTCCCCAGTTTCCATTGCTCACGTCCTTCGGGAAAGACTGGGGTTCCTGGACTGCTACTGGATACAAACGCCTACCTGACACAACGTGGTTGAGGGCCGCAAATATGTCTTGACGCTGTCCTTTGGAGAAGTACAAGATTTCACATATGTGCTCCATCATAGATTGTACGGTCTTGCGAACAGAATCCCCAGAAATCATGCAGTTCCTGATAGGTAGAGGGTCTCTATGAACACCTTCGTTTCCAAGCTGGAGTTCCCCTGTCTCTACCTTTTCCCCGAATATCTGTTTCAACCTGTTGCAATCTTTGGTTGGATGATGGACGAACCTGTGGTAGCAACAATATCCGGGATCTGCCATTTCTTCTTCGGTTGGAGGACGTCTGATAGGGGGCAGCTTTACGGCGTCGTCTTGGATCCACGCTTCCAAGAGCTCTATCACTTCATTCATGGGAAAAGGAAAACCCGTGTCTTTAGTGTTTTATGCAGGAGTTTTGTCTGCTCCTTTTCGAGACGAAGTCTTGTGTGCCGGGGATGTCCGCTTGGTTTGTTGTTCCGTCACTGGAGATTTCCTTTTCTCTCCTCCGCCCACTACACTCACAGAAGGACCGGTGTTGTATTGCTTGTTCGTGAGGCTCCTGCTCCCTCGACTTTCACGTGAATCTTCACTTCGAACAACTCTTGTTCTTTCTAGTAGTGCCGGGTGCGATTGTTCTTTGAACGTTTTGCAGCTTCGTGGAGTTCAGAGAATGTTTGAAAGCCCAGATTCTCTAACAGAGCGCGGTATATGGGTATCATCCCGTTGATGCACAACTCCACCAATTGTCGTTCGGTGACGTTCGGGTCATGACAATCCAGCGCTTGAGTTCTGAATCTTTTGACGAAGTCGTTAGGATGCTCGTTGTTCCGCTGAAGAATTCTTCCTAGATGCGAAAAGGTGATTTGTTCGGACACGAAGAAATACTTTACGTAGAAAGCACTGACCATCTCGCTCCGATTGGATATCTTTGTTAGGCGCGATGTTGTTGTACAGTGTGTACGCCCTCCCCGTAAGTGATTTCGAGAATTCTTTCAGGCGCAGAACATGATTGTATTCATGTTCCCCCAAGGATTCCAAGAATCGAGAGACATGTTCACGAGCATTACCAGTACCATCGTAGAGGGAGAACTGGGGAGAGGTGTAACCTCTTGGAAGAGGGATTCGTTGCATATCTTGAGGGTATGGAGGTTGGTTTTGATGTGCATCCGTCAGATTTCCTTTGCCTCGGCTTTGAAGGAGTCGTTCTAGATCCTCACGTGTGATGAAGTTGGGTGTCTGGTCCCTTTCTCTTGAACATTCAGGAGCAACACGAGCTTCTTCACTCATGTGGGTCCGAGTGGAAACGCCTTGCTCCGGGTGAATTGAAGGCACTTCTTGTTGGCTCCAAAGATTGACGTGAATCTTGCGGCAATCGTTCGATCAAGGTCTTGAGGAAAGTGAGTACCTCCTTCTGAGTTGCGGCCATATATGTTTGAGTCTTAGCAATAACTTCCTGTTTCTCCATCAAGTCTGCAACGGTAATAGACGGTGGTCCTCCTCTTGTGCCTCCGGCTCCTCGTCCTGATGGGGGAATGAAAGTTGTTGCTCTGGTGACCACTAGAGGTGTTACACTTGAGGAGATGCCGGGATTTGCGGCTGCTCTGGCTCTGGTGATGGGAGGCGTTACACCTACGGGGGTGTCTCCTGCTCCGCTAGTGTTGGTGATAGAGGTAACGGCTCCTCGAGATGTGTTGGCTACGGTAGCTCCACCGACGGTACTTCGACACCGGATTGTTACCCACACTAGCCCCATCAGAATTGATTGTTGATCCAGACCTTAATTCCACCATCTTGAAATGAATTGTTGATTGAATTGATTCTAAGATCTACCCTTTTGAAATTGATAAAATTGAATCGGATTTGGAAGAAATTGACTTTACAACCGAGAGATTAACCTCCCACTGTGGTCGCTAATTGTTTATGGGTGAAAACTACTCCTGCAGAATTTGGTAATTTGGGGTGTGGATGAGGAATGAATTTAAACCTTAAACAAATGCACTGCGCGGTGAGTGCTTGTAGATTCGAGAGATCAATCTGTGCAAGTCCGGCCTAAACCAAGAAATGGCCGTTCCAGACTTGCTTCGGTCACAAAGTGAAGGAGATGAGGTTGATCTTAGGGAGGGAAGCGAAGAAGGTGTTGAGATTGTGAAGGCGTAGACTTTCTTATGACTTGCAACAGGAAAGTGAACAAGCTTACGATTGGTATAAGCAGGCTCTGGGTGTTTTCTTGTTGTTCTTCTCTGTTTTTCCTCCGTTGTTTGGAAATAGGGCGGAGAACCTATTTATACAAGTCACTGAGTCTTATTCACGTCTCTCATGGGAAGTGGAGGAAGTGGAGTGATGGAGTAGTGGAGTTGTGCGTCGGTGCCACACGACCAGTCTTGCCCACTTCTCCTGTTCATCTCCAACCGTCCATGACTTCCTAACACGTTCTTGTGATGGCGCGTTGCACGCTGCACGCTGTAAACCGCCAGACCAATACCCCTGTATGTATCCCCCAGTTTGTGACATGATTGATGTGCGGAATGTGTGGATTGTGGATCCACGAAAGATAGCATGTAATCTTTGAATTGAATAACTGCGTTATTCGGGAAGTCGATACTTGTGAAGTATCATGTGTATTTTATGCGATCTTGCATCATGGTGTGGTAAAGTGATGGGTAATGACGCCTCACTGACCAATTAACTCCTGACCAGGGTTGTATAACCAGGCTGGTGAAGTTGGACGGATGAGATGATCTTTGAGACACTCATCTGCGACCGTTAATGAAATTAGGGTTTTGAAGAGGCGCGCAAGCATCACTCTTCAGCTTGGTCGAAACCAAGCATGGGAAGGATTTCGGAGAGGACCGACCGGGCATGCATGTAGATAGCATGCCGGTGTACACGTCCATGTCTCACTGTCCCATGAAGGTGCGATCTAGGCCACTCAATTTGACCGGCAAAGAGAAGTGGTTGAGATCGATTTTGCAATAGGAATTTGATGCCGCAAAAGGCCGCGCACCATGCTCTTTTTCGGCGCGCGTTCCAAGACGACCTAACTTGGTCGGTCTTGGCCGATTGGTTTGACGTGAAGATGGTAGGCTGGTGTTCACGCCTATACCTGAATATCCCATTAAAACGTGATCCGAGCCACCCAAATCGTCCGGCGAAGTTGAGCGGTCGAGATCAGTTTGTGGTTTGGGAGGCATGGCCACGCTGGTTTGGGCGCACGTTTTGGATTAACCAGGCATGATATGCCTTGGCCGAACACATGCGGAGGTAGATGGGCCCACGGTGGTCATCTTTGGTATGGACCGGACTGCTTAATCTAATCTGTGACCCTCCATTCGTGCCAGAGAAGATGGACGCGCGTGATGGCTTGAAACCCTAATTTTGGCTTCCATAGCCGTGTAACCATGCTTCCTTTGGTCGTACGAATTGGGACGACCAACCATGGTCGGTTTTGACCGATTGGTCAAGTGTGTAGGCGGGCCCACGGTGATCGTGTTGACATGCTCTGGGCCCTTTGAATCTACATCTACACCCTCCATCTATTCCTACGAAGATGGATGGTTGAGATTGCTTTGCAACACATGTAATATGCCGCAAACCCTAATTTAGGGTTTTCCGTCCATAATGCTTGGTATGAACGGTGTCTTGGCAAGCTAGGCCAATGACCGACCATGCGGGGTCGGCCGTGGGTATTCCATACCTGCTTGGGGGTGATGGAATTGATCTGGGGTCATCCAATCATGCTTATGGAGATGGATTACTGCGATCAGATCATATCCGGACTGATACGGTCATTCCGGATGCTCAATCGGGCTATTATAACACACCGAGAGGGGCTCAATCGGGCTAGTATAACTATTTATGGGTGAAAACTACTCCTGCAGGATTTGGTAATTTGGGGTGTGGATGAGGAATTAATCTAAACCCTAAACAAATGCACTGCGCGATGAGTGCTTGTAGATTCGAGAGATCAATCTGTGCAAGTCCGGCCTAAACCAAGAAATGGCCGTTCCAGACTTGTTTCGGTCACAAAGTGAAGGAGATGGGGTTGATCTTAGGGAGGGAAGCGAAGAAGGTGTTGAGATTGTGAAGGTGTTGGCTTGCTTATGACTTGTAACAGAAAAATGAGCAGGCTTACGGTTGATGTAAGGAGGCTCTAGGTGTTGATTTTCTGTCTCATTTTTTCCCCTTTTTTTGGAAATAGGGCGGAGAACCTATTTATACAAGTCATTTGAGCCTCATTCACGTCTCTCGTGGGAAGTGGAGGTAGTGGAATGATGGAGTAGTGGAGTTGTGTGTCGGTGATACACGACCAGTCTTGCCCACTTCTCATGTTCATCTCTAACCGCCCATGACTTCCTAACACGTTCTTGTGATGGCGCGTTGCACGCCGCACGCCGTAAACCGCCAGACCAATACCCCAATATGTATCCCCCGAGTTTGTGACATGATTGATGTCTGGAATATGGATCGTGGATCCACGAAAGATAGCATGTAATGCTTGAATTGAATAACTGCGTTATTCGGAAAGTCGATACTTGTGAAGTATCGTGTGTATTTTATGCGAGTACCGCATTGTGGTGAGGTAAAGTGATGGGTAATGACTCCTCACTAACCAAATAACTCCCGACCGGGGTTATATAACCAAGTCTGGTGAAGTTTAACGGATGAGATGATGTTTGAGACACTCATCCGTGACCGTTAATGAATACTAGGTTTTTGAAGAGGTGTGCAAGCATCACTCTTCAGCTGGTCAAAACCAAGCATGGGAAGGATTTTGGAGAGGACCCAGACCATACATGCGTGTTGACGGCATGATGGTGTAGGCGCATGTATTCCGTTCCCTCATGAAAGCGTGATCTGGGCCACTCAATTTGACCGGCAAAGAGGAGTGGTTGAGATCGGTTTGCGGCGGAAATCTCTTACCGCAAAGGAATTGGTAACCGCGTGATATTCCCGCACATGTTCCAAGACAACCGTCCTTGGTCGGTCACTCTAGCGTGTAGGTGGTATGGGGTGTTCACGCCCATGTCTCACCGTCCCATGAAAACGTGATCTAAGCCACTCAATTCGTCCGGTGAAGTTGAGTGGTCAAGATTAGTTTGCAATCTGGGAGGTGTAACCACACAAGTTTGACGGGCATTTTGGGGTTAACCAGGCATGATATGCCTTGGCCGACCGCATGAGGAGGTAGATGGGCCCACGGTGGTCATCTTTGGTATAACCGGACTGCTTAATCTAATCTGTGACCCTCCATTCGTGCCGGAGAAGATGGACGCGCGTGATGGCTTGAACCCTAATTTTGGCTTTCAAAGCCGTGCGACCATGCTCTTTTAGGCGGACGAATTTGTTGTAACCAATCATGGTTGGTTTTGACCGATTGGTCAAGTGTGTAGGCGGTCACATGGTGATTGTGTCGACATGCTCCGGGCCCTTTGAGTCTACATCTACACCCTCCATCTATACCTGCGAAGATGGATGGTTGAGACCGTTTTGCGGCACATGTAATATGCCGCAAACCCTAATTTAGGGTTTCTCCGTCCATAATGCTTGGTATGGACGATTTCTTGGCAAGCGAAGGCCAATGGTCGACCATGCGGGGTCGGGCCATGTGTATTCCATACCTGCTTGGGGGTGATGGAATTGATCTGGGTCATCCAATCTTGCTTGTGGAGTTGGATGATCTGCGATCGATCATATCCGTCTTGATATGGTCAGTGCCGGATGCTCAATCGGGCTAGTATAACACACCGAGAGGGGCTCAATCGGGCTAGTATAACACACCGAGAGGGCTCGGGCTAGTATAACACACCGAGAATCAGCCTGTACGGGTATTTCGTACATGGTTTCATTATAGTGCTTGGAGGTTCGTGTTACTCTGTAAGAGTAACACTCAGTCGTCATGCCACACTGATAATGAGTACTGGAAATACAAGGCTGATATGAAATTCACAGGAAGGGATTGTTGCCACATGCTCCAACCTGGAGGAATTTCATGTATTCACAGAATGGGATTGTTGCTACATGCTCCATTCTTGGTGAATTAAGTGAGGGAGTATCCGACACTTTATAAATGTCTTTATCTTTTACAAGATGTCAATATGAGTTTTTTTCGGTTATTTACAAATTTAACCTTAAACGAAAATCCACCATCAACATTAAGTCCCCTGCCTAGCACATAATGGTTACACTATTGTGTGGTAGGCATGAGATGGTGACATACATATGTGAGAAAGACAGGATAAAAGAAGTTTACCCGGAAGAGTGTTGGTCGACCGCTAGTTTCCCACGCCGTCACGCTTGTATGGAATCCCTTGGTGGGGCCGGTTTCTTTCTTTGGGTATTTGAATCGAAAGAGGAAACCAAATAAGAGAGGAATCCTTCTTCTATTGAGATTCTTCTAATTTTTGTCTATAAAAGAGACAAAACCCTTTTTCTCTTCTCACGAAATTTTTTTTTTGTTCACTGTTCTCGTCCGCGACCTTGCTGCTGTCGCTCGCTGCCGGAGCCGTAGCCGGAAACCGCCGCCGTCCGTTGCCGGAGTTGCCGCCCGTCCAAGGTAAGTTTCGGTCCTTTTTTTTTTTTTTTTTTTTTTTTTAAAAAAAAGGTAAAACCCTAGTTTGTTAGGTAAACACCTTTTGTAAGACATGCGCATGCTTAGCTTTCTCCACCATTTGGCTTGAATCCCGTAGACACGATTCCCATGAATAAAGAAAATCGTATGATGCATGCGGATGAATGAATGCGGGCCCGCCGTGTATGCCGGAACGTGGGTCTTATTCACATATGCTTGGCTGAAATTTACACCGAACTTGGAACTTGTACCGGACTTGAAACCAATACCAGACTAACTTGAAAGTTATACCGGAGAACTTGAAATCAATACCGAAACTTGTATGATGTTTGGACCGGCCATTGTGTGAGTTGTGTCTTGCCGTGTGTGACTACACTTCTCATATGCTTTCATACAAGTTCTAACTCCTGTCTTTTATTTCATTGCGGTAGAAAAGAACTTCTGTCGATATGTCTTCTGAAGATAATGCTGGTGCCAAGTCAGGAAGTGTTGATAGCTTCAAAGATATGCCGAACATCAATGATGAGTTGTTCACCTCGCCTTTTCCAAATATTAGGAAGCATCCTTCTCATAAGATAGTCTTGTTTTCCGATTCAGAAAATATGGATGCTGATCCATTTTCTTCTTCCGCACTTGTGATGAGATTTTGTCTCCAAAGAAACGAATATCCGCCTTCTCCTATTGACTTCAAGATTTTCCATGCTCCACTTCATTTCTCGGTGGCGTATTTCCACTCACACAGCCATATCTAGATGGGGAGAGATGACTATTACTTTGGAGAGTGTAGCTGCATTAATGAACCTGCCTGTTGCTGGAAGTCTTTCTTACGAACTCTCTGATACGGAGAAGAGTAATTATGCCGCTATACTTCAAAAGGTGGCGGAATTCGACAATCTGGAGAAGGAGGAGAAAAAAAGACACGAAATGCTTCTACACCTGGTGGGTTTCGAGTGGTCTTCTGCGGACCCGAGTTGAATCAAGAGTTGGAAAACGAGCTCGGCTGATCGCGTTCCTGTCTCTATGGCTATCCGAGAGATATATTTGATGACGGTTAGGAAAGAAGACAATTAGAAGTGACCTTGTCAAAATTGCTATAAGGTCTGGCGCAGGTGAAGTTCTTCCTCTGGGCTCATTGTTCCTTGGATCACCAGTATTCTCATTTGGACGCTTTAGCAATGGACATGCATGCTTCTAACGGGTACAAGAAGGTGGAGTCGCACATTCACTTCGCTTTTCTTCAGGCGCTCTTGTGGGAACACTTCAAAAGTTACGCTCCTACTCCTGGAAATTCGCTCAATAACTTGTACGGTGGCTCGAGAATACTCCGTTGGAATAAAAGGCGTCCCAAAGGCGGCGCGAAACTTGTGGATGTGTTTGACAATGTGTCTTCCGTAGATTTCCGTCCATGGGGGCTGGTCCACCATTCCATTGTTCAGCCAAAGACTTTTGCTATTGCTTCTGACGGTCCTGATGCTGTGTTGCGTACCGATGTCAAAACTATGAAATCTGGAGAACTTATTTACCTACACAGCTGCATTCCAGGATATGTCCCGTCTATATTTAACGAAGAACTTGCTGTGACTCCGTACAATATTGACAGGGCTGCTCGTCAAATGGGATTTGATCAGGGTGTTCCATTCATCCGTCCACCGGTAGTTTCAAAGGAATTTCTCCCCGAATAGTCTTAATGCTTGACGTGTTCTTAGAGCGGGTGAGCCTTCCCTTCTGGCCTATTGGGAGAAAACCAGTGGTGACCGATAAGTACAAGGAATTTTGGAGGAGGCAACTGTTGGTTTTTCAGGGATTCTCGGAGAGTGTTGTGACAGATCCCCGTGGTGAACCATCTTATGACGTCTTGACGAAGCATTTCCGGTTGAAGCCACTTCCAGCCAAACGGACCAGAGCTGAGGATTGCAGTCCCCAAGTAGGAGAGAGACCTAAGAGGCAAGCATGTGGTCCGGTAATCCTCAATTCTTCCAATATGCAGGTATTTAAATTTCTTCCCGTCGGTTCTTTCATTTCTCCAGTGTAAATTCTTAAAACGATCCTTGATTGAAATCAGGGAATTTCGAAAGATAATGCCTTCACAAGGTTGGCACACATTCAAAACGAGAAGGTTGGCGGTACTGGTCTTCATGCTAAGAAGTCTGGCGGTACTGATCTTCATGTTGAGAAGTCTGGCGGAACTGACCCTCAGGAGTCTGGTAACACTGATCTTCATGCTGAGAAGTCTGGCGAAACCGCTCCCTTTTCCGACCATGACATGGATGACGCGAGCTCGGTTGAACAAGGCGCTTCCCTTAGCGGTCTTGTTGACGGGGTCGTGATGTAAATCAACACCCAGAGCGAAATAGATGCCGGAAGGAATGTAAGAGAGACAGTGTCTGCTGTAGTTGAGACGGCTCCCCTTGAAATCCGTCCCGAACTGGTTCCGGACAATATGGCTATTGTGGTGACTCCTTCCGAAAGGCCTCCTGCAACTGACAAGGCTCTTGCGGTTGGTGAATTACCGGTGATGCAGCCTGGGGCTTTGTTCGATCCTCCTTTTACTACTCCTTATCCAGGACATGTGTTGATTGGTGGATTCAGCGTGCCGGTTCAGTTCAAAGAGTTGTACACAGCGATATGGGAGAAGCACGGTCACATTGCTACCACCACGAAACTCAAAAGTCGTCTTGCGTTGGTCAACCGCGTCCAAGAAGCTTTAGTTTCTATCCATGGGATGAGCGTCACGACTGGTCGAACAGTTTCTGAGGAGATGATTGAAGACTGGAGGTGCCATCGGGACGTGTTTGCGTAGTACAGCTTCAATGCTCCTTGGTTCTTCAAAGGGTTCTCCGAGATTCAGGAGCTCCAGAAACTACATGATGAAGTCCCTTCCGCGGACTGTGTTGCTCGCCAGGAAGAAGAGGTTGAGAGGTTGTCTAAAGAACTGGAGCTGAAGCAGGCCGTGCTTCAAAGGATGAAAGTCTCTCTTGCCCAGAAGGATGAGTTGTTGCTTAAAGACTTTCCTTGAAGTATTCGTGCTATATACTGGCGTTTTCTCTTATATTGTTTTCTTTTTTGAGTGATAGTGAGGATCTTCTTTTTGAGTGATAGTGAGGATTTTCTTTGACTTCCGGTTTTGGATTAATAGGTAATTGAATTGGCTTATTTTGAGATAGTTTTGTGAACAACCCTTTTGAAAGAGATTATGTTAAATGAGATTTGCATCTTGGTCATGAATGATTGCACATATTACATGAAATTGCAAATGTTATGTAAAAGGGAGGTACGAATGGAAACAAACATGGCGTTTGATCACTGAGCCTCTTTCTCCACGTGCGGGATGCTAAGTCCCCAGTGAATTCTAAACTATCTTTCTTGTAAAGTTGTTGAGTAAAACTTACTTGCCTTTTGAAGCCTCACTTATATCAAACCGGAGTAGTCTCTCTAAGAAAATCCTCTGAAAGCTATCTCTCTGAACCAAGCTTCTCCTGAACAATGCGCTTCAAAGCGTTGCATTCACTGGTGGGGTGATGAAGGAACCGGTGGTAATGACAGTACCTCGGGTCCATTACTTCTTGATCAGTAGGCGGACGCCATACCGGGGGTAGCTCCACCTCTCCATTTCGCACCCACGTCTCCAGCAGCTCCAGAATCTTCTTCATTGGGAAGGGGAAATGTAAGTACCTTGAGTCTAGCTTTTCCTGCGTTAGCGGGCGTTGCAATGTCTCTGTGTGGCTTTGATGTGGAACAGGAGATGAAGTTGGAAGACTTGTGAGTGTCATCATATCTGCGGATCGCTTGCCTAGGTAGAGGGATGTGGAAATGTCGTAATGTCACCGCTGAGTGACCGGATTGAACGCTCCCATCCTCTGTATTCAGGCATTTCCTGATTGATTTCTCCTTCCTCAAGCGTTTCTTCAGTTGGTTGGAAGGCCGATGCGGATTGGACAGTCTTCCGTGCTTCAATAAGAGTTTTGAAATACAAATCTTCTAGCAGGGCTCGATAGGCTGCAGGCCCCCTTTCTTTATCCGGCAGACATTGTAGTACTCCGGGCAAGTCTTTTCCTCTGTCCGGATCATGTTGTCCATCCTTCCTGATTCGCTTGCGATTACGTGCTCTTCTTGCTTCTCCACTTGTAAAGGTGTGACTCTGGACCGAGGATTCAACGTTTCTTGCACTTTATCGAGTTGATGCCTATCGGCCCTTCTTGCTATGTCATTCAAAAGGCGAAATGTCTCGCTCTGCCTTCTAGTGATACTGGCTTGATTCGCCAAGACATCCTCCAACATTCCAGCTATGCTTCCCATGATATCTCGAGCCACTGCGGACTCCGGGTGAAGATACATCGTGACACGAGAACTGAAGAATTGAGAGTTCGATTTTTTTTTTGTAACCGAGAGATCAATCTCCCACTGTGGTCGCCAATTGTTTATGGGTGAAAACTACTCCTGCAGAATTTGGTAATTTGGGGTGTGGATGAGGAATGAATCTAAACCCTAAACAAATGCACTGCGCGATGAGTGCTTGTAGATTCGAGAGATCAATCAGTGCAAGTCCGGCCTAAACCAAGAAATGGCCGTTCCAGACTTGTTTCGGTCACAAAGTGAAGGAGATGGGGTTGATCTTAGGGAGGGAAGCGAAGAAGGTGTTGAGATTGTGAAGGTGTTGGCTTGCTTATGACTTGTAACAGAAAAATGAGCAGGCTTACGGTTGATGTAAGGAGGCTCTAGGTGTTGATTTTCTGTCTCGTTTTTTCCCCTTTTTTTGGAAATAGGGCGGAGAACCTATTTATACAAGTCATTTGAGCCTCATTCACGTCTCTCGTGGGAAGTGGAGGTAGTGGAATGATGGAGTAGTGGAGTTGTGTGTCGGTGATACACGACCAGTCTTGCCCACTTCTCATGTTCATCTCTAACCGCCCATGACTTCCTAACACGTTCTTGTGATGGCGCGTTGCACGCTGCACGCTGTAAACCGCCAGACCAATACCCCAGTATGTATCCCCCGGTTTGTGACATGATTGATGTCTGGAATATGGATCGTGGATCCACGAAAGATAGCATGTAATGCTGAATTGAATAACTGCGTTATTCAGAAAGTCGATACTTGTGAAGTATCGTGTGTATTTTATGCAGGTACCGCATTGTGGTGAGGTAAAGTGATGGGTAATGACTCCTCACTAACCAAATAACTCCTGACCAGGGTTATATAACCAAGCTGGTGAAGTTTAACGGATGAGATGATGTTTGAGACACTCATCTATGACCGTTAATGAATACTAGGTTTTTGAAGAGGTGTGCAAGCATCACTCTTCGACTTGGTCAAAACCAAGCATGGGAAGGATTTTGGAGAGGACCGACCATACATGCGTGTTGACGACATGATGGTGTAGGCGCCTTTATTCCGTTCCCTCATGAAAGCGCGATCTGGGCCACTCAATTTGACCGGCAAAGAGGAGTGGTTGAGATCGGTTTGCGGCAGAAATCTCTTACCGCAAAGGAATTGGTAACCGCGTGATATTCCCGCACATGTTCCAAGACAACCGTCCTTGGTCGGTCTTGGTCGGTCACTCTAGCGTGTAGGTGGTAGGCTGGTGTTCACGCCCATGTCTCACCGTCCCATGAAAACGTGATCTAAGCCACTCAATTCGTCCGGTGAAGTTGAGTGGTCAAGATTAGTTTGCAATCTGGGAGGTGTAACCACACAAGTTTGACGGGCGTTTTGGGGTTAACCAGCATGATATGCCTTGGCCGACCGCATGAGGAGGTAGATGGGCCCACGGTGGTCATCTTTGGTATAACCGGACCTGCTTAATCTAATCTGTGACCCTCCATTCGTGCCGGAGAAGATGGACGCGCGTGATGGCTTGAACCCTAATTTTGGCTTTCAAAGCCGTGCGACCATGCTCTTTTAGGCGGACGAATTTGTTGTAACCAATCATGGTTGGTTTTGACCGATTGGTCAAGTGTGTAGGCGGTCACATGGTGATTGTGTCGACATGCTCCGGGCCCTTTGAGTCTACATCTACACCCTCCATCTATACTGCGAAGATGGATGGTTGAGACCGTTTTGCGGCACATGTAATATGCCGCAAACCCTAATTTAGGTTTTTCCGTCCATAATGCTTGGTATGGACGATTTCTTGGCAAGCGAAGGCCAATGGTCGACCATGCGGGGTCGGCCGTGTGTATTCCATACCTTCTTGGGGTGATGGAATTGATGCGGGGTCATCCAATCATGCTTGTGGAGTTGGATGACTGCGATCGAATCATATCCGTCTTGATATGGTCGGTGTCTTGGGATGCTCAATCGGGCTAGTATAACACACCGAGAGGGCTCAATCGGGCTAGTATAACACACCGAGAGGGCTCGGGCTAGTATAACACACCGAGAATCGGCTTTGTGCGGGTATTTCGTACATGGTTTCATTATAGTGCTTGGAGGTTCATGTTACTCAGTAAGAGTAACACTCGATCGTCATGCCACACCGATAATGAGTACTTGGAAATACAAAGGCCGATATGAAATTCACAGAAGGGATTGTTGCCACATGCTCCAACCTGGGAGGAATTTCATGTATTCACAGAATGGGATTGTTGCTACATGCTCCATTCTTGGTGAATTAAGTGAGGGAGTATCCGATACTTTATAAATGGCTTTATCTTTTACAAGATGTCAGCGCATGAGTTTTCCGGTTATTTACAAATTTAACCTTAAACGAAAATCCACCATCAACAATAACACACCGAGAGTCAGCCTGTACGGGTATTTCGTACATGGTTTCATTATAGTGCTTGGAGGTTCGTGTTACTCTGTAAGAGTAATACTTAGTCGTCATGCCACACTGATAATGAGTACTTGGAAATACAAAGGCGATATGAAATTCACGGGAAGGGATTGTTGCCACATGCTCCAACCTCGGAGGAATTTCATGTATTCACGAGAATGGGATTGTTGCCACATGCTCCATTCTTGGTGAATTAAGTGAGGGAGTATCCAACACTTATAAATGGCTTTATCTTTTACAAGATGTCAGCGCATAATTTTTTTCCTTTTTTTACAATTTTAACCTCAAATGAAAACCCACCATCAACATTAAGTCCCCCGCCTAGCACATAATGGTTACACTATTGTGGGGTAGGCATGAGATGGTGGCATATTTATATACTGAAATGACCAAGCTAAAGTGAATACATATTTACCGATAGTTTCACATTGTCAGGCGTTGCCCTGGAACTGGTTGGTTCTGATTAAGGATGCGAAGGAAGCAGGACTTGGTCAGGTGAGCCACTTTGGTTCCTCTTGTATATACCTGAGCTCGGCCCCTTCTTCATGTGTACTCTTTTCATCATACACGGCTTTCCTCAGATGTATCTGATAAGCGTCTTTGATTGCTATCCCGAATTAGCGACCTTCATAGGCGACAAGTAAAGACTTCTCTTCTTCTGGGATTCCGTCGACTTGTGAGATTATAAAGAATCATCTCTCGCGGTCGTTTATTCTACATCTCAGGTATTGTTCTGATCTTCTGATTGACTGATCGATTGATTTGATTTTTGATTTTTTTTTTTTTTTGTGTGCGCTCATAACCTCCCCCCTTTGCAGTTTATCATGGAAGCGGCTGACGATCATTCTGTTGCTTCCCCAGAAAGAAGTTTCGAAGTTGACAAGCCCGAAAACCGTGCACACGAAGATGTAATGGCTAAGATCGATCTTCCGCTTCGCGAAGTCGGCCGTGCTATACAGGGGATGTCTATTTCACATCTTCGTATTGCAAGAGGACGTATCTGTGCACTTTCGGCTGCGATTGACATGGATGAGCGGTGGAGGCGCGAGGAAACGCTGCAGACACTAGTAAGCGCAAGGGCAGAGAGATTTGCAGCGAGGTTGAAGAGGCGGAGAGTTGAGCATGAACGACCTCCGAATGAAGGCAAGTGTGATTACCCGGTCCGGGGACGGCGTGATAATTCTTGATTCCGATACAGACGAACCTGAACATTTGAAAGCAATCTGCGTGGCCCCTAATATTGATGTGCCTTTTGATACTCCCGTTGATGATGTTGGGATGGAGCGCGATGCTGCGGAGATGCCTGATGCAGAAGCTGAGGGAGATCCGGAGAGGGGAGCATCAACAGGTGATGGAGAAGAACCCAACGGCGGTGCAGGCGAGGTCGACCCTCTTGGCGACTAAAACCTCTTTTCTTTTTCTTCTTTCCAAGTATATTTGTACACTCGAACATCTTCCTTGTACTCGGTGGCGGCCGGGTTCAAGGTTTTTCTTCCATTTGATTGTTTGAATAAAGTTTTTTTTTTTTTTTTAACCCTTTGCCAAGACTGCAACTGAATCTTCTCGGGCGCAAGGGTGTGCCTTCACTCGTAATTCTTTGTGATAAAAGAAGTAATGCCACAATGGAATACTTACGGACCTGTGTTCCTGATGCAAGATATTCCTGACTTTGCTGGGGCAGATGTCTCAAATCATTCTCCTTTTGTGCACATGTTCTATTTCCTTCTTCCCATGAGATGTTTGCTTAGGGTTTCCTTTCTTGCTCCAGTGGATTGATTTAGGCTGACTCAGGACTTTGTGTGAGTAAAGTGGTTCTCAGATGCAAATAGTGTTTCAACTAAATTGGAAATTGAAAATTGAAACCCTAACTATGAATGCAAGTATTGCAATCATTTTCTGGGGGAATTACAAATATGACATGAAATTGTAAAAGGAAACACGCTGGAAAAAATAGCACGGCGTTTTCAAAGGGTGGAGGATCTTTGGAAAGTGGTAGCACAAATGTCTTAAGTTCGGTAGGGTTTGAGCCATTTTGAGTGAATTGTTATGCCTTCTAGTTTATCGGCGTTGATGAGCTTGCGGTAGCCGCCTAGGATAACATCTCGCTGCAGTGCGGTTCATCTTCTCTTTCGGTGGGTGAGTCAGGTGGGGTGGTCATTTTCACCGTCATGCTCCCAACTTTGAATGTAGCCGTCTTCGTCACCAGATCTCCAATCCCGAACGGGTTTGAACGTGCAAATACTTGGACCTTCGTCTTATCGTCTTTGACCAAGACAACCTCTACACTCTTGATAAAACGTTTGAAAGGGCCGGCTTCCCATTCACATCTCTTAGTCGGGGTTGGTTCGTTGGTTGGAGTCAGTCCCCAGGACTTGTCAGAACGAGGGGCGGTAGGTTATAAAGAAGGTTGCGTGGCGAGACTTACTTGAGATCGGAACTTTTCAATGTATGCTGACAGGCTCTCTCTCCGGGAAGTTGCGTCACATTGGTAAGTTGCTGGTGCGGCAATAGACAGCCATCAGGAGGTCCGGATGGCGTGTTGGAGATTCTTTCAGGTATCGAAACCGGCAGAGGACAGACTCCTAGTATTGCTTTGTTGTCATGCATCCAAGAACGTCCTAGGATCATGTCGTAGTTGGGATGATCTTTGACTATGTAGAACTTTGCTTGCGTCGAGGCATCACCCAATTTGACTTCAAGATCGATGTATCCATATGCATCTCTGGGCTCTCCTGCTAAATCTTTAACCACAGTCGGGTGACGAGTAGCTTCCTGCTTCGAAATCTTTGCCGCTCTCAAGGCCTTGACGGTAATGATGTTAAATTTGGAAGCCGTATCAATCAACGCGTTATCGAACTCAACGTCTCTCAAACGAGTGACAGTTAGGAGTCCCCAGTTTCCATTGCTCACGTCCTTCAGGAAAGACTGGGGTTCCTGGACTGCTACTGGATACAAACGCCTACCTGACACAACGTGGTTGAGGGCCGCAAATATGTCTTGACACTGTCCTTTGGAGAAGTACAAGATTTCACATATGTGCTCCATCATAGATTGTACGGTCTTGCGAATGTAATCCCCGAGAAATCATGCGGTTCACGATAGGTAGAGGGTCTCTATGAACACCTTCGTTTCCAAGCTGGAGTTCCCTGTCTCTACCTTTTCCCCTGAATATCTGTTTCAACTCTGTTGCAATCTTTGGTTGGATGATGGACGAACTGTGGTAGCAACAATATCTGGGATCTGCCATTTCTTCTTCGGTTGGAGGACGTCTGATAGGGGGCAGCTTTACGGCGTCGTCTTGGATCCACGCTTCCAAGAGCTCTATCACTTCATTCATGGGAAAAGGAAAACCCATGTCTTTAGTTTTTATGCAGGAGTTTTGTCTGCTCCTTTTCGAGACGAAGTCTTGTGTGCCGGGGATGTCCGCTTGGTTTGTTGTTCCGTCACTAGAGCTTTCCTTTTCTCTCCTCCGCCCACTACACTCACAGAAGGACCGGTGTTGTATTGCTTGTTCGTGAGGCTCCTGCTCCCTCGACTTTCACGTGAATCTTCACTTCGAACAACTCTGGTTCTTTCTAGTAGTGCCGGTGCAGTTGTTGCTGAACGTTTTGCAGCTTCGTGGAGTTCAGATAATGTTTGAAAGCCCAGATTCTCTAACAGAGCGCGGTATATGGGTATCATCCCTTTGATGCACAACTCCACCAATTGTCGTTCGGTGACGTTCGGGTCATGACAATCCAGCGCTTGAGTTCTGAATCTTTTGACGAAGTCGTTAGGATGCTCGTTGTTCCACTGAAGAATTCTTCCTAGATCCGAAAAGGTGATTTGTTCGAGACACGAAGAAATCCTTTCGTAGAAAGCACCGACCATCTCGCTCCATTGGATATCTTTGTTAGGCGCGATGTTGTTGTACCAGTGTACGCCCTCCCGTAAGTGATTTCGAGAATTCTTTCGGGCGCGAGAACATGATTGTATTCATGTTCCCCAAGGATTCCAAGAATCGAGAGACATGTTCACGAGCATTACCGATGCCGTCGTAGAGGGGGAACTGGGGAGAGGTGTAACCTCTTGGAAGAGGGATTCGTTGCATATCTTGAGGGTATGGAGGTTGGTGTTGATGTGCATCCGTCAGATTTCCTTTGCCTCGGCTTTGAAGGAGTCGTTCTAGATCCTCACGTGTGATGAAGTTGGGTGTCTGGTCCCTTTCTCTTGAACATTCAGGAGCAACACGAGCTTCTTCACTCATGTGGGTCCGAGTGGAAATGCCTGCTCCGGGTGAATTGAAGGCACTTCTTGTTGGCTCCAAAGATTGACGTGAATCTTGCGGCAATCGTTCAGTCAAGGTCTTGAGGAAAGTGAGTACCTTCTTCGAGTTGCCATATATCTGTTTGAGTCTTAGCAAGAACTTCCTGTTTCTCCATCAAGTCTGCAACGGTAATAGACGGTGGTCCTCCTCTTGTGCCTCCGGCTCCTCGTCCTGATGGGGGAGTGAAAGTTGTTGCTCTGGTGACCACTGGAGGTGTTACACTTGAGGAGATGCCGGGATTTGCGACTGCTCTGGCTCTGGTGATGGGAGGCGTTACACCTACGGGGGTGTCTCCTGCTCCGCTAGTGTTGGTGATAGAGGTAATGGCTCCTCGAGATGTGTTGGCTACGGTAGATCCACTGACAGGTACTTCGACACCAGGATTGTTACCCACACTAGCCCCATCAGAATTGATTGCTGATCCAGACCTTAATTCCACCATCTTGAAATGAATTGTTGATTGAATTGATTCTAAGATCTACCCTTTTGAAATTGATAAAATTGAATCGGATTTGGAAGAAATTGACTTTACAACCGAGAGATTAACCTCCCACCGTGGTCGCCAATTGTTTATGGGTGAAAACTACTCTGCGAGAATTTGGTAATTTGGGGTGTGGATGAGGAATGAATTTAAACCTTAAACAAATGCATTTGCGCGGTGAGTGCTTGTAGATTCGAGAGATCAATCTATGCAAGTCCGGCCTAAACCAAGAAATGGCCGTTCCAGACTTGTTTCGGTCACAAAGTGAAGGAGATGGGGTTGATCTTAGGGAGGGAAGCGAAGAAGGTGTTGAGATTGTGAAGGTGTAGACTTGCTTATGACTTGCAACAGGAAAGTGAACAAGCTTACGATTGGTATAAGCAGGCTCTGGGTGTTTTCTTATGTTCTTCTATGTTTTTCCTCCGTTGTTTGGAAATAGGGCGGAGAACCTATTTATACAAGTCACTGAGTCTTATTCACGTCTCTCGTGGGAAGTGGAGGAAGTGGAGTGATGGAGTAGTGGAGTTGTGCGTCGGTGCCACACGACCAGTCTTGCCCACTTCTCCTGTTCATCTCCAACCGTCCATGAATTCCTAACACGTTCTTGTGATGGCGCGTTGCACGCTGCACGCTGTAAACCGCCAGACCAATACCCCAGTATGTATCCCCCCAGTTTGTGACATGATTGATGTCGGAATGTGTGGATTGTGGATCCACGAAAGATAGCATGTAATGCTGAATTGAATATCTGCGTTATTCAGGAAGTCGATACTTGTGAAGTATCATGTGTATTTTATGCAGGTACTGTATCATGGTGTGGTAAAGTGATGGGTAATGACACCTCACTGACCAATTAAATCCTGACCAGGGTTGTATAACCAGGCTGGTGAAGTTGGACGGATGAGATGATCTTTGAGACACTCATCTGCGACCGTTAATGAAATTAGGGTTTTGAAGAGGCGCGCAAGCATCACTCTTCAGCTTGGTCGAAACCAAGCATGGGAAGGATTTCGGAGAGGACCGACCGGGCATGCATGTAGATAGCATGCCGGTGTACACGTCCATGTCTCACTGTCCCATGAAGGTGCGATCTAGGCCACTCAATTTGACCGGCAAAGAGGAGTGGTTGATATCGATTTTGCAATAGGAATTTGATGCCGCAAAAGGCCGCGCACTATGCTCTTTTCCGGCGCGCGTTCCAAGACGACCTAACTTGGTCGGTCTTGGCCGATTGGTTTGACGTGAAGATGGTAGGCTGGTGTTCACGCCTATACCGAATATCCCATTAAAACGTGATCTCGAGCCACCCAAATCGTCCGGCGAAGTTGAGCGGTCGAGATCGGTTGTGGTTTGGGAGGCGTGGCCACGCTGGTTTGGGCGCACGTTTTGGATTAACCGGGCATGATATGCCTTGGCCGAACACATGAGGAGGTAGATGGGCCCACGGTGGTCATGCTTTGGTATGATCGGACTGCTTAATCTAATCTGTGACCCTCCATTCGTGCCGGAGAAGATGGACGCGTGATGGCTTGAAACCCTAATTTTGGCTTCCATAGCCGTGTGACCATGCTTCCTTTGGTCGTATTTAATTGGGACGACCAACCATGGTTAGTTTTGACCGATTGGTCAAGTGTGTAGGCGGGCCCACGGTGATCGTGTTGACATGCTCTGGGCCCTTTGAATCTACATCTACACCCTCCATCTATTCCTGCGAAGATGGATGGTTGAGATTGCTTTGCAACACATGTAATATGCCGCAAACCCTAATTTAGGGTTTTCCGTCCATAATGCTTGGTATGAACGGTTTCTTGGCAAGCTAGGCCAATGACCGACCATGCGGGGTCGGCCGTGGGTATTCCATACCGCTTGGGGGTGATGGAATTGATCTCGGGGTCATCCAATCATGCTTATGGAGTTGGATGACTGCGATCGAATCATATCCTGGACCGATCTGGTCGGTCCGGATGCTCAATCGGGCTAGTATAACACACCGAGAGGGGCTCAATCGGGCTAGTATAACACACCGAGAGTCGGCTGTACGGGTATTTCGTACATGGTTTCATTATAGTGCTTGGAGGTTCGTGTTACTCTGTAAGAGTAACACTCGGTCGTCATGCCACACCGATAATGAGTACTGGAAATACAAGGCTGATATGAAATTCACGAGAAGGGATTGTTGCCACATGCTCCAACCTCGGGAGGAATTTCATGTATTCACGAGAATGGGATTGTTGCCACATGCTCCATTCTTGGTGAATTAAGTGAGGGAGTATCCAACACTTATAAATGGCTTTATCTTTTACAAGATGTCAGCGCATAATTTTTTTCGGTTTTTACAATTTTAACCTCAAATGAAAACCCACCATCAACACCAGCCTAGTTGGACGGCGCGGATCGCATCTCGAGCGATCAAAGAGGCGCCAACATGTTCACTGTTGGCCCAACTCCTCCCTTGGTCAATCGACCTGTCCAAGCTGAAACCGGAGCGTATCAAATCACTTTCCCAAAGTAGGGTGAACGCGTTGTTTTTAAAACCCTAAAATTGCGTTTGCGGCAAAGCCCTACTGTCGCAAACCGATCACAACCATCCATCTTCGCTGGCCTAGTTGAAAGGCTTAGATTTAATTTCAGGCGGCCCCGAAGACGTCAACGTGGTCACTGTCGGCCTACCTTTACACGTGACCAAACGACCTGCTCAAGTTAACGACCGATGCCTCAAATCGCTCACCAAAGAGGGTTGTCCGCGCGGCCCCCTAAACCCTAAAGTTGCGTCAATGGCGGTACGCAACTGCCGCAAATCATCTCCGCCGTCCAACTTCGCCATACGAGTTGACCGGACTAGATTTGATTTCAGATGACCAACAAGACATCGTTGTGATCACCATCCACTCTTCTTTCACGAGGGACAATCGCCCAAGTAACAACTAGCTCATAAGGATCCCAAATGATCACCCAAAGGTAACTAGTTGTGCTGCTTGCGTGTAATTCAGCAGCAGTCATTAACTGCCAAAAATCGCCTCAGCCGCTCAACTTGGCTAGCCGATTTAAGCGGTCCAGATCTAACTTGGATCGACCGATAGGATTTTAGAATGGCTACCAATCGCCACTCTCCTACAAGAACTGATCGGCCACTCATTGGGATGCGTGTAGCACCCACCAACTTCCTGAAAGAGGGTAGTCGTGCTCCTTTTAAGACGCTCAATCCATGACTGATTCGATCGAGCTCAAAAACAACGATGCTTTTAACACATCGATTATTTTCAGCTGCTTATTCGAAAGCGATGCTTTACATACATCGATTATAAGCAATGCTTAATAAATATCGGTTTTACAAATAATTTATTATTTGACCTAAAATCACTATGTGCTGATTTCAGCGGCAAGTCACGTGACTTGGCCCATTCACTCGAGACATCAAACATGTCACAAACTGGGGGATACATACTAGGGTATTGGTCTGGTGGTTTACAGCGTGCGGCGTGCAACGCGCCCATTATGAGAAAGTGTTAGGAAATACGGACGGTTAACAGTAATGAGAATAGTGGGCGAACGTGTGATCGGTCTTCCATCATAACGGAAACACGATGATCACTACCTTCCGCATAAACCCACTTCTCCACTACTTCACTTCCTCCACTTTCTAAGAGATCGGGGTGCGCTTAATGACTTGTATAAATAGGTTTTCAATCTATTTCGAAAGGACACACAGAACACAAGTGTTATTAACACAAGTAGCCAGAAACCATTTTCTGATACAAGTCATAAAACAGCCACACCTTCATAATTTTGATCTCAAACACCTTCTTCGCTTCTCTCCTTAAGATCAACCATTTCTCCTTCACCTTGTGACCGAATTGAATCTGGAACAACCATTTCTTAGTTTAGGCCATAGTCTTACAGATTGATCTCTCGAACTCAAAAGTACTCCCGTGCATTATATTTGTTTAGGGTTTGAATTCGTTTCTCATCAACACACCCAAATTTACCAAAAACAGCAGAATCAGTTTTTACCCCAAAATAACTGGCGACCACGGTGGGAGATTAATCTCTCGGTTACAAGATCAATTTTCATTTTCATTATAATATTCTTAAATTCAAGATGGTTGGTATTAGGATCAATTCAATTCCAAACTCCGAGTGGGATCCTTCAAATGGTGATGTTCTTCCTTCCAACGTTCTATCTGATCGCACAACCAATGGAGAAATTTTGACCCTGATAGAACTGGCTCGAGTACAGGAAATACACACGAGGAACATGGACGTGATGAAAGAGATGATAGAGAACATACTCAACTTCCTCGTCAAGCTCACATCGGATTTAAGCGGCTTCCCCGCTCCGGAGATTCCAACAATGAGGACTAACTTTTCAACCGATGATCGTCCTCAAATCAATAGCTTCACCACCAACCAACGGCCAGTGGACCAGGAGGCGGCTTCTCTAGTGGAAAGTTTGTGTGAGCTTTTACACCTCTCAAATGATCAACGAAGGAAGACGTTTGCTGCAATCAATCAGATAGCTTTAGATGCACGTTTGGCTCCTTCACGCAATCAAACCCTAAAAACATCAGAAATGTCCATAAATAATGACACGTTTACTGAAGATGATATGATGGCAGAGGAAGGTCACAAAAGAGCCCTGCACGTTACTGCACGCATCAAGGATTCAGAATTTAAAAGGGCTCTTATTGACACGGGAGCATCCTCGAATGTCATTACTCTTAAAACCTTCAGGACAGCCAGGGTTCGACCAGATAAAATCATACGACAGCCTACCATGATGACGAACTTCGAAGGAAACCAGACCAGCACGTACGGGTATATTAATTTGAATATATCAGTAGGACCTGTCCAATCAAAATTAAAATTTGAAGTGATAGAGAAGGATCCAGACTACCATATGATACTAGGGAGACCATGGCTTCATGATAATAAGATCATCCCCTTAACATATCACCAATGCCTGAAAACCATGCTGAATGAAGAAGTTGTTCGCATCCCTGCATCATTGTCTCCTTATGCACCGATTTGCGGTGTGGAACTGTTCGACCCAAAGGAGAATCTGCACGGTTCATCAAGCAAGGTTTACTGCACTCCGCTCCCTGCATGTACGTTGATCGAAGAAGAAGACCGACTCGCATCACTAAGCGGAGAGACCAAGTCTTGTAGTGCACTTCCGCTAACAGGACGCACTAACTCTTCTTCATCCAATGAAGGCTCGGCTCATCTCCATACTAAGAGGGAACAGACCTTTATGGAGAGTCATGATCAGAAGGGGAAAACTGTATACCGCCGCCGTTGTTAGCAATTAGCAGGGGAGACTATTACTCAGTCTCTCCGCCCAATAGAATGCAACAACAACGACAGGATGCAAGAAGAAGTACCAGATGCTCCGCGACAGTTACAAGACGGCACCGACTCCACAACTGATGAACTCGAAGTCATCAACATCGGGGATGAAGAATCTCCAAGACCTATCTCCATCAGTTCGACTCTATGTGCGGATGAACGCACAAAGATCGTGAATCTTCTCAAAGAGTATCAAGACATATTTGCATTGACATGCGAGGAAAGGCCCGGCTTAGATGAAAAACTGGTCACTCATCATCTACATATAATACCTGGATCCAAACCGATCAAACAATCTCCAAGGCAATTCAGGCACGATGTGGAGGAGCAGATCAAGACTGAGATTCAAAAGCTGTTGACTGTTGGCTTCATCAAGCCCATTCACCATCCTACATGTCTAGCCAACGTAGTTCCTGTAAAGAAGAAAAGCGACCAAATTAGGTGTTGTGTTGATTTCAGAGATCTGAACAAATGCTGCCCAAAGGACGATTTTCCCCTTCCCAACATTGACATGCTAGTAGATGCCACCAGCGTACATGGCATGTTCTCTTTCATGGATGGGTACAGCGGCTACAACCAGATAAAGATGTATGAACACGATGCAAGTAAGGTAGCTTTTCAAACTCCTCGCGGAAACTTTTACTATACTGTAATGCCTTTCGGTTTGAAAAACGCTGGTGCTACCTACCAACGCGCCATGACTGCAATTTTTCATGATATGATGCACAAACAAGTTGAAGATTATGTGGATGACATAGTGGTCAAGTCAAAGACTCGAGCAGCCCATACGGACGTCCTACGATAAGTGTTCTAAAGGTGTCGCGAGTAGAAATCGAAGATGAACCCTCTGAAATGCGCTTTCGGGGTCTCTTCCGGCAAATTTCTGAGATTCCAAGTCACCTCTGAAGGAATCAAGGTCGACCCAACCAAAACCCAAGCTATTCTCACGATGCCTCCTCCGCAAACTGTGAAAGAACTCAAGAGCTTCATGGGGAAAGTAAACTACATCTGACGTTTTATACCTGGTTTGGCTCAGCTTATCGCTTCATTCACTCCCCTGCTGAAGAAGGGATCAAGTTTTATTTGGAGAACAAAGCAACAAGAGGCGTTTCGAAAGATCCAGTAAATATTGTCATCACCCGCTGTTGTGAAATCTCCCATGCAAGGAAGACCGCTAGGCCTCTACACTGCCTCTAGTGATGCTGCTGTCGGGGCCCTCCTTGCCCAGGAGGATGATGAGGGGATTGAACACCCTATATATTACTTCAGCCGTACTTTGAGGGATGCTGAGCTCAGGTACCCCAAAGCAGAGAAAGCATGCTTATCCCTAGTTCACGTTGTGCAGAAATTCAGACATTATCTACTGTCGAACAAAGTGATGCTAATATCCAGAGCTGGACCTATCAAGTTCTTACTCTCAAAACCGGCCTTGATAGGCAGACCGGCCAAATGGCTGCTCCAAACGTCAGAGTTTGATATAACGTGCGCTCCTCCAAAAGCTATCAAAGGGCAAACGGTGGCATATCTGCTAGCGGTATTCCCAGGACAAGGAACTACCGCATTGCATGAAGACCTTCCTGGGGAATTTCCAGAAATATCTTTTGTCAAAGAAGACGCGTGGCTATTATATTTCGACGGTTCTGCTACTCCTAGTAATAATACTGGAGGAGCGGGTATAGTTCTAGTTTCTCCAACGGGCGAAGTCTTTTCACATTCTTTCAAGTTGGACTTTCAGTGCACCAACAATTCGGCAGAATACGAAGCTTTCCTCATAGGATTGTCACTAGACAAACAAGCAGGAGCCACACACCTAGAAGTAAGAGGTGACTCTAAGTTGCTGGTCAATCAGATGAATGGAGTATACTCACTCAAGGAGGTGACACTGGCCCCCTATAGATTCGAGGCACAAAATCTATTGAACTACTTTGATGATGCGACCATAACCCATATTGGTCGCAATAACAACAAACACGCTGATTGCCTAGCCCCGTTGGCCTCAAAGCTGCAATTCGAAGGCTCAGAAGAAACTTTGACCGTAAGGAGGCGGACTGTGGCGTCAACATGGCTCTCACAACCTAAATATGCTGAAACCGGCGACTAGAGAACTCCAATTGTTCAAGAGCCAAACAGTTCGCTCTCCGAAGGAAAGGTCAGTCTCAAAACCCTGCAAAGCTTTTTCATGCTTCATGGAGTGTTATACCACCGGAATCTAGATGGGTCTTTGTCAAGGTGTCTTGGAGACGAAGAAGCACAAATACAACTTAACCGTATTCACAGCGAGATCCGCGGACAAACGTTGGTAGTAACACTTTACCGACGTCTTCAACGCCTTGGCTACTACTGTCCGGATATGGAGACTCAATCCCGATCGCTCCAAGATTCTTGCTCTAGTTGTCAGTCGCCACCACATCAATTGGAGGTTTTTAATATTGCCTGGCGAGAGCCATACATCAATTATCTTCGCGATGGTGTGCTGCCTGCCAACAAAAGGGATGCATCCAAGTTGAAACAGAAATCCAAAAGATTCATGTTTCATCAAGAAATCCTATACCGCAAAAGTTTTGGAGGAAATCTACTACGATGTTTGGCAAAATATGAAATCCCAATTATATTGAGGGAAATGCACGAAGGCGAACACCAAGGAAAGAAGAAGTTGTTTCTCCAAGTACATGAAAGGTATTACTGGCCAACTATGGAGGATGATGCAGCGGCGTTTTTCCAGAAATGCCGCGAATTCCAGACTCACGGAAATCTTATACACATGCCTTGCACCCCGCTTCACTCAGTAAGTAGTCTATGGACTTTCTACAACTGGGGACTTGATATAATTGGGAAAATCAATCCAGCATCTTCAAAACAACATGAGTATATCATAACTGCGATAGAATACTTTACCAAATGGGTTGAAGCCAATTCCTCTTCGAGGAACCACTGGAGCGACAATTGCATCATTTATTAAGGAATACATCATTTGCCGGTTTGGCGTACCTAAGCACATCATTACTGATAATGGTACCCCCTTTGCCAACAAGCAAGTACAAGAGCTGCTTGAAGAATATGGAGTTAAACAAATTTTCTCTACTCCTTACTACCCTCAAGGGAATGGACAAGCCGAAAGCACTAACAAGACTCTGATCCAAATTCTCAATTGAACGGTGCACGATAATCCTAGGACATGGCACGAACACCTGCCAATGGCTCTGTGGGCGTATCGAGCGGTGCCTAGGAGCTCTACATGCATCTCTCCTTATTCACTAATCTATGGCGCGGACGTCATCCTCCCAGCAGAAATCAAAATCCCGTCAGCTAGAATTGCAGAAGCGAGTGGAGTTCAATGGAGTGAGGTCGAAGCATCGAGTTCCAGAATTGCGGAATTGGATACTTTGGACTCCAGGAGAGTTAAAGCATAAGAACATGCTCGAACATACAGGAGCATGATCTCGAGAGCCTACGATAAAACTGTAAAGCCACAAGTCTTTAAGGTAGGAGATCTGGTGTTGAAGACTGCTAAGCACATTCAGCAAGATATGTCCGCACCAAAGTTTTCTCCAAAATGGGAAGGTCCTTACGTAATCACAAAAGCTTATAATAGTGGCTACTACAAGATTGTCAAAGAGGATGGAGGTAAATTGGAAGCAGTCATCAACGGAAAATGGCTCAAGGAATATTACGCTTGATCATCGTTCTATCTCTCGCCGCCTCACGACGCAACAATGAGGTATTTTCATTCTTCTCATATCTTAGTTATCAAATTCTCCATTAGTAAAAGAATATTAATGTAAACTCCATTCTCTTAACAAAATCCAAAGCAAAATTCAAACCCCCCCCCCCCCACACACAAAAAAAAAGAAGAAGGAAAGACAATCAAAACGTCATGGTGCCTACTTAAAACAATAAGTACGGCTCAGAAAAGGCCATCCAATAAGTTGTAGTTCCTTGAAAGCATGATTTTCAGTCCCTCCTGATACCTTTCAGTCATATTCTTCAAATTTTGGATCGCCTGTTCTACCTTCTCAGATTCCGCAGCCAGGGCCTTCTCCTCTTCGAAGATAGCTTTCGCAGCAGGAACGACATTGTCGATGATACCAGCTCGATCAACTTTGATAATATGAAGGCGCTGCCGCAACCAGCCCACGTTGAACTCCATGAATTCACAGGTAGATATCATATCTTCGCACTTTTCAATAGTTGATTCAGCAACATCACGAATGGATGTTCCTTCCATCTCGGCAATCATGGGTAGGAGACAGTTCACCGTGGTAACTAAAGCAGACGAGCAGTGTCGCACCATGTTCCTAGTTGCAATATGGCCGTACCTTCTCCATATTTTTGCATACAGAGGCATGAACTCCTTCCTCACTAGAAAACCGCCAACAACCCGGTAACTAGAAGATAAGCATCTCATGTGAACATCGAAACGCAAGCCCGCATTGGGGTACTCGTAGGAGGAGATACCCAAATCAGCGTCTTCCAGGTCAGCAGCAGGCGAGTTTGAGCTTGAAGGGGGGGGGAGTGGTTAAATCATCATCAACAACCACAGTTACATATGTTCCAGAAGGGTATCTCTGCAAAAAAAAAAAAAAAAAAAAAAAAAAAAGGACAAGATCTCGTCACCTACCGTCCATGACAGACAAATGCATATTCACTAGTAGAAAATATACCGTTATGATCTTCTTGACACGAAGGATTCGGACAGGAGAATCATCACAAGGCTCAGGGATTCGGCCGCTCTAAAAGAAAAGGATGATTAGACGTCAAAGAAAAGAAGAATTAACACTTCAATATTACAAAATATTTAAAATCATACTCTGGATACAAGCCGCTTGCGTTTAGCAGAAGAATCTGGCTGAGTCTAAGAAGATGATCCACTTCTATCTGACATGACGAAAGCAGAGAGTTTCAGCAAGAGAATCTTTATTTCGGCACGATAAGGGCGTCCATGTATATATATGTACACGACAGAAACCCTAAAACAAGACTGAATGGATGTAACAAGATTCATCCGATAAACAAGGATTCAATGCCAACCAAGTCATGCTTCTTGTTGAAACCCTAATTAAGAACCGGGAAGGGACCGTTGGACGGTCAAAGAAAGAATGCGTCCAAACCAACTCCGAGTCCTAGTCAACATATCTGGGGATGCGAGGTCGTTGTTCCAAACTCAAAGCATCGGCCACTTCCCTGCTACAACAATGGGGGGAGATCAACACGGATCACCAGCTGCTGCAAGCAAATACACGGGCGGACGAGCAAATAATAAAGAGGAAGGATGACCCCCCCCCCCACACCTTTTTATACACATGGCGTTTTTGGAGTTCGAGTGTAAAAGGGTTTCCTTTTGTACCATGCACGGAGGAAGGCAGCTGCCCGTGAGCGCCAACGCTCCATGGCCGGACTAACAGTGCACCAGTGCCGCTCGTACTTATCACAAGAGTCGATCAAGTATTTCCTGGTAATCCTTCCATGCTTTGTCTTTTCAATTTGTTCTTGTCTGTCACCATCTATTGCTTACCCCGCAACAATGTCACAACGTGCTAAGCGGGGACTTAATGTTGATGGTGGTTTTCGGTTCAGGGTAGAATCGTAAAACCCTATATTTAGCGTTGTCATCCTGCAAAAGAATAAATACCATTTAAAGGTAATGAGTGCATAAACCTCTTTACTTACATATGTACTGAGCAATTCAACATATTTATGAAATTTATCCCGCCTGGTATTTTCCCGTGCTATGTTCCCAGCCGAACTCTCATTATTGACATGACATGACGATCAAATGTTCACTCTCAGCAGAGTAGCATGAATCTCCCGAAATGTCAGTATTGAGATCCGCATGGAAGTACCCACATAGGCCGCATCACTCTCTGACAAAGAGAATTTTGTATCGACGCAATTTTAAGTTAGCTCGATTGAACACGTTTTTCCTTAAAGAAAATCTAGACTGTTAATATCAGTCTCAGAAATGATCACGGCCACACGATTTAACAAGCTTAGGCTACTCCTAGCGAAACTAGGCAATCACCATAGTGACCACCGGCGGGCCCACTAGTGCCTTAGTCGATCGAGTCTTATTTCCCTCATTCACAAGTGCTTCGAACGCCGACCCAAACATGAGCGTTCGCGCTGTATAAGTAACTCAAACGAGTTGAGACCGGCAAAAACGGTATCAAAACGCATCACATCCGTCCAACTTAGCCATCCTAGTTGGACGGTGTGGATCGCATCTCGAGCGATCAAAGAGGCGCCAACTGATGGGTGCCAAATAGTGCATATTTATACACCTTTTTATTGGCATTTTACTCATCTTTTGCGTTTATAAATCATATATTATCCCAGATTCTGTGTTTTCCTTGTTTTCAAGAATAAATATTTGTATTAATTAATTTTGTGTTTTTAGGTAATAAATAAAGATCGGAGAAACTGAGGAGCCAAAAGAGCGAAGAATTGGAGTCAAACATCTATGGAGTAGAAAGCCAAAGCCCGCGCGCGAATCTGTTGCAACCCAACAAGGAAGACTTGGGCTAGAGCTACCCACGACCCGGATCCGAACCCGCTCATCCCGAGCCGTTGAGATCTTTATCTTCCACATCCAATGGTCGCTGCCTCCACGTGCATCATAGGTCGCTGCTCCCGTGCAACACCAGATCAAGCCAAAACCGCTTACCTCCCTGAGCCGTTCAGATCTCCATCAGCTCCATCCGACGCTGCTGCAGCCTTCCCCATCGATCATCGCTGTCCCGCCTCACAAAGAAAATACCCATACCCCTACACCTATCGACTACACCTCATTTCCCTTCCTCACTTTCTCTTTCTTCTCCTCTGCTCTCTCCCGTCTCCATCTCAGAGCAGAGCTCTGCTCCTCCACCTTCCTTCACCCGACCAGCACCTTCCCTTTTCCTGACACAGCCATCACCACCACCATATCGAGCAACAACCAACCCCAACAGCCCGCTCCTAGTATTAATTATCTATTACATAGCTTCTCAAACCCTAGAAGCTAAATGATAGATAATTGAAACTAGGGTTAGCCAACAACCAAAGCATGGAGCGCAGGAGACGATTTGACAAGAGAGGAGTGCGATTCAGGGTATGGGTTTGAGTTAATTTATGTTTTAAAATTAAATTAGGGTTTGGAATTATTTTGGGGTTGCATGTATAAATAAAGCAAAGTGAGGGGTTTGTGTAGAAGTTACACCCGGATTAGCCAGAGCAGTCACTTTAGGATTTAATTTGTGTTTTTATATCTTCTTAATGTTTTAATCTCATTTACCAAGGTGTTGATGAAACCCCTGTTCCCATGTTGAGTAAATCATATCAAATTCTCTGTCTTATTGTGCTTAATGGAGATGAGTGATTGTATGCTGTATGGAGCAAATGAATTTGTGATAGTTTGTACTATAAAAAGACAAGCTATACTAGGAATGAATTAGTGACATCAGTTCAATTGCTTTAGGAAGAATTAGTTAGCCAACAACCAAATGAGCTTGTGATAATTTGTACTGTGAAAAGACAAGTTATACTAGGAGTGAATTAGGTCAGTTTGCTAAAGAATACCTCCACCTGAGGCCTTCAAAGGGAGGTATAAGACATGAATGAAATATGGTTAGCCTTAGCATAGGACTAGAGGTGGATTCACAACCCTGGCACTTACCCATAGTCACTGTGTTACCTTGGTTTAGAGTCAAAATACCTTAGCTCGGGCCACTTCACTCAACTCAGTCGCTTCGACAAACCGAATATTGTTCTGTCACTTAGAATTCAGTTAAGCAGCCTTGATCAATACTAGAGCACCACAAGTCCTTGTGGGATCGACCCGTACTTGCCGCGTCTCCAATAGACGCCATGCACTTGCGGTTTTACACGTAGGTCATAAATATAAACACCTTTAGAGGCCTATCAAGTTTTTGGCGCCGTTGCCGGGGATTTGGTGTGTGCCCTGTGTGATTTTTGTTCTTGCTTAACTGATTTCCCTCTCTCCCTGTATATACCCACCTTTATAGTTAATTTTTAACCCTGTATTAGTGTAATTTAATTGTTCTCTCTTGTTTGCATCCTCACTGTGTTAATTTAGTTGTTCTCGCCTCATCATCGTTTTCTTGTGTCTCAACCTCGTACATTCTCACTCTGTGTCTTTCCTTTTAGTTCAGTCTTCCATTGTATATATGCTTTACAATCCAACTCTTTGCACCGATCTGCCATAGCATCTCGTAGCTTAACTTTTAGCTTAATTCTTGCATTTGCATTTACCAAGCCCAAAGAACTCATCGTTGTTATTAGCCTTTGCAGCTTACAGCCATAAGCCCCGAATCCGTGTTGTAAGCCACGCCTTAGAAACCCAAGTTGTAAGCCACGCCTTGAACCCGCCCGCCACTCAGGCCGTACCCATTGATCTATTGTTTGTTGAGCCAAGTTATTCCTGCATTGCATATTCCTGTTGCCTAAAGCCTGCACACTTTTGAGAACCGAGATTTCTCTCCCGAGTTAACAGTGATTGATGTGCTGATGTGCCTCGATTATCCGAGCCAACCCAAGGCGCACAAGGAAAAGTGCAGAGCATGAGCATCCACTTGCGCTGAACCTAGTAAGTCACCTGCGCCCAAATCTTGAGCATAGTTGCAAAGAAGACAAACCATCTTGGCTGCACAGGTTGGTAACTCCACCCGAAATTTCCATTTTGAATGCTAAGTGCCATGTTTGCATGATCTCGAGTTGATTGCAAAAATTGTACTTAAACTGTAGCTTGGTTAGACTTTGCTCTAAGTTGCAACTGTGATTAGACTTAGCTTGAACTGTGTTTAGATTGAGTCTTTGGGCTGTAGCTTGTTTTTGCCTGAGACTTTGCATAATCTGTGCACCTGTGTCACCTTGAGAATTTGTATGAGCTGTAGGTTGCAAACCCAGCTGCCACCCCCAAACCTGGTTGAGCTGTGAGTCTTAGCCTATAAGGATTGAGAGTTGAGCTAGAGACCCTACCTGTATAACCCTGTGCATTCTCTGAGTTGTGCATTGCACATTTGTGTGAAAAATTTCACAAAACCTGGGCTGCAAATAGCTGTGTCAATCTTTGCACAGCAACTCAAACCACAACCTGGGCTGTACATTTTGAAGCCCACATAAGCCTGTTCCAACTAGGCTTTGCAATCCACTGGGATGTGTCTTTCTACTGGGCTGTGCAACTTGCTCTGCTCACATAGCTGGTTTACACATAACCAAGCTAAGCCCACATACTTCTGGGCTGTGCACAAACCTGGACTTTCCCACATAAGCCACACTGCTGGGCTTAAACTAAATTGAAGCCCACATCTGTTGGCCGTGCACAACCGAGGCTCTCTTTGTGCTTCTCAAACTGGGCTGTTAGCCTTCCCACATAACCTGGGCTTAATCTAAACTGAGCCCACAGTTCACTGGGCTGGACTTTCCCAACAAACCAAAACCCACAAAAACCAAAATGAATCCCATTGAAACCAAATCCCAATAAACCAAAGCCCACATAAACCAAACTAGATTTTGAGTTCAATTTGAGTACTAAATCATGTCGATTTTGGTCTCGCAATCTGGGGATACCAACAAATCCCTTAGAGAGCTTGCTTACGGGCATCTTTCACAGGATGAACACCCCACATACCATAGTGACTTTAGGGAATTTTATGAGCCTTCTCAGGGCCCTGATCTTGAGTACTCATACCCTAACCATCATGAGCACATGTATCGGTCACCACAAAGGGGGAGTTGAACAATTTTATACCCCCCGACTCCTTGTCTACAATCACTAATGGAAACTCTCATGGAGCAAAATGCTAGGCTTAAACTGAATGCAATACATGACCATCCATATAGCAACATGCATGATCATCCCTTCTCTAGTGAACCATGTGCACAACCATTTAATGATTATTCATATGAAACATGCATACCCACTATTGAAGACTCTCCCTCCATTGAACAATGTCACATGTTCTTAAAGATGAACCGGATTCATTTAGAAAAAGAAGAATGGAAGGCAGTTCATGATAGAATGATTATTGTCCCTAATAAAGAAAATCTCGAAAATAGTGTTTCTCTTCCTACTCATGCAACGAACACTGAATATGAACCTAATCTAGAGGTAAATGAGTATACTAGAAATGCTAATAGGGAAATGGATTTTTGTTATGATGATGATGATGATGAATATGATATGTTAGAAGAGCATGTGCATGCAGAAAATATGATGGAATCTTTTGGTTCAGAGACGTTAGGCGTCTCTTCTGTGAACCCTATGAATGATACCTCTTCTAACATTCATATATGTGATATGGATTCTGAGCTTGGCTTTGTGAAATTCTTTCGAAATGTGAGCATGCTTCACAACTTGTTTGTGACTTAGGACATGATGAATCTTCTGTTGACACTAATGTTCTTTTGGATCATGATATTATTGTTGTGTCTGATTCCCTGCCCATATCACAATATGTTGCCTGCTCTGATGATTATGACTTGGTGATTGATGAATTGTTCTATGCTTTGTGAACATGATTTACCCTTTTCTCGACCTTAGGAAAGTGTGTGATGGTACAAATGATTTTATACATGAAAATAACTTAGATGTACCTAACCTCTCTCCTGAGTCACAAATTGATACTCCTCCACCAAACCTAGGTGTAGTTTTTCACAAAATTGCAAAACCAACTTTTCTGAAAATGCCTAACTTAGGCCTAGAACTTTGTGCTTCCCAAGTCCTCTTGGACTATTTTGCATCAAAGTATAACACTCTTAAGGAGCCACAGTTGGAATATGTATGTCTGCCCGTGATTAGCAAAACTCATTTTGAGTTAGACATTTTGCATGATGTACCTTTAAAATTGCAAGATTTTGTTCTCACAAACACACCCGTTCACAAATTTAGGTTTGGGGGAAACTCCTTCACATCTGCAGCCTTACTTGCACTCTCTTGTTATATCTGTGTAAGGCTGTTGATGTTTGTATATATTTTCTATTGGGTTGATCCTCAACTCTTTAGATTGTTAGTTTATGGTGAATTTTTGTATATAATCCAAAAGAGGACTTGTTAAATTTTCTTTTCTTGATTCGGTTGAGTCTTCTTGCACATATATTATGCTAATCCGATATGATCTCCGTTGAGAATATTGGATTCTAGCCTTGACGAATGAAGCTCAACCTTGCTCCCGCCGACATCCGGTAATCTCTTCCCTTTTATCTTATCAAGCATAGTTCTCGTGGTACGTGACTGTTTAAATTTTTCCTATCTGTGACACATTGAGGACAATGTTTGATTTAAGTTTGGGGGTGCATTTGCATTTAGAGTTTTTAGTTTTTATTTTGCATTTAGAGTTTTTAGTTTTTATTTTGCATTTAGAGTTTTTAGTCTTTTATTTTACCTTTTATTTTCATAAAAAAAAAAAAAAAAAAAAAAACTCTTTTTGTAAAACCTCCAACTTTAGAGATTTTAGAGTCACTAGCATGCTTTTAGCTATGTTTACATAGAGATTCTGACCGAAATAACAGAACTTGGAAGTACCGGAGAACACAATCGGGTTTCTTAGTTGATTAGAGCGTTAAAGTTGGATTTAACCATACCGGAGGGCGAATTAGGTGATTGTTTAGATATTCGGTAGTAGAATTGTGATCACCCATAGTGGAGACTACCCATTTTACATCAAGCGAGGTACCGACCTTCACTCTTTGTGACTTTCTAGAAAAGCTTTTAGAGTGTGTGTCACCATACGTCAATTCCGGGTAGGAATGGTGAGCTACCCAACTTCGCACCACTTTCAAAGACTACTTTTGATCTCTTGAGTGCTAATTCCGTCAATCATGAGGGTGACGTCTAAAGATGAAAACTCCTTCTAAATATCGATTTGCGCTAGCATCTCTCTCTCTCAATCAAGCAAGACCCATAGAAACACATCATCGTCAAGTTTTGAGCATTAGCAGAATATTTGAAGAAAAGTTGAGATAGTCCAAGGTTACATATTTCAAAGGAAAAGAAGATGAGAATTAATGAAGTTTGTGAAAATTTAAATTTTATCGTTGTTAGTGTTTGTTAAAAAAAAAAAAAAAAAAAAAAAAAAAAAAAAAAAAAAAAATTATTATTAAGTTTCGTTAAAAAAAAAATTAAAAAAAATTAAAAAAATAATTTATTATTAAGTTTCGTGAAGTTCGTCATCAATAGTTGAAGATCAAGACCGAAGACCGAAGATTGAAGACATTTCTATGGTTCTTATGAGAGAGTGATGTTAATTGCCGATCGGGTGAAAAGGTAGTGAGTACTCCCGCCCCTTGCTAATGGTTGATTTCCTTTTCTTAGAGATCATCAGAAAAAGATTCTTTTTGTCCACATTTCTGTGGAGTCTCCATGATTTTATTTCTAAGGTTATCCTTCTTACCTACAACGTGTGCAGGATTTCTCTCTTTATTCCCCGCCTCGCACACATGAGAGACTAAAAAGCGATCTTTTTGAGTGCAATTATCATAAAACCCTAATGGTGAGGCGAAGTTGAGACTTATGATCGCAATCGAATCCGAATTCTTTCATATGGTATGGTTACTTCTCGCTCAAAGACTTAAGGATGAGAATGCGTTCTTCGATAGTTCTAACTTCTGTTACTAGCATGCGAAACTCTATGTCCTCATAGCTTCTTGGAGGCTTGAGACTCTTTTACACACTCGGTTGGAGAAGGTTTTGTGGGTACACCTCTGGTAAACCCTCACGAGACTACAACTCGTCCACTAGGGACACCTAGGGGTTTAAAGGCTTAGTGCATACGCTAAATGCATTCGAGAGACTCCGCGACCGGGGTATAGTTAGGATTTCTTAATTTCTGTTTCACTTGAGGACAAGTAAAATTCAGGTTTGGGGGTATTTGATGGGTGCCAAATAGTGCATATTTATACACCTTTTTATTGGCATTTTACTCATCTTTTGCGTTTATAAATCAGATATTATCCCAGATTCTGTGTTTTCCTTGTTTTCAAGAATAAATATTTGTATTAATTAATTTTGTGTTTTTAGGTAATAAATAAAGCTCGGAGAAACTGAGGAGCCAAAAGAGCGAAGAATTGGAGTCAAACATCTATGGAGTAGAAAGCCAAAGCCCGCGCGCGAATCTGTTGCAACCCAACAAGGAAGACTTGGGCTAGAGCTACCCACGACCCGGATCCGAACCCGCTCATCCCGAGCCGTTGAGATCTTTATCTTCCACATCCAATGGTCGCTGCCTCCACGTGCATCATAGGTCGCTGCTCCCGTGCAACACCAGATCAAGCCAAAACCGCTTACCTCCCTGAGCCGTTCAGATCTCCATCAGCTCCATCCGGTTCTCGCTGCAGCTTCCCCATCGATCATCGCTGTCCCTGCCTCACAGCAAAATACCCATACCCCTACACCTATCGACTACACCTCATTTCCCTTCCTCACTTTCTCTTTCTTCTCCTCTGCTCCCTCCCGTCTCCATCTCAGAGCAGAGCTCTGCTCCTCCACCTTCCTTCACCCGACCAGCACCTTCCCTTTTCCTGACACAGCCATCACCACCACCATATCGAGCAACAACCAACCCCAACAGCCCGCTCCTAGTATTAATTATCTATTACATAGCTTCTCAAACCCTAGAAGCTAAATGATAGATAATTGAAACTAGGGTTAGCCAACAACCAAAGCATGGAGCGCAGGAGACGATTTGACAAGAGAGGAGTGCGATTCAGGGTATGGGTTTGAGTTAATTTATGTTTTAAAATTAAATTAGGGTTTGGAATTATTTTGGGGTTGCATGTATAAATAGCAGTGAGGGGTTTGTGTAGAAGTTACGCCTGGATTAGCCAGAGCAGTCACTTTAGGATTTAATTTGTGTTTTTATATCTTCTTAATGTTTTAATCTCATTTACCAGGGTGTTGATGAAACCCCTGTTCCCATGTTGAGTAAATCATATCAAATTCTCTGTCTTATTGTGCTTAATGGAGATGAGTGATTGTATGTTGTATGGAGCAAATGAATTTGTGATAGTTTGTACTATAAAAAGACAAGCTATACTAGGAATGAATTAGTGACATCAGTTCAATTGCTTTAGGAAGAATTAGTTAGCCAACAACCAAATGAGCTTGTGATAATTTGTACTGTGAAAAGACAGGTTATACTAGGAGTGAATTAGGTCAGTTTGCTAAAGAATACCTCCACCTGAGGCCTTCAAAGGGAGGTATAAGACATGAATGAAATATGGTTAGCCTTAGCATAGGACTAGAGGTGGATTCACAACCCTGGCACTTACCCATAGTCACCGTGTTACCTTGGTTTAGAGTCAAAATACCTTAGCTCAGTTCACTTCACTCAACTCAGTCGCTTCGACAAACCGAATATTGTTCTGTCACTTAGAATTCAGTTAAGCAGCCTTGATCAATACTAGAGCACCACAAGTCCTTGTGGGATCGACCCGTACTTGCCGCGTCTCCAATAGACGCCGTGCACTTGCGGTTTTACACGTAGGTCATAAATATAAACACCTTTAGAGGCCTATCACCAACGTGTTCACTGTTGGCCCAACTCCTCCCTTGGTCAATCGACCTGTCCACGGCAAAACAAGAGCGTATCAAATCACTTGCCCAAAGTAGGGTGAACGCGCTGTTTTGAAAACCCTAAAATTGCGTTTGCGGCAACGCCCTACTGTCGCAAACCGATCACAACCATCCATCTTCGCTGGCCTAGTTGAAAGGCTTAGATTTAATTTCAGGCGGCCCTGAAGACGTCAACGTGATCACTGTCGGCCCACCTTTACACGTGACCAACCGGCCTGCTCGAGCTAACGACCGATGCCTAAAATCGCCGCCCGCAGAGGGTTGGACGCGCGGCCCCTAAACCCTAAAGTTGCGTCAATGGCGGTACGCAAATCGCCGCAAATCATCTCCGCCGTCCAACTTCGCCGCACGAGTTGACCGCCTAGATTTGATTTCAGATGACCACCAAGACGTCGTTGTGATCACCATCCACTCTTCTTTCACGAAGGACAATAGGCCAAGTAACAACTAGCTCATAGGGATCCCAAACGATCACCCAAAGGTAACTAGTTGTGCTGCTTGCGTGTAATTCAGCAGCAATCATTAACTGCCGCAAATCGCCTCAGCCGCTCAACTTGGCTAGTCGATTTAAACGGTCCTGATCTAACTTGGATCGACCGATAGGATTTTAGAATGGCTACCAGTCGCCACTCTCCTACAAGAACTGATCGGCCACTCCTTGGGATGCGTGCATAATACCGATCAACTTCCTGAAAGAGGGTAGTCGTGCTCCTTTTAAGACGCTCAATCCATGACTGATTCGATCGAGCTCAAAAACAGCGATGCTTTTAACACATCGATTATTTTCAGCTGCTTATTCGAAAGCGATGCTTTACATACATCGATTATAAGCAATGCTTAATAAATATCGGTTTTACAAATAATTTATTATTTGACCTAAAATCACTATGTGCTGATTTCAGCGGCAAGTCACGTGACTTGGCCCATTCACTCGAGACATCAAACATGTCACAAACTAGGGGATACATACTAGGGTATTGGTCTAGTGGTTTACAGCGTGCGGCGTGCAACGCGCCCATTACGAGAAAGTGTTAGGAAATACGGACGGTTAACAGTAATGAGAATAGTGGGCGAACGTGTGATCGGTCTTCCATCATAACGGAAACACGATGATCACTACCTTCCGCATAAACCCACTTCTCCACTACTTCACTTCCTCCACTTTCTAAGAGATCGGGGTGCGCTTAATGACTTGTATAAATAGGTTTTCAATCTATTTCGAAAGGACACACAGAACACAAGTGTTATTAACACAAGTAGCCAGAAACCATTTTCTGATACAAGTCATAAAACAGCCACACCTTCATAATTTTGATCTCAAACACCTTCTTCGCTTCCCTCCCTAAGATCAACCCTTTCTCCTTCACCTTGTGACCGAATTGAATCTGGAACAACCATTTCTTAGTTTAGGCGATAGTCTTACATATTGATCTCTCGAACTCAAAAGTACTCCCGTGCATTACATTTGTTTAGGGTTTGAATTCGTTTCTCATCAACACACCCAAATTTACCAAAAACAGCAGAATCAGTTTTTACCCCAAAATAACTGGCGACCACGGTGGGAGATTAATCTCTCGGTTACAAGATCAATTTTCATTTTCATTATAATATTCTTAAATTCAAGATGGTTGGTATTAGGATCAATTCAATTCCAAACTCCGAGTGGGATCCTTCAAATGGTGATGTTCTTCCTTCCAACGCTCTATCTGATCGCACAACCAATGGAGAAATTTTGACCTTGATAGAACTGGCTCGAGTACAGGAAATACACACGAGGAACATGGACGTGATGAAAGAGATGATAGAGAACATACTCAACTTCCTCGTCAAGCTCACATCGGATTTAAGCGGCTTCCCCGCTCCGGAGATTCCAACAATGAGGACTAACTTTTCAACCGATGATCGTCCTCAAATCAATAGCTTCACCACCAACCAACGGCCAGTGGACCAGGAGGCGGCTTCTCTAGTGGAAAGTTTGTGTGAGCTTTTACACCTCTCAAAGGATCAACGAAGGAAGACGTTTGCTGCAATCAATCAGATAGCTTTAGATGCACGTTTGGCTCCTTCACGCAATCAAACCCTAAAAACATCAGAAATGTCCATAAATAATGACACGTTTACTGAAGATGATATGATGGCAGAGGAAGGTCACAAAAGAGCCCCGCACGTTATCGCACGCATCAAGGATTCGTAATTTAAAAGAGCTCTTATTGACACGGAGCATCCTCGAATGTCATTACTCTTAAAACCTTCAGACAGCCTGTGGTTCGACTGGACAAAATCATACGACAGCCTACCATGATGACGAACTTCAAGGAAACCAGACCAAAGACGTACGGGTATATTAATTTGAATATATCAAGTAGGACTGTCCAATCAAAATTAAAATTTGAAGTGATAGAGAAGGATCCAGACTACCATATGATACTAGGGAGACCATGGGTTCATGATAATAAGATCATCCCCTCAACATATCACCAATGCCTGAAAACCATGCTGAATGAAGAAGTTGTTCGCATCCCTGCATCATTGTCTCCTTATGCACCGATTTGCGGTGTGGAACTGTTCGACCCAAAGGAGAATCTGCACGGTTCATCAAGCAAGGTTTACTGCACTCCGCTCCATGCATGTACGTTGATCGAAGAAGAAGACCGACTCGCATCACTAAGCGGAGAGACCAAGTCTTGTAGTGCACTTCCGCTAACAGGACGCACTAACTCTTCTTCATCCAATGAAGGCTCGGCTCATCTCCATACTAAGAGGGAACAGACCTTTATGGAGAGTCATGATCAGAAGGGGAAAACTGTATACCGCCGCCGTTGTTAGCTATTAGCAGGGGAGACTATTACTCAGTCTCTCCGCCCAATAGAATGCAACAACAACGACAGGATGCAAGAAGAAGTACCAGATGCTCCGCGACAGTTACAGGATGTCACTGACTCCACAACTGATGAACTCGAAGTCATCAACATCGGGGATGAAGAATCTCCAAGACCTATCTCCATCAGTTCGACTCTATGTGCGGATGAACGCACAAAGATCGTGAATCTTCTCAAAGAGTATCAAGACATATTTGCATTGACATGCGAGGAAAGGCCCGGCTTAGATGAAAAACTGGTCACTCATCATCTACATATAATACCTGGATCCAAACCGATCAAACAATCTCCAAGGCAATTCAGGCACGATGTGGAGGAGCAGATCAAGACTGAGATTCAAAAGCTGCTGACTGCTGGCTTCATCAAGCCCATTCACCATCCTACATGTCTAGCCAACGTAGTTCCTCAAAGAAGAAAAGCGACCAAATTAGGTGTTGTGTTGATTTCAGAGATCTGAACAAATGCTGCCCAAAGGACGATTTTCCCCTTCCCAACATTGACATGCTAGTAGACGCCACCAGCGGACATGGCATGTTCTCTTTCATGGATGGGTACAGCGGCTACAACCAGATAAAGATGTATGAACATGATGCAAGTAAGATAGCTTTTCGAACTCCTCGCGGAAACTTTTACTATACTGTAATGCCTTTCGGTTTGAAAAACGCTGGTGCTACCTACCAACGCGCCATGACTGCAATTTTTCATGATATGATGCACAAACAAGTTGAAGATTATGTGGATGACATAGTGGTCAAGTCAAAGACTCGAGCAGCCCATACGGACGTCCTACGATAAGTGTTCTAAAGGTGTCGCGAGTAGAAATCGAAGATGAACCCTATGAAATGCGCTTTCGGGTTCTCTTCCGGCAAATTTCTGAGATTCCAAGTCACCTCTGAAGGAATCAAGTTCGACCCAACCAAAACCCAAGCTATTCTCACGATGCCTCCTCCGCAAACTGTGAAAGAACTCAAGAGCTTCATGGGGAAAGTAAACTACATCTGACGTTCTATACCTGGTTTGGCTCAGCTTATCGCTTCATTCACTCCCCTGCTGAAGAAGGGATCAAGTTTTATTTGGAGAACAAAGCAACAAGAGGCGTTTCGAAAGATCCAGTAAATATTGTCATCACCCGCTATTGTGAAATCTCCCATGCAAGGAAGACCGCTAGGCCTCTACACTGCCTCTAGTGATGCTGCTGTCGGGGCCCTCCTTGCCCAGGAGGATGATGAGGGGATTGAACACCCTATATATTACTTCGGCCATACTTTGAGGGATGCTGAGCTCAGGTACCCCAAAGCAGAGAAAGCATGCTTATCCCTAGTTCACGTTGTGCAGAAATTCAGACATTATCTACTGTCGAACAAAGTGATGCTAATATCCGAGCTGGACCTATCAAGTTCTTACTCTCAAAACCAGCCTTGATAGGCAGACCGGCCAAATGGCTGCTCCAAACGTCAGAGTTTGATATAACGTGCGCTCCTCCTAAAGCTATCAAAGGGCAAACGGTGGCATATCTGCTAGCGGTATTCCCAGGACAAGGAACTACCGCATTGCATGAAGACCTTCCTGGGGAATTTCCAGAAATATCTTTTGTCAAAGAAGACGCGTGGCTATTATATTTCGACGGTTCTGCTACTCCTAGTAATAATACTGGAGGAGCGGGTATAGTTCTAGTTTCTCCAACGGGCGAAGTCTTTTCACATTCTTTCAAGTTGGACTTTCGAAGGCACCAACAATTCGGCGAGAATACGAAGCTTTCCTCATAGGATTGTCACTAGACAAACAAGCAGGAGCCACACACCTAGAAGTAAGAGGTGACTCTAAGTTGCTGGTCAATCAGATGAATGGAGTATACTCACTCAAGGAGGTGACACTGGCCCCCTATAGATTCGAGGCACAAAATCTATTGAACTACTTTGATGATGCGACCATAACCCATATTGGTCGCAATAACAACAAACACGCTGATTGCCTAGCCCCGTTGGCCTCAAAGCTGCAATTCGAAGGCTCAGAAGAAACTTTGACCGTAAGGAGGCGGACTGTGGCGTCAACATGGCTCTCACAACCTAAATATGCTGAAACCGGCGACTAGAGAACTCCAATTGTTCAAGAGCCAAACAGTTCGCTCTCCGAAGGAAAGGTCAGTCTCAAAACCCTGCAAAGCTTTTTCATGCTTCATGGAGTGTTATACCACCGGAATCCAGATGGGTCTTTGTCAAGGTGTCTTGGAGACGAAGAAGCACAAATACAACTTAACCGTATTCACAGCGATATCCGCGGACAAACGTTGGTAGTAACACTTTACCGACGTCTTCAACGCCTTGGCTACTACTGTCCGGATATGGAGACTCAATCCCGATCGCTCCAAGATTCTTGCTCTAGTTGTCAGTCGCCACCACATCAATTGGAGGTTTTTAATGTTGCCTATGTTGGGGACTGGCGAGAGCCATACATCAATTATCTTCGTGATGGTGTGCTGCCTGCCAACAAAAGGGATGCATCCAAGTTGAAACAGAAATCCAAAAGATTCATGTTTCATGAAGAAATCCTATACCGCAAAAGTTTTGGAGGAAATCTACTACGATGTTTGGCAAAATATGAAATCCCAATTATATTGAGGGAAATGCACGAAGGCGAACACCAAGGAAAGAAGAAGTTGTTTCTCCAAGTACATGAAAGGTATTACTGGCCAACTATGGAGGATGATGCAGCGGCGTTTTTCCAGAAATGCCGCGAATTCCAGACTCACGGAAATCTTATACACATGCCTTGCACCCCGCTTCACTCAGTAAGTAGTCTATGGACTTTCTACAACTGGGGACTTGATATAATTGGGAAAATCAATCCAGCATCTTCAAAACAACATGAGTATATCATAACTGCGATAGAATACTTTACCAAATGGGTTGAAGCCATTCCTCTTCGAGGAACCACTGGAGCGACAATTGCAGCATTTATTAAGGAATACATCATTTGCCGGTTTGGCGTACCTAAGCACATCATTACTGATAATGGTACCCCCTTTGCCAACAAGCAAGTACAAGAGCTGCTTGAAGAATATGGAGTTAAACAAATTTTCTCTACTCCTTACTACCCTCAAGGGAATGGACAAGCCGAAAGCACTAACAAGACTCTGATCCGAATTCTCAATTGAACGGTGCACGATAATCCTAGGACATGGCACGAACACCTGCCAATGGCGCCGTGGGTGTATCGAGCGGTGCCTAGGAGCTCTACATGCATCTCTCCTTATTCACTAATCTATGGCGCGGACGTCATCCTCCCAGCAGAAATCAAAATCCCGTCAGCTAGAATTGCAGAAGCGAGTGGAGTTCAATGGAGTGAGGTCGAAGCATCGAGTTCCAGAATTGCGGAATTGGATACTTTGGACTCCAGGAGAGTTAAAGCATAAGAACATGCTCGAGCATACAGGAGCATGATCTCGAGAGCCTACGATAAAACTCGTAAGCCACAAGTCTTTAAGGTAGGAGATCCTGTTGAAGACTGCTAAGCACATTCAGCAAGATATGTCCGCACCAAAGTTTTCTCCAAAATGGGAAGGTCCCTATGTAATCACAAAAGCTTATAATAGTGGCTACTACAAGATTGTCAAAGAGGATGGAGGTAAATTGGAAGCAGTCATCAACGGAAAATGGCTCAAGGAATACTACGCTTGATCATCGTTCTATCTCTCGCCGCCTCACGACGCAACAATGAGGTATTTTCATTCTTCTCATATCTTAGTTATCAAATTCTCCATTAGTAAAAGAATATTAATGTAAACTCCATTCTCTTAACAAAATCCAAAGCAAAATTCAACCCCCCCCCCCCCCCCAAAAAAAGAAGAAGAAGGAAAGACGATCAAAACGTCATGGTGCCTACTTAAAACAATAAGTACATCTCAAAAAAAGGCCATCCAATAAGTTGTAGTTCCTTGAAAGCATGATTTTCAGTCCCTCCTGATACCTTTCAGTCATATTCTTCAAATTTTGGATCGCCTGTTCTACCTTCTCAGATTCCGCAGCCAGGGCCTTCTCCTCTTCGAAGATAGCTTTCGCAGCAGGAACGACATTGTCGATGATACCAGCTCGATCAACTTTGATAATATGAAGGCGCTGCCGCAACCAGCCCACGTTGAACTCCATGAATTCACAGGTAGATATCATATCTTCCCACTTTTCAATAGTTGATTCAGCAACATCACGAATGGATGTGCCTTCCATCTCGGCAATCATGGGTAGGAGACAGTTCACCGTGGTAACTAAAGCAGACGAGCCGTGTCGCACCATGTTCCTAGTTGCAATATGGCCGTACCTTCTCCATATTTTTGCATACAGAGGCATGAACTCCTTCCTCACTAGAAAACCGCCAACAGCCCGGTAACTAGAAGATAAGCATCTCATGTGAACATCGAAACGCAAGCCCGCATTGGGGTACTCGTAGGAGGAGATACCCAAATCAGCGTCTTCCAGGTCAGCAGCAGGCGAGTTTGAGCTTGAAGGGGGGGGAGTGGTTAAATCATCATCAACAACCACAGTTACATATGTTCCAGAAGGGTACCTCTGCAAAAAAAAAAAAAAAAAAAAAAAAAAAAAAAGGAGAAGATCTCGTCACCTACCGTCCATGACAGACAAATGCATATTCACTAGTAGAAAATATACCGGTATGATCTTCTTGACACGAAGGATTCGGACAGGAGAATCATCACAAGGCTCAGGGATTCGGCCGCTCTAAAAGAAAAGGATGATTAGACGTCAAAGAAAAGAAGAATTAACACTTCAAAATCACAAAATATTTAAAATCATACTCTGGATACAAGCCGCTTGCGTTTAGCAGAAGAATCTGGCTGAGTCGAAGAAGATGATCCACTTCTATCTGACATGACGAAAGCAGAGAGTTTCAGCAAGAGAATCTTTATTTCGGCACGATAAGGGCGTCCATGTATATATATGTACACGACAGAAACCCTAAAACAAGACTGAATGGATGTAACAAGATTCATCCGATAAACAAGGATTCAATGCCAACCAAGTCATGCTTCTTGTTGAAACCCTAATTAAGAACCGGGAAGGGACCGTTGGACGGTCAAAGAAAGAATGCGTCCAAACCAACTCCGAGTCCTAGTCAACATATCTGGGGATGCGAGGTCGTTGTTCCAAACTCAAAGAAACAGCCACTTCCCTGCTACAACAATGGGGGGAGATCAACACGGATCACCAGCTGCTGCAAGCAAATACACGAGCGGACGAGCAAATAATAAAGAGGAAGGATGACCCCCCCCCCCCCCCCACACCTTTTTATACACATGGCGTTTTTGGAGTTCGAGTGTAAAAGGGTTTCCTTTTGTACCATGCACGGAGGAAGGCAGCTGCCCGTGAGCGCCAACGCTCCATGGCCGGACTAACAGTGCACCAGTGCCGCTCGTACTTATCACAAGAGTCGATCAAGTATTTCCTGGTAATCCTTCCATGCTTTGTCTTTTCAATTTGTTCTTGTCTGTCACCATCTATTGCTTACCCCGCAACAATGTCACTGTTACGTGCTAAGCAGGGGACTTAATGTTGATGGTGGTTTTCGGTTCAGGGTAGAATCGTAAAACCCTATATTTAGCGTTGTCATCCTGCAAAAGAATAAATACCATTTAAAGGTAATGAGTGCATAAACCTCTTTACTTACATATGTACTGAGCAATTCAACATATTTATGAAATTTATCCCGCCTGGTATTTTCCCGTGCTATGTTCCCAGCCGAACTCTCATTATTGACATGACATGACGATCAAATGTTCACTCTCAGCAGAGTAGCATGAATCTCCCGAAATGTCAGTATTGAGATCCGCATGGAAGTACCCACATAGGCCGCATCACTCTCTGACAAAGAGAATTTTGTATCGACGCAATTTTAAGTTAGCTCGATTGAACACGTTTTTCCTTAAAGAAAATCTAGACTGTTAATATCAGTCTCAGAAATGATCACGGCCACACGATTTAACAAGCTTAGGCTACTCCTAACGAAACTAGGCAATCACCATAGTGACCACCGGCGGGCCCACTAATGCCTTAGTCGATCGAGTCTTATTTCCCTCATTCACAAGTGCTTCGAACGCCGACCCAAACATGAGCGTTCGCGCTGTATAAGTAACTCAAACGAGTTGAGACCGGCAAAAACGGTATCAAAACGCATCACATCCGTCCAACTTAGCCATCCTAGTTGGACGGTGTGGATCGCATCTCGAGCGATCAAAGAGGCGCCAACGTGTTCACTGTTGGCCCAACTCCTCCCTTGGTCAATCGACCTGTCCACGGCAAAACAAGAGCGTATCAAATCACTTGCCCAAAGTAGGGTGAACGCGCTGTTTTGAAAACCCTAAAATTGCGTTTGCGGCAACGCCCTACTGTCGCAAACCGATCACAACCATCCATCTTCGCTGGCCTAGTTGAAAGGCTTAGATTTAATTTCAGGCGGCCCTGAAGACGTCAACGTGATCACTGTCGGCCCACCTTTACACGTGACCAACCGGCCTGCTCGAGCTAACGACCGATGCCTAAAATCGCTCGCCCAGAGAGGGTTGGACGCGCGGCCCCCTAAACCCTAAAGTTGCGTCAATGGCGGTACGCAACTGCCGCAAATCATCTCCGCCGTCCAACTTCGCCAAACGAGTTGACCGGCCTAGATTTGATTTCAGATGACCACCAAGACGTCGTTGTGATCACCATCCACTCTTCTTTCACGAGGGACAATAGGCCAAGTAACAACTAGCTCATAGGGATCCCAAACGATCACCCAAAGGTAACTAGTTGTGCTGCTTGCGTGTAATTCAGCAGCAATCATTAACTGCCGCAAATCGCCTCAGCCGCTCAACTTGGCTAGTCGATTTAAGCGGTCCTGATCTAACTTGGATCGACCGATAGGATTTTAGAATGGCTACCAGTCGCCACTCTCCTACAAGAACTGATCGGCCACTCCTTGGGATGCGTGCATAATACCGATCAACTTCCTGAAAGAGGGTAGTCGTGCTCCTTTTAAGACGCTCAATCCATGACTGATTCGATCGAGCTCAAAAACACCGATGCTTCTAACACATCGATTATTTTCAGCTGCTTATTCGAAAGCGATGATTTACATACATCGATTATAAGCAATGCTTAATAAATATCGATTTTACAAATAATTTATTATTTGACCTAAAAGCACTATGCGCTGATTTCAGCGGCAAGTCACGTGACTTGGCCCATTCACTCGAGACATCAAACATGTCACAAACTAGGGGATACATACTAGGGTATTGGTCTGGTGGTTTACAGCGTGCGGCGTGCGGCGTGCAACACGCCCATTACGAGAAAGTGTCAGGAAATACGGACGGTTAACAGTAATGAGAATAGTGGGCGAACGTGTGATCAATCTTCCCTCATAACGGAAACACGATGATCACTACCTTCCGCATAAACCCACTTCTCCACTACTTCACTTCCTCCACTTCTTAAGAGATCAGGGTGCGCTTAATGACTTATATAAATAGGTTTTCAATCTATATTGAAAGGACACACAGAACACAAGTGTTATAAACAGAAGTAGCCAGAAACCATTTTCTGATATAAGTCATAAAATAGCCACACCTTCATAATTTTGATCTCAAACACCTTCTTCGCTTCCCTCCCTAATATCAACCATTCTCCTTCACATTGTGACCAAATTGAATCTGGAACAACCATTTCTTGGTTTAGGCCAGAGTCTTACAGATTGATCTCTCGAACTCAAAAGTACTCCTGTGCAGTACATTTGTTAAGGGTTTGAATTCGTTTCTCATCAACACACCCAAATTTACCAAAAACAGCAGAATCAGTTTTTACCCCAAAACAATGATTGATTATCTCCATAAATACGGAAATTTCTCTGCCAATCTGGATAAAATAAAAAAGAATATTTTCACGCTTCTGCTTCAAATAGAAAAAGAATTAATGCAAGCTTAGAGAACCTTCAGGTCTTTGGATTTTAGATAGAGACCAAATCAATACCCTTATAGTTTACCATTTTTCCCAGATAGGCACCTCACAGAATACTAATTCTTTAGAAGACTTATCCAGCATCATAGTGATAGACACATTTTTGCGTCTGAATTGTCCTCATTGTCTCTATTGTTGGTCTCGATTTTTGTACTAATTTTGGTGTTTTTATGTGTGTGTAGGTGTTTTTGGAGAAATACACTTGTGTGGAAAAAGTTGCTCGAAAAGTGCTATTTGGACCCCCGGAGAAAAGTACTAAAGGCACCCTAATTTTGGATAAGGGCACCCCCAGGCACCCCTCAAGACATCCGCTATTCGCACCCCATCGCCGGTTAAGGGGCAACCATCTTCTTCACGGGAAGAATAGATTTTGGCGGGAAGATATTGTTTGAAATTCCGGTTCTCTGCGAGATATTCTGGATAGATTTTGGGTAGGAGTTTGAGAGATTTAATCGGTCATATGGATTAATACCAGCCTGTTACATCAAAACAGGTTTGGTAAGTGTTTTGGTTTTGAAAAAAAAGGAATATATTCACCGATACAAAGAAAATACGGTTGGAGTTATCCTCGGGATTCTTTGAGTTATTTCTGGGAGTTGCATGAATCTGCAAAGGGTTTGAGTTCGTCTGGAACGTGTTTCTGCATGATAGGAGTGTTTCAGTTGCGAGTTAACGTGTGAAGAAGTGAAACAGAGAAAGAAAATCCCGGTTATTTCCGTTTAGTAAAGAGAAGATATTCTCGCATTAAACCGAGATTATTTGAAGGCTGTCGAGTATAAATAGTCTGTGGAGGTATCAGGGAAGGGGATGGAGAGAGTTTGGGAGAGTTTGGAACGTCACAGAGTCAAGAAAATCGAGTTCCAGAGAACACCATTGTTTCTGCTGCTACACCTCAAGAACACGAAGAACAGACAGTCAAAGACTGTCGTTTTCGCTACAGTGCAAAAGACTCACATACGTGGGTCGTAGTTTATAGGGCAGACTTAAAACAACAGCAGCACTTCATCTTTACCGTTCTTTGTAACGGTGTTTGCAACACTTATAAACGTTGCAAACACCCGATTTATATCATTTTCTCCATTTCATCATTTGTAAGCACCTTTGAGCAATAAAATCATATTTTGAGCGTGTTTCCAACATGATGAGCTAGACTCCAACACTGGGACGACGGAGGAAGACGAATTTCATACATGGGTAAAATTATTTAATTCTTTTTAAGACTTTTGCATTAATTTTAATTGAAATATGATTTGAATTAATTGGTTGTCATTTAATTTGATGATGTATGCTTAGCTTAAATGTTTTGATACATCATGCTTAGGATTTACAACCAATCTTTTGAGAATATATCTTGGCAAAATAAGAGTCCTTGTTTTTATTTGTTGAGCGATAATTGTTAAAAGAATTAATATTTGAACCTTTCGTTATGAGTTTGGCCGAATCCTGAGTCCCAGCACATCTCTTCATCCTGTGACAATATTTGTATATATATTTTCTTTATCTTTAGTATTTTCTTTTATTAAAACTTAAAATCAATCCCATCAAGTCCGAGTGAACGACAACCTTACTACCACTTTCTACAACATCATTGAAAATAACCATCACATAGATCCATGTATTTCTGAGGAGGAAAATCTATCTCTATCTATGACCCCTTCTAAGCAAGAAATTTGGCATACAATTTCAAATATGAATCAGTGGGGAGCTCCTGGACCGGATGGCTTTCAACCGGGTTCTTTAAAGCTAATTGAGATATATTGGGTCCAAGATTTTTCCAACTTAGGAACATTAGATCCGAATTTAACCATTCTTTCATAACCTTGATCCCAAAAATTTCCACCCCACAGACACCAGCAGCTTTTAGACCCATTAGCTTAAGTAATACTATATACAAAATCATATCCAAAATATTAGCAAACCGTCTTAAGCCAATTCCAAACCAATCATCTTTTCTCCCTGGAAGACAAATCACTGATAATATTATCATAGCCCATGAGCTTATTCACACTATGAAAACCTCAAAAGCCAGAAAAGGACATTTTGCTCTAAAAGTAGATCTATCATAAGCCATCGATAGAGTGGAATGGAATTTCATTAAATCAGCTCTATTAGCGCTAGGTTTCGACAATATCTGGGTTAATCTCATAATGCAATGCATCTCGAGGGTTCTCCAGGACCAAGATTCGAAACTTCAAGAGAGTTAATACAAGGTGATACCCTATCTCCATATCTCTTCCTAATCTGCATGGAGATTCTCTTTAGACTTCTAGAAAATGAAGTTTCTGAAAAGAAAATCTCAGGGTTTAAAATAAACAAAGATGCCCCAAATATTTCCCACCTCTTCTTTGCAAATGATTGCTTCTTATTCACAAAAGCTGATCTAGGGGAAGCAAAGAACCTACTAGATATCTTGTTTAGATTTGGCGAGATCACGGGACAAATGGTCAATCCTCAAAAATCGGGAATCTACTTCATCCCCTGATGCGTGTCGTAGGTGCAATCAAATTAATTAATACTTTACTACCTAATTAACAAGTAATATAGGGTAGTCAAGGTCGATCCCACGAGGAGCACGAGATTCTAGTTGTAAAAGTTGTCACGAAAGGGGGGTTAAAAGCAAAAGAAAAATAAACAAAGCAATTAAAATCGAAAGTTGAAAGATGAAAGCAATAAGAGAGAGAAGATCAAGAATCCTTCTTCGTTACCAATGATTAAAGTTATGTTCTTTTCTATTGTTATTAGTCACAAATTATCACCAACCGTAGGTAAAGCTCTTCTAAACCCCTAAATCCCTTGTATCACCGGACACGGAAGTTCTCGGATTCTAATCATTTAGCTCAACCTAGATGTAACTTGGCTCATGCATTAAGTTTTGTGAATTTCTTAGGTTGATATTAGTAGTTAGACTCTTAGCTCAAGGTCCACTTGCTAACGTTGTTTCTACACACAATTGCTCCACGGAATCCCTCCGCAAGGTCTCGTGTTTGCTAAAAAGAGTCAAGAAACGATTACTTATCCCCTAACTTTCACTAGCTTTAGATCAAATTAACAAATCAATTTAGCATGCATTCTAAACAATCTATCAATCAATCATGAATGTCTTTAAGATCATTCCTATTAGTAAAAACAATCGATAATCATGTGAAAACTTCAAGATAGAATTAAAAACAAAAACTCAAATCATATTAAGAACTAGGAATTCATCCTCAATCAATAAATTAACTACTCATGTTAAAGAGTTCACACAAAGAATAAGAAAAGAAAAGAATTGTGTGTGTAGAGATGTGTGTGTAAAAGATGTGTAAAACTTCTCTATTTATAGGCTTCAATATTCTCCAATTCTTCCAAGGATTAGAATCCTTTTCCTTTAGCAATTCAATTTCCAAATCCAAGCTTTTCTCAACTCTTCCACCTTCTCTTTCCAAATTTGAGTCCAATTCTCCATCCAATTCCAAGCCCAAGTCTTCACACCCAAGAGAAGTCTTCGATATTATGGCCGAATCTTGTTTAAATTTCTCCGAAGAGAATATTGGCTCCAATCATCACCAATCGTTATAGATTCAACAGTCAATCTCAAAAAGTCGGGTCGGTCCGAGTCAATGATGCTCGGCCAAGATGGCTATACAAATTTCGTTAATTGCACGCGCTCCATTCCCGCATTCTCTGCCATCCAACCCATGACAATCACCACACACATCACCTGGACCTAGTTCTGCTAATGTCGGCTCTCACCTGTAATACCTTCACTTTGTAGCTCATAACAAAGAAAGATATGGACTCAAACATCATCAATACCTTCAATTCCTTGAAATCCACCAAGAATGTGAACTTCAACATTATCCATGTCTTCTCTCGAGTTCCATGCTCTAACTCGAACTCCAAGCAAATCCACCCGACACGGAACATTTCCATCGATAATAATTTGACTCATCCCATGGTCTTGCCATATATCACCGGCTCATAACTCCATTGCACAACCACCCGAGCCACCCAACCTAACTTCCCGTAATGGATACAACATTGAGCTCTCTTCATCTCCTAAACCCAATTGTCTGTGTTACTTTGCCTCTTGTCTTGTAACTTATGCTCTCTCTCCACTGGTCATGTTGAGTGAAATGAATGTTTAACCTGAAGCTACCCATCTTGCCACTACTTGAATAGAGATCCTCATTGTAATTCTCTACCACAAAAAAAAAATCACCGGGGTTTAAAACAAACCCATTCTCTTGATTTCAACTCATTCAATTCAATCTTCGATTCTATTTCCTCACCAAAGACTCCCAATTCTAAGCGGACAATTTTCTCTATCACCCATTCTTCATCCTCACCTAAGTTGAATCTTCTTTCTCCTTGTCTTGATCAAATCTCTCAATTTCTTTCATCGATTAAAACCCACAGATCTCCTTTCTTTTCTCGCATCTCGCGATCTTATGGCCGCTTTGCGTCTTCCTCTTCTTTCTCATACTCACATCACCATCCTCAAATATCGAACAAACCCATCTCTAAATTCAATCAACATCGCTTCTTGTTCATCACCGATCTCGAAATCAACCCCTAATTCCATTTCTTTATCACGATCCAATCTTCTACTAGAAACACAGACAAACGCCTATCTTGAACTTCTTCGATTTCTCGATTAACAAAGACCATGGGTGTTTTTCTTACTTTTTACGGTGAGAATGAAAAATGATTGAAATAAAACCCTTTCTCGATTTAGGGTGAAGGTGAAGTAGGGTAGATTCAATGTGGGTGTTGGTAAAATTAATCACCCCAACAATGGTGTAAGATGCATCCATGATTAGATTGTTGATTGAAAATGGTGGGGTACCTTTTCTATGCAAGTAGGTTGTTAAGAAAGGAATAGAAATTGTCTACCTTTTGTGTTGAGATTTAGCCTCTATATATAATTTAGGGTTTTGATAGTTATCCTCATAACTTCCCTCATCTGTATCTCAAATAACATCCCATTCATGATAAACCCTAATATTTACCATAATCCTTATTTATCTTAAATAATATTTATCTTAAATGATAATTATAAGTAAAGAAGATAATTATCCTCTTTATTTAGGATCCTGTATTTATCTCAAATATCATTAATAATTATAAATAAATAATTATTCAAGACTCCGAAGCCTTCAATAATAAGCCCACCCACCGGTCTCCCTAACAACCCAAATCCAGGCTTCCATAATTAGCCATGGGGTTTCTCCCACCGGTTTCCACAATAAACCGGGTTAGGCTTCCACAATAAGCCATGAAAATAAACCGGGTGACATGGGAAAATGGGTTTCACAATAAACCCACCGGTTTCATAAACCCACCTTCATTTCGACTAGCCATGCGGGCCACAATAAACCCAACGTTTCCACAATAAAACCAAAACAAATAGCGTAAAGTCCCCCTTTTGGCTCAAAATTGATGTCAAGGTGTATTCTACACCTATCAAATCATCGCTAGAATCCTAAAAGTCCCATTGATGTCAACAAATGATAGATATCTTGGAACCCCAGTTTTCTTCGATAAAAAAAAGAAAAGAAAATTTTGAACCTCTATTACAAAAGTATTATGCTACTCTTCAGGGTTGGAAATCAAAATTATTTTCTCAAGCGGGAAGAACAGTACTAATAAAGTCTGTTCTCCAAGGTTACCCAACTTACTAGATGCAAATTCTAGATCTTCCCAAGGAAACTCTGGACAAAATTCAAAGAGACTTTTGGTGGAATAAAGATAAACCCAAAAGTAGAGGAGGATATTTAAAGCATGGATCAACATTTGTAAACCAATTTCACAAGGAGGTCTGGGAATAAAAAATCCTCATCAATTTAATATAGCCTTTCTTACTAAATTAGCTAGTAGACTTATCTCAGAACACGACCAACTTTGGGCTCTACTGCTAAAAGCTAAATATTTTCCTAATAATCACCCCCTAGAATCTTCCGGGACTTCCAACTTATCTTGTATTTGGACTAGTATCCAAAAAGGTCTAAACCTTATTAAAGGTAACTTTGTTTGGCAAGTCAAAAATGGAGCTTCGACAAAAATTTGGGAAGATAAATGGGTTCCTAATGTAGATTTAATTCAAAAACCCATAAATATTCCAGAACCTGTCCCACAAAGGGTAAGTGAACTGATTACCCAGGAAGACAGATGGGATCAAAACAAAATTGATAATCTCTTCTCTCCAGATATAAAAGAAAAAATTCTTAGCGTGTTGGATGCTATAATTACAAAGAACTAGTAAGTTGGAAAAGTAGGTTTTGTGGGTATATCTCTAGTAAACCCTCACGTGACGGAGTTGTATGTATACTTTAGAATAAGTTTTGTTTGATTTGCTCGAGGACTAGCAAAGTCTAAGTGTGGGGGAATTTGATAGGTGTTGTAAACACCTTGTTATTTATCTATTGTTTATGCTTTCTTTGCTACTTTTCTTGTAAATTATGTATCTTATGTGTGCTTTTGAGTTATTTAGGTACTTTGGAGTCATTGAGAGCAAAAGAAGAAGAAATAGGCGAAGAAGGGCAGAAGCGTCATTTCGTTGCAAGTGTTATTGGGAGTAAAGCTAAGGATAAGGGGAGGATCAGCTGAGTTTATTTAGAGGTTGCTGATTTTGGCAGCCCTTATCAGGGTGATGGTGCCTAGATAAATCCCACTCATTACCAGGTCCTAGACTTCAGCAGGAAATTGATGTCTCAATCATTTTCTTTTGAGTTCAGAGAAGAGTGAAATAGGATGAACGGATGCAGAGAGAAACGGGATTTGAGAAGGGTTAGAGTAAGAAGCTGTAGCTGAGGCGATGGGATTTGTTAGAGTCTGTTCAAGAAAGGAAGATGATCGCCTCAACAACAGATGGCTATCAACGCATGCAAGGGTTTCAAGCTCAGATCTCAGAAATTGATGGAAGAATTGAGGCAGTGGATTAATTTGGCAGAGAATTAGAAGGGTTTGTGATGAATTAGAAGAAGGGTTCTCACCATTTCGAGTTACAGTGGCTGAGATTTTTTGTTGTTGTCGAATCGATTCAAGAAGAAGGGTTTCTGTAACTGGAGATGGGGTTTCTTTGGTGTTGCTTCTTGGTGACGAGATGAAGAAGATTATGAAGTTGGTTGCTGAGGGATGAATTTGATATCGATTGAAACTGGTGAAGATACATATGAATTTCTTGAGCTGTGATGGAAGAATTTCTGTTGCTGTTAATATGAAAAGGGGATCTGATGCGTAGAAGAACAACACGCTGTTGCCGTGAGTTAATGGGTTCTGGTGGTTGAGATGGGAGATTGAAGCTAAGCTTAGATGAATGTTAGGTTGTTGTTACAGTATAAGAAATTGAATCCCTGAGTTGAAGATTAAAAGTGATTGAAGCCAGGGATGAACTGAAGTTAGATCAGCTATATCGTTGCAGCTCAAGTTGTTGGTGTTTCTGGTGTAATGGCAATGGAGTTGAGGGCCTAAAATGTTTGCAGTTCAAGTTAGAGGTTACAACTGGGATTTGAGCAAAGTGGCATGAAGATTGAGCTGCAGTTCAAGTTGTTGCAGGTGGTTGAAATGATTGCAGTCAAACAGAGTTGTTTCTTTGAGTTGTGATGCAGAGAAGCTACAGCAAGGGTCGGAGAATGTTCAATTGTATGTTAGGACCACAGTTGGGAAAGAACAACAGGTACAGGTGGTGTTTGAGTTCACAATGACCAGATGTGTAGGGAAATGAAGTGCACTGGTGCTAAGAGCTTGAATGGATGCCGTTGTTGTCTTGAACTAAAATGAGATGAACAGGAAGGATGGCTTCCAATGAAGTTGCAGCTGGTGAGTTATGCATCACAATAGTGCAATGATGGTGCAGCACAATCTCAAGACAGTGCAAATGGCTCAGGCCAAGGCCACTCAGCTCAGCTGAGTCTGACTAGCTATCTAACTCGTCTGTCTGACCTAGACTTGACTCGGTCTGCTTGACCCGAGTTAACTCAGTTTGACCGTCGACCAATTTGACTTTCCCGATCAACTGATGTGATTTTCCGGTCACTTCTCCGGCCAATTTCCGGCCATAATACCAGTTTTCCGACGATATCTTTTGGGACATACTTTCTACATGGGTTTTTTCTCACATATGGGCTTGGTGGACCACTTGGACTTTGGGCTTTGAAGACCTAGTTTTGGAAAGAGGAAAGGCTACAAAAAGCAAAAGTTTCTTCTTTTGGAGGATCACGTATTTTTCTACTTGGAGTTTTGGAGAGCGGCGACGAGGGTTTGCTTTTTCATTTGTTTTTCATCTTCTTCATTATTTTATTATTGATTATGATTATGATGAACTCAAAAGCTATGAGTAGCTAAACAACTATTATTGGTTATGGGATAAAGTTGATTTCTCAACATGTTATTTGAATCTATGAATTAGTTTTGTCTCAATAAGTTATTGTTTATGATTCATGGTTTATATTGTCATATGATTTAAATACTTGTTAGGTTGAGTCCGGAATCAATCCGATTTGCATTCATTTCTAAAGCTATATTAGGGTTTTCAATACGAAAAAGTTGTTTATTCCTGATTCTAAGTAGCATAATTGTGGGTAGTGCTTGTAGTGATATATCCTACTAGTCACAAGTGAATCATAACTTTTGTTAAAACGGATTAGTGATTTTACACGTTCATTTGCATTGATTAGTCTTATTCCAGAGAACTTATTGCTTTTAGGGAGTTAACTTGATTGTGCTTTTACACGTTAGGTTGCTTTCTAGGAAGAATTCACATATACATCTTTTAATGTGGTTGTGATGAAATCAGGGAATTAGCGGGATATTCTTGCGATCAAGGTATCCTAGGACTTTTAGTAAATGAGAGATTAAAATACCAATTCTAGTCATTGATGAAAATACATGTTTGTGAATGATACTATCCCGTGACCAATATCTTCTCTTTATTGATTATTCAAATTATTTTATTTGCTTTGCTCTATTTTATTGCTTAGATAAAACAAAAATCCCCCTTGGTTACTAAGAAACTGAAATTCTATAACAACAAAAGCCTCTCTGTGGGAACGAACTCTTTCTTATCACGTACTTCATTTATATTTAGTAGAGTGAGAAAGTGAAATTATTTTTGCTCTGCTGACAACCCGACTAATGCAAGACTCGGGGCGCATAATAAAGATTTTAATACGGAGTGCCCAATGTGAAACTCCCAAGCTCTGGAAACAAACAACATCTAATTAATCTTACCCTTTTGCTAGAGCAATTTGGTTTGGTTTTTCTTTGGAAGCAGTGAACACAAGAATTAGTGCAGATTCTATCGCAAAATGGATTAAAGAGTGGATCACAGTACCAGATTCAATCAGTTCTCGGACAAGATTGCGACAATTTCCTGGTTCATCTGGAAGTATAGATGCTCAGTTGTGTTTGACAAGATCAGTCTGAATCCTAATAACCTAATGGAGCAAATCAAGAAATTCTTACAACAATACACTCAAGAGAATATCCAAAAGAGTAAGAAGATTCAAAGAAGTATGGATTTCAAGGAGAAATGGTCAAATTTATCCTCCGACTGGATAATCTTTATTGATGCTGCTTATAAAAAAAAAAATTCATCCATGGGATATGCTTTTATACTTTACTCTGTGGACAATGGGTCTTTCATGCACATTGCAGCAGGGTCGGATTGGGCGTCCTCGGCTTTCCATGCAGAATCAAAAGCTTTAATAAAAGCTTCTACTTGGCTCAGTGAAAATATTTTATCCATTGTTACCTTAGTAATTGATTGCAAATTGCTGGCAGAGACAATCAACAAGGAATGCAAGGTACCAGATTGGAGTCCAGAAAATACCAAACAGACGACTCAAACAATTTTGGAAAATCTCCCTCAAGCTCAGGCATAATATATAAATAGGAAATATAACTCTGCGGCGGATTACATCGCAAAAGAAGCTTGTCTAAGGCATCTTCAGCACAAGACAATACAACTTCAGCTAAGAATGTCTACATCTAGTGTGATGTCCAATCA
>JAJJWW010013318.1:0-204680 GCA_023531295.1 Papaver armeniacum | reverse complement strand
AAGAATGATTCTGGAAACGATTCTCCACCTTTTCTTTTTCAGTGCCCTGTGGCTTCTCACATTTGGTTTGCTTTATCTCTGCAACATTTAATCTCAATTGATTTCCCTTGGCCTGATGATTATTTTCTTAGATGGTTTGACATTAGGAATTGGTCCTTCTCCTTTTCCTGTGGGATGGCCTAGCATTGGGTCAATTGTTATGGGTGCATTTGGAAGCTGAGATGTGAAGTGGTTTTTCAAAAAGTAGCTGTAAATTTGGATAAAGTCATTCTTAATACTAGAGAATGATAAATACTTATATAGCTCCTCCTACTGAGCATGTTTTTAGAAAGGACTTTAAAACACCTATAACAGATGTTAAGCATATTCTCTTCTTGGATGGTTCTTTTAAAATTTAATATGGGAGTTGGTTTGATTCTTTTGTGATGTTATAGGAAGAATAGAGTGTTCTCGCTCGGATTTTGGGCTAGTTGCAGATGCAGTTTTGTGCAGTAGCTACTGGGCATTAATTAAGGCGATTTCCTGGGGTCAGGGAATTGAACTTGTCCAAAGTTCTCTTTGTTAGTGACTGCCTTCAAGTGGTTGATTTTGTGAACGGAGACAATTGCTCGGCCGGTGGAGATGTGGTGATCTTCTTGCTGATTGTAGAAGTTTTATGTCTAGTAGCAGTGTCGTAAACTTGTTTATATTAGGAAGTTAAGAATAAAATGGCGGATCGGCTTGCACGTCGTGCAAAGTTATTAAAGCTTCTTGGACTTCTCCTCCTTTTATGAACCTTTATGACAGGATGAAAACATTGTGGGCATTTCTTTGTCAATGAAATGTTTGTTTATTAGCAAAAAAAAGGATTAGGAGTGAGGCTATTAGGTTAGTCATACCTGAAAAAAAGTAAAGGATAAGTTAGTAATTTCCTAACTTAAGGACACACCTTTTATAAATATGAGGAAGATGGCCTAAGTACATCATGGGTCTCCTGAACATCGTTCTTCAATTACAAATGGTGACATAAGTGGCAAACTATCACTAAACATAAAATTTTTGGCCCCACTGATGTGAGGCTCCAGGTAATAGCCTAGCTGGCCTGGTCCATAAGACGGCTCTGTTGCTATGTACTTATTCATGTCCAAAACAGAGTTCTCATATGTGGCCGAGTCCCTCTTTTCCTGAAGCTAAGAAGACTCTCCGACTGAAATTGACTAATCATACGAGAGGCCCAAGATTAGCATGACCGACTAAGTATATTAGTAGCACATGGGGATACCGCCACCCACTTGGCAATAATTCTACTGTCCAGGGTTTCCTCCTCCCAGAAGCCGCTCCACCGCAGCATTAACATTTCCTGATGTTGCTCTCAATGCTCGGATGTTCTCTTGTGTGTCAAAAAATCCCATTTCTTGAAGCTGTGATAGCTGAGTCGCGTATAATTCTTCCGGCACTGACCAAAACAAACAAAAAAACTTTAGCATACCACTGTGAGAATAATATTTCAAATTGTTTAAACAAAAAACATGTACAAAACAATTAACAAACGAAAGGTATTTGGAGTTCTCTATTGATAAACAGAGTAAAGAAACAGTGGATATTAGGAAGGGTAGTGGGAGAGAAAATAACCATTTGCTGTGCTAGAACATTCAAACCACTGGCACCAAGTCCACCAAACATGTTCATCAATAAATCCAACCCCATGTTATTTGGTGTTCCTGCTATTGTAAGTAGACATATCATGCAGGTGAATATCAACAACTTGGATTTTTAATCAATGGACTTTGCATAAAAGAGTAGCAAATCAACTACTCAAACAAATTAAGACAGTCTAATGTTGATATAACATCAATTACCTGCAGCCTCACCAGTCAGTCCTGATCCCTTTTGCACACGGTACAACAGGTAAGTGAAAACTGCAACAGTCACAAACAAGTTACTGAGAGAATGAGATGTCCTTACAGTGGCTTGAATGTTGCCCCAAAAGACGGTCAACTCTTTGCTGCAAAGGCAAATCTTCCTGCAGGAAAAAAACAACAAAAAGTTTAAACCGGGAAAGAAGAGTGGTAAGTGTCTTTGCCTAGTAACCTGAATTGAAATCATAGAGGCTAGACCTCCAGACACCCACCCCCAGCCCCAGCTAAATTCACAGCAGCTTGTACATACCTTTCTCACTTTAGGAAGCTTCTTACACAACTAATAGCAACAATCAGTGAATGTAAAAGTTAAATAATATGATGATACTTGTGCTGTGTGCAGGGAAAAAACAATTGGCCAGTAATTCTGGGTTTGCATCATCTCTTATTTGAGGATTAGAATCAACCATGCTACGGAGTTGAGGATTCAGACCAAGAATCTAAAAAGGCGCAAAATTACATTTGATAAATTAGAAAGTTTATAAGCATCTCAAAATGCAGATGCCTTCTAGTCGCGGTAAAGTCGTTAGTCTTGGAGCACCTACAACCTTTAGAGAGAAAGCTTTCAGCAGTATTAACTCTTACTGAATGATAAAGAAAAAGAATTTGAAATTACTGCTAACGTGATCGTACCTGGTTCATGTATTGAGGGTCAGAAAGGAGGTTTGCGTTATCTCAGCAACAGCAGGATTTTTGCATCAACTGATTCATCTGAGAGAAATCCTCAGTTCCCCCTAACATCTGTTCCATCTCAGGCAGACCCAGCCCACCTAATCCAGCAGCACTAGGTGCCCTTGCATCTCCTGTTGAATTTAACCTATGGCGGTGTTTGTTGGTGTGCCTCTAACAGCCGGACGGAAAAAAAAAGGAGGTCATATCAGGTGATGCAGATCAAACATTTTCGTGACAAAGAATAGCAGATTATAAATACTTCACCTCTGCTAGGGATCGAACGCTGAATTGGGGGGAACGTTTTTCTGAGTTCATTGCATCAAATGAGACCTAAAACTAGTTACTAACAACTGAAAGGAATTATGCAGGATATGTACATGTCATTCTGTAGAATATTTTACTCAATCTGATATTCATACTTATGCAATGCATATATACTATCAGAGTGGTTTGACATATTGCCTTCATAAATATCAAGTGAGAGAGGTATTTCACCTCGTTAAGTGAGGTAAACAATACCTTCAAATGAATGGTTTATACAGATTGGGATAGTAACACAAAAAGATGCATTTGTAACTTTCCCTTCTGTGAGTAGATAACTCTGTTAGCTATCAGTACCGAACTTAGACCCTATAATTGTACCAAAAATTACACTCCCAATCACATGGATCATAATCTAGCTTATTAACTAGCTATTTATATTTACAACTTTTAACGTGTAACCTTCATATCTCACACGACTTACAAGGCGCTAATATCTTTTTAACAATGAAAGTAGAATACAATAGTGTTAGTGATGACGTCTACGGTATCACTGGTATATGATACAACATCTCAGTTTATGTCGCGGTTAAAATTTCCTCAGATTACTATTAGTATTAAGTCTACTATGAATTAGCAGTCGTTTACTTCGTTTACTCTGCTTTATGTTCTACTGAAGATAGCATACTCATTTTTAATCAGAACAACAGAAGTTTTGAAAACTCTGCCAATTAAAACAAAAAATCCTGGAGAAGCTCAAAGAATGAAATTCTGCACAGCACCACCCATGGGTTGGGGCGTTGGTATTTGGAGCAGCAGAAAATCCAGTGGTTGAAGGGTTAATCGACTTTATCCCTGTCTTGAGTTCCCCCTTGGTTTCTAATAGGGAAGCAAACAGGTTCGAACCAGAATTATTTTCAGCATCTCCCGCCATTGTTGTAGCATTCATTAATGGCTCTTGAACGGTTTCATACATACGTCTGAGGCATGTTAAAGCCTCCTAGGGAGAAGATCCAATGTTGCTCATGGCCCTATCAGTGTTGCGCATCATTTCTCGCATGAGTTCAGGATTCCTTGCAGCTTCTAGTGTTTGGGCGTAGAGTGCTGGGATCATTCAGTATATGTGCAGTTCAGGATTGCTAAGTCCATGATATCATGCATTTGAGGATTGCTCATGATCAAGGTACGCATTAAGTCGGGATTATCCATTAGGCTCTGCATGACGGGCATATTCAAAATTTCCCTCATCATGTTGGGATTCTGAGTAAGCTGTTGTTGGACTTGCTCAAACTCTGCCTCAGTTCCCAACATCCCAAGTACTCCACTGCCACCTAGACCATTTACATCGGAGCCCTGGTAACAGTGACGTCCTCCCGAGATTGGTCCTAAAAAGCCCGCCTACATTGGAATTAAAGTAGCTCTTGAGGCACCTGAGGTGGCGTTTGAGCCTCCAAGATTTGCTGAACCTGCTGTGTTAGCTGATGAAGCTGGTAAACCACGAAACCATGTGAACAGTGTGATCTTCCTGCAAACCTATCAACAAAATAGAAGAATGAAAAGTTAGCAGCCTTGGCAGTGGAGCATTCTGTTCTCCAGCATTGCACTGAGCAAGAAAAATCCAATTTGTCGTTTCATATGTGATCTTACGTATACTAAAAGCAGATGCATTAGCATTAACACATGGCATTTACATATATGGAAACAAAGTAATACCAAAATTGTCAAATTCTAGAGATATGTTCATATACAAGTAGGACCTTTCAAATAAAAGAACAAGTGTCATCTCATACAACAAAGTCAGTGAAGTGATAGGTCTCCCTAAATTGGCATGAGACCTTAAATTTCCTTCTAGATGTCATCCCATTGGAGAGATCAATATGAGAAATGATTAGAATAGAGAGAACAAACTGAAAATTTATGGGTCCGACTAATGTATTTAGCCATTAGGAAGACATGGCCGAGGCTTTAGTAAGAGAAGCTTCCAAAGCATTACTCTCCTTTCGGGTCTAGAAACAAAAAGAATAATTGTACATCCACATCATAAACTTTATTTCCTATAAGCATCAAGTAACTGAAACTAAGACCAAATGGCATTAAGGTAGAACAGCATATAGATCCAGTATAACGATTACAACTTACTGGTGCACCAACGAATACTTTTCTACAATGGTCAAAACCATCAGCCTACTAGACTATCCTGCAAATTGTTATGTGATACAGCACACACATTTAACTAGCATTTATCTGCTTCCTAACCGTTAGCAATTATTATACCAGATCTAACAAGATACGACAAATAAAAGGTTAAATTCTCGAAATTTTATAATATAACTGGACTAACAACAGTAATTCCCAACTTCTCTCTTAAACAAAATATATGAATAATCTTTTTCTACTGACAAGCAGCTTGCGAACATTTTCTGTCAGAAAAGTTTTTGAATAACCGTTTAATTTTCCCTTGAGAAACTTTTCCTTTTCATCTTCTTTTTTGTATCTGCAAACATTTCTAATGAAACTTATCATAATGATCTTGCATGTCAGTTTTTAAGATCAGTACCTTCCTAAATTATACCTGCATGTCAATTTCGTGAAACTAAACCATCTAGGAGGACCTATGATGCACCGATACTGATATGGGGATAATGATACTATGACACCTTGATCAGGGATTCGTCAATTTTCATAAAATGGGGATACGGGATACGGTGGGATACGTGTATTTATCAAAAAAATATTTAATATAATAATAATTCACTCTACTAAAAAATCATAAAATAAAAAAAAATCCGATAGATACTATTTTGATTATTAAAGTGAGCAAATATTAAATTTTCAGCATTTTGGGTTTAGTCTTACTTATGTTAATTGAATGGACAAAATCACATGTACTCAGATTTCTCTCTAAAAAACATGAAAAACATGACCGCCCAATAAGCCTTAAATTTTTCTAGCACCATTTTTCTTTTTAAGCACCATAAAAAATAAATACCAAGTCTTTTTTCCTTTATAGGCAACAAGTTATTATGTTTAGATATAATTATTCAATATGATCATGATTACAAATAACTATAAATATTTAGAATTTTAGATTTAATGTATAAATTTATAAATATATAGATTTTAATATTAAAAATGTTAGATTATAAGTATCCCCATATAGAGAGTATCAGAGGTATCCCGGAGGTATCCCCTACCCTTTTGTAATTAAAAAAAAGGTGACACTTTAAATGGAGTATCGTCGTATCCCCAGATATCCCCAAGTATTCTATCTTGTCTGGCTTATACGGATAGGTCACCAATTTTGAAGTATCCGTGCTTCATAGTGGAGGACTACAGTTGATAAATCCCTACTTAACGAGAAAGCTTTACTAATGGATGTGATTGCATGAACATTCTCATACCTAAAAAAGGTGAAGTATCTCCTGATGAATATGAGAAGTAATATCACTTACAGATATGTATAGCAATATCCTCTCCCTACCTAATCTAACTATCAAAATTTCCGTCTGCGTTTCTACAATGACCTAATTTTCTATCTAAAATTCACCAATTGAGAAAAACTAATACAGACCCTAAATTGAGTTAGCAAAACAACAACGTAATCGAATATCAAAACTCATCAATCTACAAAAAACATAAAAGTAATCAAATATATAGAAATAGAGGATAGGAGTAAAGAACGAACCATAGCTTTCTAAAGTCTGTCTATCTTTCAAGATCCGACCTCTTGTAAAATCCAATCGTTGTTGCTCAGCTGAAACATCAGAATTTGAGAGATAACACTTTTGAACTCAAAACAGTAGATCCAAGGCTTGTCTTCACAGAAAACTTGTACCGTTTGAACAACTAATGTGAATGGTAATCTCATCACCACTACCGACACCTGAATCGCTGTTATCACTGTCCGCGGCCATTTTTATTTTCGCTTCTAGGTATGAAGAGGAAGAAACGCCTTTGCAGAAGTGAAACTTTGGTTGATTTGAGGGTCTGAAGATTTAATGTATATCAGAATCAGATATATATTTTGGGAAGGAATTGGTTTTGGTTTTATATAACCTGAGAGGAAGACGTTTTGAGGAGGAAAAGAATAAAACTGGGGAAATTGATGTTGTGGTTTTTTTCTTATACGGGAGTCTCGTTGTCTGGGTAGGAAGTATAGAATCGTGAGGGGGAAGGAATTACTTTGGGGGTGGGGGGGTGGGGGTGGGGGTTTCAAACCCAACCATACCACTTCGATAGGGGATGACCTAGAAGCAGGGTAACGATCACACGCTTTAGAAAATATCACTTCCTGTATCAACACGAAAAAATCAAGAAAATCTCAAAAATGAAATAAATGAAAGCCAAATTAGGATGATGTAAATTAAAAATAAGAAAAATTTCAGAAAATGGTGATGAAACCTGCTACATCCCTATTTTTATATTTTCGCTCATTTAATGATGATCAAAATCTAAATGTCTTTTTCACCCAAAAATTATTGATTTTGGTCTTTTAACCAATTTTGTGTAATATGCTTACATTTCCCATATTTCACGAATCGCACTGTTTCTTTTGTAAATCGATGTTCTCATCACCACTGCCACCAACTGTCTGTCGATGAGTCTCATCTCAATCATAACAACAAAACAGTTATTATAATTTTTTCCGGCTCTATCATGGAAAACTACGTCTGCAGCCAAATGAGAAGTAACAACAAGCATAAGATGTCACGATGAAAAGACAAGCACAGACTATTCATTATTTTTCCTAAATGCAGATTATTAAGTAGTAGCTTATAAGTCATGTCCCTGAATCTATAACATTTTAGAGGATGAAGAAATTACTGACTTGGTATCATTGGCAAATGTAAAATGATTAAGTATCAATTACGGGAACACTACAGAGGTTGTTAGAACATTTACGTCAGTTAATTACATGAGCAATTATAAGAACAAAAATGCAGTCAATCCGATTAAGAACCTCGGAAAATGATGAACATATAAGGGTCACAAGCCTGACAACGACACAATCTTCAGCATCGATCCAACGTTAAACCATTTTTTTTTAAAGCATAAATAACACTTATAGCTAAGAAACTTTTATTAAAAATATCTATTAGAAACTCATCATGAAATAAATTCAAGGTCATCGAGAGAAACAATTATCGAACTAATATCAATAGAAAACATATTAATTAACTTTTCACAAGCCAAAGCACACGCAAATGAATTGGTGGGTTCTGAAGATTCCAGATCCACGTTTACGTCGACATCATTAACCATATTATAAAGGACCGCCCACTTCAGCCTTTTATTGGGTGCTCTAGATAATCATCAAGATTTACTGAGGCACATCTCGCATGTAAGCCTCTCTTTGTTCCGCTTTGAATCCATACTCATTCTATCCTCGACATCTTTAGAATTACTCATTGTAATGGCTTTGGTGGATTAGAAAGGATTGCCGATTTCAACACAAGGTTAATTAGGTGATGATCTTCCTCTCGTTTGTTTTCATGAGACCTAGCTTCTCCAAAAATAAATCTAAATCGCCTTAAGGTTTCCTTAGTTGCCGCTTTTTTTTAAAGTGCTTTGATATTTATTTTTGTGAAAGGAGGAAAGAAAAGTTAGTGGGGGGCCGGTTTTGGTATTTAACCTTCAATTTATAAGGGATAACTTCCAATTTTTCTAATAACCATCTTTGAGTCACCTAATATTCCCAACGTAATTCCTTCCCTAATCAGACCGAAGTATAAGGGGTTTTGAGTTGGATTTTTTATAGGGAAAATTAAGTGCAAGCCCAAAATATTCCTCATTGTCGGGCCCATATTAATTTTGGTAGTGAAAACTACAGCCCACACCCCATTTTAGATTTTTTCCTCACACGTGGAAACCCACACGCGTGAAATATCACACGCGCACCTTTGCTCGTCTGTGAAAATTATTCCGTCACCGCAGTTTTCGAAATTACGTTTTTTTTTTCCCCGTTTAACCTCGGTTGTTCCACACTTCTCCGCCTTGATTTGAGAGATTCGGTTCGAGAGAGATTTATAGGCCCGAGCGATTGAGAAGGAGGAGGAGGATAGAATACCAAGCTTTGTGAGCGAGAGATTGAATTATCGAGAGTCAAGATGAGATGATTTGGGAGATCGAATTTTCATCGAAGATAATTCAAGCTTTAACGTCACTTTCTGTTTTTAAATTCGGTTTCGAGAGATTGATACCTTCATTGAGAAGGAGATGTATAAGACTTTCTGAAAGAGCTAAGAAAGGAGCTGATCGAGAGATTTAATTTTACTCTCAAATTCAATCTTCAAAGTTCGTTTCGTCTTCATTCCAATCTTGATTCTCGATTTTTGTTTAACATTGATTCGGTCTAGGTTTTAGTTTCTCTGTAAGATTAGGATCTATTATTTTAGGTTTTGCATTTTAGGTTTCCGATTGTGGTTTTATCTCTTTTAAGCTTGTTTTTGATTATTTATTTTTTTATTTTTCTGTGTTCAAATTGTTACGATCAATGCAGATATTTTCGATTCAATCTTTTTGTTTGATTTCATGTTCGGATGTTGATGCGTTACACCAATTTTAGGTTTTGCTTATGTTGTATTTGATTTTTTCATTTGATTTGTTTTCTCTCACATGCTTAATGGAGATGTTAGCTGATTTTGGTATCTTGTTGATTTCGATCGATTATGGTTAATGTAGATTGTCTTCACTTGTCTTTGATGTTGTTGATTAGATCTTTTAATTTACAGGTAAAGAATTCTTGTGAACCAATATGCAGATAGTATGTTTGATTTTTTCTTCTTTGTGTTTTCATAGGTGAAATGCCTCATAGAGCACTAGTCAATTCACTATCAGTTGAATTCTTAGCACATCCTGCTGATGCATAATACAACTCGAGACTACACTGCTTGCTATAAAGTGACCTACATTTCTCACTATGTCATATTTTCTTTTAATGATGGGAAGCAAGTGGCTCACAAGAGTTGATTCTGATGTCATACTGTTTTGTATCCTGCTACACAAAGGTCTTAAGAGCTTTGATTTACTGTTGAAGTCAGCTCCAATTCTTCCAACAATCGTAGTAGAGCTTCATCAAGTAGACGTGTAATAGAACCCGAACTGCAAGAAGCTATGGTGAATTTCCTTGAAGATGGTTCTCGTGCATATTAATAAGGTTCTTAGGACCGAGGGTTGGGATAAATTACTTGGTGATGTTGATAAAGTTTTTTTTGGAGGTGTAGCAGAGGTACGTATTGCAGTAAAAAAGTACGAGTTAAAGGCTGGGCGTGTTCTTGTATATACTAAGAATGAACCTAGCAGGTTCTATGCAAAATGCTCTAAAGAAAACTTCCCTTGGGAGTATAAGGTTTGTGCTGTTGATGTTGAAAACAAGATGCTTAAGGTTAAGAAGTATGTTAGCAGTCATAGCTGTGGTGTTGGATGTGAAAGGCTTTTCCACAGGCTCAGCAGTAAATTTGTTTCTAGTCTGATCAAGGATGAAATTAGAAGTGATCCGAGTTTCAAAGCTTCTGATTTGAAAAAGTTTTTCAAAACTAGCTATGAGATCAATGTGAAATATTACCAAGCTTACAATGGAAGAGAGAAAGTGTATGAGGATATATTTGGTGAGGATGCCATGTCGTATTCGGCATTTGGTATGGTATGTAGATTCTATTCGCAGACAAATCCGGGAGTTGGATTGATTTTCAAGTTCAAACGGATGAACTCGAATCGAACGAGGATAGTTCAATTCGAATTAGAAGATGAGGCACCTTCAAATAAGTTTGTGCGTCTTTTATTGCTTTGAGGCATGCATCCATGGTTACCAGTTACCTTCGTCCCATGGTTTCGTCGATGCTACCTTTCTTACGTGGAGATATAGAGGATGCCTCATGGTCAGCAACCGCTATCAATCGTCGAAAATGGTAATTTTTATGATAATGCATCCTTTTTATATATGTGCATAATATCTCATGCATTATTTATTTTTGCTTCATAATGTCGTATGCATTATTGTTTTCACTTTTCTGGTTATGCATCATTTCTGTTTAGATGCATAAGACATTATACATTTTTTTAGCTGCATAATGTCTTATGCATTATGGTTTTCACTTATTGATTTTATGCATCCTTTTTATGCACGTGCATAATGTCTTATGCATCATTTAGTTTTAGATGCATAAGACATTATGCATTATTTGTTTTCACTTTTCTGGTTATGCATCATTTCTGTTTAGATGCATAAGACGTTATACATTATTTTGTTTTAGCTGCATAATGTCTTATGCACGTGTATAATGTCTTATGCATCATTTAGTTTAGATGCATGAGCCATTATGCATTTTTTAGTCTGCACATACTTCATGTAGACGTCGGCTTGATTTTATATTTTTTTTGTGCAAGGGGTTCTTTCCACTAGCCATGGCCCTGGTACACGTGAAGATAATGATAACTGGGAATGGTTCATGAGGAATTTGAGTAATGTTCTTGATCATGATCAAAGGCCAATCATATTTTTATCTGATCGTGCAGAAGGATTAAAGAGAGCGATTCCATTTTACTTTCCTGGAGCCTTCCATAGTTTCTGCTATTATCATCTTAAGATGAACTTACCTATTAATGCATCTGATGAAAGGTATGGTGCCGTTATTGATTCATTTCAAGCTGCTGCGTATGCTCTTAGTCCCGAAGGTTTCCAAACTGCCATCGCTACGATTAGGGGTCTTGGTTGTGGTTGGGTTGCAGACTATATTGAAGATATCCCTCCAGAGAAGTGGTCAAATGCCTTTTTCCAAGGTTGTAGGTATGGTAGGACATCTTCTACTCTTGCTGAATCCTTCAATAGTTGGATGAAGGTACATAAGAATCTCCTCGCAAATGCTCTTTACGGATCGGATAAGGAAGGATGTGATGAGTATGATGTCGGAAAGAATGGAATCTGGTAAAAGTTTCGTAACAATTCTCACATCGAAGAATGAAACTAAGATGAAGGCTCTTATTGATGTAGGGTTTAACCCAGTCGGTTATACGATCTGATACTCATGTTTATGTAAGTGGAGGGAGGGAATGAGAAGGGTTGGTCTTAGGGAGGGAAGCGAAGAGAGTGTTGAGACCAGAATAGTTGATTCTGAAGGTGTGGTTTGTTTTATGACTTGTATCGGAAGTAGAACTGGTTAGCAGAATGGAAAGCTACCAGGTGATTTCTAGATATTGTATTGTTGATGAGTGCCAAATAGTGCATATTTATACACCTTTTTATTGGCATTTTACTCATCGTTTGTGCTCAAGAATCAGATATTATCCCAGATTCTGTGTTTTCTTTGTTTTCAAGAATAAATATTTGTATTAATTAATTTTGTATTTTTAGGTACTAAATAAAGCTCGGAGAATCTGAGGAGCTATAGAGCGAAGAATTGAAGTCAAACATCTATGGAGCAGATAGCCAAAGACCGCGCGCAAATCAGTTGCAACCCAACAAGGAAGACTTGGGCTAGAGCTACCCTCCGATGACCCGGATCCGAGCCCGCTCACTCGAGCCATTGAGATCTCCCTCGCCTACATCCAACGGCCGCTCCATCACTATACATCATCTCTTGATGCTTCCGTGCGACACCAGATCGCTCAAAAACCGCTTACCATCCTCAACCGTTCGGATCGTAGTCGCTCCATCCCTACGCCGCTAGGCCCTTCTCATCAAACCTTTCATTGTTCACGCTCAACACAAATGACCCTACCCTATACACCCTAATCGAACCCATTCCTATCTTCTCATCTTCTCTTTCTTCTCTTCTCTACAGTCTCCATCGGTTTTGAAGCAACTCCACACTCATTCCCCGACCAACTCTGCAACTCCACACCTTCCTTCATCTCCCTACCATGCTTCCCACCACCACCAACCTTACCTATTCCGCACACCTCTCTAGGTTTAGCCTTCTCTCTTAGCTTCTCAACCTCAGAAGCTAATTTAGAAAGACTAAAAGACTAGGGTTTCTAACATCAATCAAGGGATGGAGTTCTCGAGCCGCACGACAAGAGGAGAGCGATTCATTCGGTGGGTGAGAATTATTTTGTGTTTTAAAATTGAATTAGGGTTTGGGAATTTTGGGGCTGATGCATGTATAAATAGAACCAGAATGGGGTTGATAGAAGACACGCTGGATTAGCCAAAGGCAGTCAATTAGGTTTAATTTGTGTTTTATTTTGTTAATGCTTTAATTAAGTAACTGGGGTTGGGATGAAACCCTTGATTGCATGTTGAGTTGTTCATTGTCTTCTTATTGTTCTTGTATGCTTTATTAGAAAGTTTGGATTAGTTAATTGAACACATGACCCTGTGATGGAGTGTATCAGAAGAAGACACTCCATACTAGGGGGAGTGTGTGGAATTAGTGAACCCATTATCATGGTATTCTTCCCTGGAAAGAATCAAGAGTATATTTAGATTAGGAATTGCTTAGCATAAGATCAAGTGGTGGATTCTCTACCACTAGTGTTCTTTCCACATTGTTATAATCCATTTATCTTAGTTCACTGTCACAACCAAAAAACTGGCCGTTTCGACAAACCAATATTGTGTTACATATCACTTCATAGAAACTCAGTTTAGGAAGCCTTAGAATCAACATAGCACCACAAGTCCTTGTGGGATCGACCGTTTCTGCCGCGTCTCCGATAGACGCCGTGCACTTGCGGTATTACAAGTAGGCCATATAATTCATACACTTTCCAGGCCTACCAAGTTTTTGGCGCCACTGCCGGGGACTTGGCACGTGCCTGTGATCTTTTGCTTGCTTCGCTGAGTTGCAAATCATCCCTGTACATATTTGCTTTACCTTATTGTTCTAGCTGTACCTTGTTTATTTTCTGTATTTTTGCATCTTTTATAACCATCTGTTATTGCATTCTATTTTACACCATGCATCTTGCTTGTTGATCTGAGCTATAAGCTTCATGGCCTTGTAGCTTAGTGTTAGTATAACTCTTCAAGCCCCTGCGACAGTCCAAATTAATCTTCCCCCAAGCACAAAATGCATCTTGGTCAAAGCACGATGCCCATCTTGGCTGCATAGTTGAGCATAGTTTTTCATTATAGAGAACTAATCTCTTTGTTGAGCCAACAGGTGCTGGCTGTGCTTGAGCTGCTGCTGTGCAAGCCAAAGGAAGGAAGGCAAGGGAAAAACTCAAGACTTGAGGTTAGCCAAAATCAGGCATTTGTGAATCTTGGCTTGTCTTGTGGTGTGTGTAAGGTGCAAGCTTGGCTTGTCGGGCCGATAACCCCGACCCCCGAACCGTAATTTTTATTGCCCGCCTGAACCCCGCTGAAGCTTTGTTGACCCGAGCATTAACTCCGTGCAACCCCCCAGCCCCATGAAGTCAAAGGGGCTTTGTTGCAACTTGGCCTCGATTAATCTTAGCACATAACCTTGTGCTTGAGCCGTGTGAGCTGCCAATCTTTATTGTGTGTTGTGACCTGTGTGCCTCGTGTAAGACCCTCGCTAAGCACAACCCCGAATGTGCTAGCCTTGTGAAGTTATTCTCCAAGCCCCCGCGTGGAATTGCATGAGTATTATTATTCTCTCGGAATTGATTGCCCTTTACAATTCTTTGGCCGAGTTGTTGTTTTGCCAACATTTTGTACAAAACCCGAGCTCACCCAAGAATATTGCTCTACTCAGTTAACTTGCTAGCCCCCTGAAGCTACAAGTTTGAGCAAACCCCGAGCTTGGCCGTAACCATCTCGACTCCACTTTACGTGCCGTGCACAAAGCCCATGCAACTCAATCTTTGCTTAGCCTAACCAAGTCTCTGCAACATTTTCTCAAGTGAGTTGCATTGCATTGCATTGCTCTTCTCTCGCAAAACCTCGCACACACTCGGGTAAAAAAACTCACAAACTCACAGCTGCAAACAGAAGCCCACATAGCTTGCACTTGTATACCGGGCTCTGTTTCTAGCCATCAACTGGCTTGCAAACAATCGAGCCCACAACATCACTAGGCTGCCCACATAACCAACCTTCATACCGGGCTGTGCTGCACAACTGAACCTAACCATCTCCTGGGCTTATTACACACACTGAGCCCATATCCTCTGGGCTACATTTTTTTCAACACAACTGGGCTGTGCATTCAAAAATTTTGGGCTTCAAACACCAAAATCCCAAACAAACCAAAAACTCAAATTGAGCCCACAAAGAACTGGGCTTCCCAAATAAACCAAACTTTCCCAACAAACCAAATGAAACCCAATAAACCAAACCAATCCCACTAAAACCAAACTTAGTCCACTACAATTGGGCTTTGAGTTCAATTTGAGTTATTAAATCATGTCAGGATTTTGGTCTGCATCTGGGGATTCAAACAAATCCCTTAGAGAGCTTGCTTACGGGCACCTTTCAAAGGATGAACACCCCATATACCATAGTGACTTTAGGGAATTTTATGGGCCTTCTCAGGGCCCCGATCTCACATACCCTAATCATTATGATCACATACATCATTCACCACAAAAGTTGAAAATGAACAATTTTCTCATACCCACTCATCACTTTTAGATCAATTAGAGGCTCGACTATCTCGCTTTAGATAGGCAATCCGCTTTAGAAAGGCAATCTGACGAATCTAGTTTTTCTAGGCAATATGAAATGCATGCTTGCACCTTATGTGGTGGCTTAGACCACCCCGCTGAGTATCTTTGTTATATCTTGCATGATTTTAGTAGGCAGTCTAGGAAAACCATGATAATCCAATATATGAAGTGTCTAGAAGTGACTATTGGGACCATAATCAACCCGCACACATGCATCATTCACCACATGAACAATTTTATACTCCCCAACTCCTAGTTTGCAATCACTAATGGACACACTCATGGAGCAAAATGCTAGGCTTGAAATGAATGCAATGCATGACCATCCATATAGCAACATGTCCGAATTTCCCTTCTAGTGAACCTCATCCATATGAGGAGTGCATACCCACTTGTTGAAAACTCTCCTTTCATTGAACCACATAAGAAATTCTAGAATTGATTCAAAACCTTGACCAAAGGATATAAGTTAGAACTCAAATTGAGTCAAATCTGATGCACTAAATCAGGAAAGGGAGGACTTCCAAAACGAAATGTTTATCACCCATAATGAAGTCAATTATGAAAATAGTATGCCTAGTCTTACTAAAATTTATATTGCTTATGAACTTTGTTTTAAATGACTGGACTAGAAATATGATGCATTGCTATGATGATGATGATGATGAATATGAAGAGCATGTGTATTTTGAAAATGTGGTAGAATCTTTAGGTTCGAGACATTAAGTGTCTCTCCCGTGAACCCTATGAATGATGCTTCTTCTGATATTCATGCATGTGATATTGATGTGGAACCTGTGCAATTATCCTGTGAAAATGAACATGATTTACCATCTTTTGACTTTAGGAAAGTATGTGAGGGTACAAATGATTTTATACATGAACACAACCTAGATGTACCTAACCTCTCTCCTGAGTCACAAATTGAAACTCCTCCACCAAACCTAGGTGTAGTTTGTCACAAAATTGCAAAACCAACTTTTCTGAAATGCCTAACTTAGGCCTAGAGCTTTGTGCTTCCCAAGTCCTCTTGGACTATTTTGCATCAAAGTATAACACTCTTAAAGAGCCACAGTTGGAATGTGTATATCTGCCTGTTATTAGCAAAACTCATTTTGAGTTAGACCTTTTGCATGATGTACCTTTAAAATTGCAAGATTTTGTTCTCACAAACACACCTGTTCACAAGTTTAGGTTTGGGGGAAACTCCTTCACATCTACAGTCTTACTTGCACTCTCATGTTATATTTGTGTAAGATTTTTGATGGTTGTACATATTTCTTTTGGGTTGATCCTCAACTCTTTAGATTGTTGGTTTATGGTGCATTTTCATTGTATATATCCAGTAGGACTTGTTAAATTTTTCTTTTCTTGATTCGGTTGAGTCTTCTTGCACATATATTTGCTAATCCGATATGATCTCCGTTGAGAATATTGGATTCTAGCCTTGACGAATGAAGCTCAACCTTGCTCCCGCCGACATTCCCCAATCTCTTCCCTTTTTCTCTTATCAAAGATAGTTCTCTCGGTATGTGACTGTTTAAAATTTTTCTATATGTCGACACATTGAGGACAATGTTTGATTTAGGTTTGGGGGTGCATTTGCATATTTTTGCATTTAGAGTTTTTAGTCTTTTTAACCTTTTATTTTCATTAAAAAAAAAAAAAAAAAAAAAAAAAAAAAAATTCAAAAAAAACTCTTTTTGTAAAAACCTCCAACTTTTAGAGATTCTAGAGTCACTAGCATGCTTCTAGCTATGTTTACATAGAGAGTCGACCGAAATAACAGAAATTGGAAGTACCGGAGAACACAATCGGGTTTCTTAGTTGATTAGAGCGTTAAAGTTGGATTTAACCATACCGGAGGGCGAATTAGGTGTTGTTTAGATATTCGGTAGTAGAATTGTGATCACCCATAGTGGAGACTACCCATTTTACATCAAGCGAGGCACCAACCTTCACTCTTTGTGACTTTCTAGAAAAGCTGTTAGAGTGTGTGTCACCGTACGTCAATTCCGGGTAGGAATGGTGAGCTACCCAACTTCGCACCACTTTCAAAGACTACTTTTGATCTCTTGAGTGCTAATTCCGTCAATCATGAGGGTGACGTCTAAAGATGAAAACTCCTTCTAAATATCGATTTGCCGCTAGCATCTCTCTCTCTCAATCAGCAAGACCCATAGAAACACATCATCGTCCAAAGCGGAGCATTAGCGAGAATATTTGAAGAAAAGTTGAGATAGTCCAAGGTTACATATTTCAAAGGAAAAGAAGATGAGAATTAATGAAGTTGTGAGAATTTAAATTTTATCGTTGTTAGTGTTTGCTTAAAAAAAAAAAAAAAAAAAAAAAAAAAAATTATTATTAATTTTTTGTGAAGTTCAAGTTTTGTGAAGTTCAGAAGTTCGTCATCAATAGTTGAAGACCGAAGACCGAAGATTGAAGACATTTCTATGGTTCTTATGAGAGATTGATGTTAATTGCCGATCGGGTGAGAAGGTAGTGAGTACTCCCACCCCTTGCTAATGGTTGATTTCCTTTCTTAAAGATCATCAGAAAAAGATTCTTTTTGTCCACATTTCGTGGAGTCTCCGTTTTTATTTCTAAGGTTATCCTTCTTACCTACAACGTGTGCAGGGATTTCTCTCTTTATTCCCGCTGCACACATGAGAGACTAAAAAGCGATCTTTTTGAGTGCAATTATCATAAAACCCTAATGGTGAGGCGAAGTTGAGACTTATGATCACAATCGAATCCGAATTCTTTCATATGGTATGGTTACTTCTCGCTCGGCACTTAAGGATGAGAATGCGTTCTTCGATAGTTCTAACTGCTACTAGCATGCGAAACTCTATGTCCTCATAGCTTCTAGGATGCTTGAGACTCTTTTACACTCCGAAGTTGGAGAAGGTTTTGTGGGTACACCTCTTGTAAACCCTCACGAGACTACAACTCGTCCACTAGGGACACCTAGGGGTTTAAAGGCTTAGTGCATACGCTAAATGCATTCGAGAGACCAAATGACAGGGGGTATAGTTAGGATTTCTTATTTTCTGTTTCACTTGAGGACAAGTAAAATTCAGGGTTTGGGGGTATTTGATGAGTGCCAAATAGTGCATATTTATACACCTTTTATTGGCATTTTACTCATCTTTTGTGCTCAAGAATCAGATATTATCCCAGATTCTGTGTTTTCTTTGTTTTCAAGAATAAATATTTGTATTAATTAATTTTGTATTTTTAGGTACTAAATAAAGCTCGGAGAATCTGAGGAGCTAAAGAGCGAAGAATTGAAGTCAAACATCTATGGAGTGAGAGCCAAAGCTCAAGGCGCGCAAACTCGGTTGCAACCCAACAAGGAAGACTTGGGCTAGAGCTACCCATGACCCGGATCCAAGCCGCTCACTCCGAGCCATTGAGATCTCCTCGCCTACATCCAACGGTCGCTCCATCACTATACATCATCTCTTCATGCTCCGTGCAACACCCGGATCGCACAAAACCGCTTACCATCCTCAACCGTTCGGATCTTATCAAACCATCCTACGCTCGCTAGGCCCTTCTCATCAAACCCCCACAGCTGCCCGCTCAACAGCGAAAATGACCCTACCCTATACCCCTAATCGAGCCTAGACCATTCCTATCTTCATCTTCTCTCTTCTTCTCTTCTACCGTCTCCATCGGTTGCGAGCAACTCCACACTCATTCCCCTCCAACTCTGCAACTCCACACCTTCCATCATCTCCCTACCATGCTTCCCACCACCACCAACCTTACACTTACCTATTCCGCACACCTCTCTAGGTTTAGCCTTCTCTCACTTAGCTTCTCCAACCCTAGAAGCTAATTTAGAGAAGACTAAAACTAGGGTTTCGTCTCATCAATCAAGGGATGGAGTTCTCGAGCCGCACGACAAGAGGAGAGGCGATTCAGAGCGGTGGGTGAGAATTATTTTTGTGTTTTAAAATTGAATTAGGGTTTGGGAATTTTGGGGCTGATGCATGTATAAATAGAACCGAATGGGGTTGATAGAAGACACGCCTGGATTAGCCAGTGCAGTCAATTAGGTTTAATTTGTGTTTTATTTTGTTAATGCTTTAATTAAGTAACTGGGGTTGGGATGAAACCCTTGATTGCATGTTGAGTTGTTCATTGTCTTCTTATTGTTCTTGTATGCTTTATTAGAAAGTTTGGATTAGTTAATTGAACACATGACCCTGTGATGGAGTGTACTGTAAGAAGACACTCCATACTAGGGGGGAGTGTGTGGAATTAGTGAACCCATTATCATGGTATTCTTCCCTGGAAAGAATCAAGAGTATATTTAGATTAGGAATTGCTTAGCATAAGATCAAGTGGTGGATTCTCTACCACTAGTGTTCTTTCCACATTGTTATAATCCATTTATCTTAGTTCACTGTCACAACCAAAAACTCAGTCGTTTCGACAAACCAATATTGTGTTACATATCACTTCATAGAAACTCAGTTTAGGAAGCCTTAGAATCAACATAGCACCACAAGTCCTTGTGGGATCAACCCGTACTTGCCGCGTCTCCGATAGACGCCGTGCACTTGCGGTATTACAAGTAGGCCATATAATTCATACACTTTCCAGGCCTACCAATTGTTGCCGACCAAAACTTGTTCGTTGGTGAAAATAGGTGAAGCCTATTTATACAAGTCATATTGAAATGTACCCTAGTCTCGTAGGAAGTGGAAACGATTGAGTGGTGGAAGAATAAAGTAACGTGTAACCATCGGACGTTATGCTTCCATGATGAGGGAAGTGAATTCGTGTAACCGTCGCCATTACGCTTCCATGATGAAGGAAATGAATTGTTTACACTGTTACTTTTCACCACCACTAATTTTCCTACTTCATGACACTTTCTTGTAACGGGCGCATTGCACGCCGCACGCTGTAAACCGCCAGACCAATACCCTGATGAGTATCCCCCAGTTTGTGACATGTTTGATGTCTCGAGTGTTTTCGTGGAAAACGTGTAGCAGGTTTCTATGTGTGGCAAGTCAAAGTTGAAAAAGCGGGGGGTTTAACAACCACACCCAATATTTCGCTTAGCAATCTGTATGGACAAACTCCAATATACTTTCTAGAGAATAAACTAGACAGTCAGACTCAATCCAGATAAAAAGTATATCAAAGAGTTTATATCTCAATCTCTCGATTTGATCTTTACTCAAGCAAATAGAAATCTGCGAGTCTTTATCAAAGAGAGATAACTTGGATGGTACCAAAGACCAATATCCAAGTGTCAATCAATTTAAATCAACAACCCAAAAGGTCGGATATTCTAATTGATTGAACAACGCACAACCTGTGATATTTCAATTATATAAACAAATATAATGCGGAATAGATATAACACAGACACCGGAATTTCGTTAACGAGGAAACCGCAAATGCAGAAAAACCCCGGGACCTAGTCCAGATTGAACACACACTGTATTAAGCCGCTACGAGACTCTAGCCTACTCCAAATTAACTTCGTTCGGACTTGTAGTTAAACCCCAATCAATCTCACACTGTTCTAAGGTACAATTATGTTCCTACGCCTCTGATCCCAGAAGGATTTGGCGCCGTGGTAAGAATTAGGATTTGGCGGCGTGTCCAAGGCTAGGATTTGGTGCTGTGGTAAGAATTATGGCTTGGCGGCGTGGCCAAGGCTAGGTTTTGGCGCCGTATTAAGAATTAGGGCTTGGCGGCGTGGCCAAGGCTAGGTTTGGCACCGTGGTAAGAATTAGGGCTTGGCAGCGTGTCCAAGGCTAGATTTTGGCGTTGTGGTAAGAATTAGGGCTTGGCGGCGTGGCCAAGGCTAGGTTTTGGCATCGTGGTAAGAATTAGGGCTTGGCGGCGTGGCCAATGCTAGGATTTAGCGTCGTGGTAAGAATTAGGGCTTGGCGGCGTAGCCTTGGCTAAAGTGGCATGCTACCGCGGCAGAGTGGCATGTTGGCATGCCAATCAATATGTTGTTATGGTAAGACGCGCTTGGCTTGCCAGTTAGTATGGTGGCGCGGCAGGGTGCGTTTGGCCTTTAATGTATGGTGGCAAGTTTAGAGCGACTTGATTGGCCAAGAAAAGGGGGCGGCCAAACATAAGGCGCGGATACACTTCTGGTGAGAGTGAGGCGGCTTTGGAGCGACCTGATTGGTCGATGGCAAGTGGGGACGGAAAGTATGGGCCCAACCACAAATTATGTGTGCTTGGCTAATTTGAGGAGACACGATTGGTCGAGAGAAATATGGCCGGTTTAAGAAGGGGTGTGGCCAATGGCAAGTGGCGCCAGTTGGCCTAAGGCATGGCCACGCCTCCCTTTGATGTTGCGGCTCCCTGTTTTCTGATTCTGAGCAAGGTTTTGCACCTGCTAATCCATGGAGGATTAATTACCTAGTTTGCCTAGGTTTAATTTCAACAAGCAAGGTCTGATATACGCGCGAGGCGCAAAACCCTAACTTCTGCAAGCTAGTCAGGTCAATTGATTGAATTCTATGTGTTGACATAGAGTTCTTTTAAGTTCATTGCCGAGAGCAAAGATGCTTTTTCCGATTGAATACCTTATACAAAGACCTTATCCTTGATACTTGGAAATTCATGCTACTCTGCTGCGAGTGAACACAAATCGTCATGCCATATCAACATTAAGGGTTCAACCGGAGAACATAGCATAGAAGGCATTCAAAGGAACTTATATTAAGTGAATATATGCTAGGCGCCGAAATTTACAGAACATCTGGGATGGTTGCTACATTCGCCACTCTGGATAAATTTCATGTAAGTATATTGAACGGCTCAATAAATATGTCGGTGGAGAGGCTAGAACTCACGGCACCGTTTCCTTACAGAGTGACGTCACATCAGATGTAAGGTTTTACGATTTCAACCCTAAGCTAAAAACCACCATCAACAATAGGTTTGATAGATAGTACGAGCCCAAGAGTCCTTGTATCCAAATAGTATTTTCGGTTCTGGAGCTTTACCCCAAATTCTACCACGTTCACGGTCAGGTATCATGTCATCAATGTGAGTAAGGTGAGAACCTTTAACTTTTACTTTGACTGTGCCCTTGCCCTTGCCCTTGCCTTGTGTTTGTTTTTAACTTGGCCCACCAAGTTCGCTTTGGCTTGCTAATTGACTTGGATGAACCTCATCATATTCCTCCTCACTTTCCTCTTCATCGTGCTCATCGCCCTCAACAGTTCCAGTAGGTTCACGGGTTACAAGTCGACTTTGGACACCACCACTCTCCCAAATTATCCCTCTTGTATCATCCCCCAAATGCTTGTTGCGACCTTGATTTTTCCCTCGAGGAGGCGAGACTCGAGGAGTATCAAGACCGTCCTTCCTTCTTCTCTTAGTGACATCATCTTTAGTTTTTCTTTTGTTAGCTTCCTTGGCTTTTGACCTATATCATAAGCACACGAAATGAATATAAGACAACTTTTTTTCAGTTTTAGTACCGGCATAGACTCACTTAAACAAACCACGCCGGTACATAGCTCCCGACATAGAAACTTAGCAAATAACTCTTGCCGGTACAATGTTCCGGCAGTGAACATTAACTATCGACAATGCCGGTAGTCATATGTAATTCTCCTAGATACCAAAAGACCACTACCGGCACTCTCGAAATAAATCAATTCCATTGCGTAGAATCGGGTACCGCATACAATGCAACCTAAAACCTCGTGGCTGGATCTTTGGTGACAAGTTCATAGGTGTTCCTGTAAGTTTTAAGTCCACTACCGGCATACTCGAATTATTATTAGGGAATGTCGTAACCTAAAACCGGCATAGTATTCAACCCAATTTCTATGCCGGTACATAACATTCAGTTTCAGGGTTTGGAAACGGCATTGCATTCATGCTAACATCTAAGCTGTAACTTAATATCAGCACTGTATTCATCCTAGATTGAATGCCTTAACTGATTACCGGCATTGTATTCATACATATTTCAGTGTCGGTACTCTATGTAACTCAACTGTTTCAGTTAGGGTTCGCGATTCTAACCTAAACCCATTGCTATAAATCGATTTATACACCCATAAAGTAGTTTAAAATCACTTACCTTCTCACATATATAAGCCATGTTTGCGAGAGGTTGATTGTCCAAGTTCGCTGCTTCTTCTTCTTCTTGATCTTGAGCAATCTTAGCAAAGTCTTTGTTTTAATTTCTGTTCACCAATCGATTTTGAGTTCGATTGGGCATTTGGTTTCTTTCGTGGTTATGATTCGGGTAGGTTAATCGACGAAGAACGGATGAAGAACGATGAAGAAAAAAAAAATCAAAAACCTAAACCTAGAACATTGCCGGTACTGATTTGAAAAGAATGGGGGATATATATATGAATTTGGTTTTTAGATTTTAAGTTTTAGGGGAAAGGGTATACTAATCTTTTCATAATGTTTTTTAATTAATCAAAGGGTATTTTAGTATTTTCATACCAAAAAAAACACCCCTTAACAGCCACTACTGGTTGGGGGAAGTAATTTATATCCCCCAATTAGTTTTTTTATCCCCCAATTGCGCGTTCTATAAAAACCCCATTCAAATGTTGGGATCCATTAAAAATCCATCTTAAACAAAACTGAGACAAAAACCCCGAATTTTTTAAATTTGATACAAAACCACAAATTTTAATGGTTTCATCAATGGTTTCATCAAATTCTATGATGTTTCATCAAATTTTATGATGAAACCAAAATTGGTTTCATCAAATTCTTTGGGGTTTTTGTGTTACTTTTGTTTTTTTTTTTTGGTTTTTGTGTTACTTTAGTTTTTTTTTGGTTTTTGTGTTACTTTTGTTTTGATGGGTTTTTTGTGGATGGATAGTGATACCTTTGGGGTTATAACTCGTGGACCGTTTTTAAAATAAACAAACACTACATCCATACATTTATTCTATCTCGATTTCGATCTCATCCTCTTTCTTTATTTATTTTGATTGGAAGAAATATTTTATTAATAAGAAAAAAGAATATAAAAGTCAACTGTAAATAAATAAACGAATGACAATGCTAATTATCCAGTGGCTGCAAAAGGGCAATGTCCCCGTAAAACCTACCTAGCATAACGATTGATGAATTGATAAGTCACTCGATTTTAAAATGCTCGAAACAAAAATCAAAGCCCCAATGCAGAAAATAACAAAGAAAAGAAACCAACCCGAGTGACAACACTAATTACTCGGTGGTGAGTAATTGATAGCTACTCAGAAGCTGTAAACCCGAGCCTTATTGGAAAAGGCCCAACCAAGTTGCAAACCTTGGCCCAAAAAAAGAATCGCCAACTACCACAAACCGTCGTCACTACACCACCACGGCATTGACTCGAACCACCACTTGATTATGTTAGCGTTTGCAGAAAAAATATCGTTAGACCAGCTGCAGCAAGAACTATGATCTCGCCCCTACCTCAGCATGCAGCCGGAGTTGTCTCTTCCTCGGCCTCGGTCCAACCAAATTCAAGAAGACAAGTTCTTACGAAAATTGATTGGAACATGATTATTCATTTCTCGTGGTTAGAACCAAATTGAGATATAGTTGGTTATTATTGTGATCATGGATGTCCAAACGAGCACTTTTATTGAATGGCCAATTCATAAAGAACTGAAAATCATTTTCGAGATAGACGATTATAATGATAGAAACATAGTTTGGGGTTATGTTCTTTTTTTTCCCCTCTGATGAAGAGAAGATATAAAGTATGTTACAAGAGTGCTACCAGAGGTAGAGAGAGTAAAAATAATTACGAAAAATTGCTAAAAAAAATAGTATCACAGTCATTGAGAACTTAACTTGTAAAGTTCAATTACACTCTTCTACCAATAATATTAGCCCAAGATAAGACTAAAGATTTCACCTCGACACCTAAATCCAGTTCAGTTTTGAAGTTGTGTTTCTTCTCAAAGATACGATACTTCCTTTCCTTCCAAAGTGTAAATGTAATTGCAGCAAGGATAGGATTCCATATGTACTTTCCAAAACTGGAGAAGTGCTTATGATGCCAACCATGAGCCGAAATTCTCATTTTTATTGACACAACCCAAGACTAGCATTGAATCAGTGGCCACACTTTATGAACAATTTTGAGTGTAAGAACATATGATCTTGGGTGTCAATACCATTACCATAGAGAGTATAAAAGTTGTAAATCGTAATACCTTACTGCTACATAATATTAATAATGTTATTAAGCTTATCATGTGTTAGAAATCACATCAAGAATTGATTTTAGAGGGATAACCAGCTTTTAAATAAAAGCATGAGGGAAATCATTCACACCATAGTTCCATACCAACTTTGGATATAATGATTTTACGGTGAAACACTAGTATTATGCAGGGACATCTTCTTGTATCTGGTAGGTTTTCAAGTGTTAGAGGGGAGTAATGAGAAACAAAATCTCAACATACATATTTATCTCAGAACCCGTGAGATTTCTTTTAAAGTCAAACTTCCAATTACCATCTACAGTATCCATACCTGCAATCTTAGAGTTTTTATTACTTGATAGTTTGTGAAAATTTGGGAATATGAAAGCTAAAGAAGCATTTCCTGTCCAAATATCATTCAGAAAAACTACTTGTTTACTAGAGTAAATAAAAAAAGTTGGATTTTCACTCACCAGATAAGCTGAATCTGCAATAGCATGAAACTGATTTACCTTTCCATGTACCACCAAGAGAAATCATCACCATGCTTGTCAAAATAATTATGTTTCATAACTTGGTTTCTCCATACCAAATATCCAACACCATTTAGCTGGCGTAATCATTCATCTTTTTCAGATTGCAAACACCGAGTCCAGCTTTCTCCTTGTCAGCAAAAACTAAATTCCAGTTAACTAGATGAGAAGTTTTAGAATCAGTAATATATTCCCAAAGGAAAATTCTCATATATTTTTTTCTAGAATTTTTATTATAAAGGCCGATGCTTTAAAAAAGAAGAAGTAGTACATAGGCTATGAAGTAAGGATGCATTTCAGAAGAGCTAGTTTATTACCTTTTGATAGAGATTTGTGTTTGCAGGCTGACAGTCTTGCATCAAACTTTTCTATAATAGGATTCCATATTTGTTTAGATGTTGAATTTGCACCAAAAGGCATTCCAATATACATGAATGAAAGGTTATCAGTAGCATATCCAAATTCAGAAGCCCAAGTAACTATTTAAACTTCTGGTACATTACCAATAACTATCAACCTTTTCTTAAAGGTGATTACCTTTAAGCCCTTTGTATACTCAAAACATTGGAGTGCAGAGAATACGTTATGTAAATCTTCTTTATTGTGATCAATAAAGAAGATGATGTCATCTACATAGTGTAAGTGATTTTCGACAAGTCTTGTAGAATTTATAGAAAAACCACTAAATAGATTCACATGTGCAGCGCTGTCCATATATATCTTGAAAACCCTCCATTGTCATATTGACAAATAGTGGGGAGGATGGACATCATTGTCTTACACCTCTAGAGCTACTAAAATATCAAAAAGGTGAGCCATTTGTAAGAGCAGAAAAAGTTGAAGTTGAGTAACAGAAGTGTAACCACTTACACCATTTGCTACCAAAAATCATTTTTCGAAGTACAAACTCCAAGTATATCCAATTTAGTTTGTCAAAAGCCTTTTCAAGGTCAATTTTGCGTATGATGTCAGCCTTTCAAAATATAATTCTTGAATCTACAAGTTCATTGGCAATCAGAGTGCCATCAACAATCTGTCTACCTTTACTATAACCACATTGAACAAGTGAGATGAGATCATCCATAACCAACTTAAGTTTGGTAACAAGAACTTTAACAGTGATTTTGTAAACACTTTTCAAAAGACATATAGGCCTACAATCCTTTATAGTTAGCACCAAGGTGATAATTAAAGGTATACTTATGCTTGGCTTTAGTATATAACTTGTAGACCAAAATGCAAAGAATAATCTTGTTATATCATATTTAGTAAAACTCCATCATTTGCAAAAGAAAATGATATGGAATCCATCAGACCAGGCGTTTTATCATTGCATTAACTCTTGAATGGCTTAATTACTTTCTCCTCGAAAAAAATTGGCTTCTAGGATATCATATTCTAGAGTGTTTATCTTATCGAACTTTATGCCTTCAAGTTCAGGCCTTATAATCTCATCTTCAGTGAAGAGAGAGTTATAGTAAGCAAAAATATATTCTTAAAGTTTAGTAGTCTGTCAGAAACTAGCTCTTCATCGATGTAAAGTTGTTTTATTTTATTTTGTCTCCTTCAAATAGCTGAGTTGCCTTTGTGATGAATAAAGATGTGTTTTTGTCCCCATCTTGAAGCCAATTTGCTTTTGACTTTATCTTCCAAGTTGTTTTCTCCATTTAGGTTATCTTCTCAAATTCATCTTTGCACATCAACTTTTCTTTAGCTTACTCTTCAGTGAGAATGTCTTCCTCAACAAAATTGTCTATTGAATGTATTTATGATATGATTGAATTCAGTTTGGTATTGATATGACCAAAAATTTCCTTGTTCCATTTCTTGAGCTTTTCTTCGAGAGCTTTTAGTTTCAACCAAAGCATTACACTAGGTGCACCTGCAAAACAAAAAGAAAGCCACCACTGTTGTAGTAATTGAAAAAAGTCATTCTCCATGAACCACATTACTATAAACCTAAAAGGATAGGTCCTCGAGAGGGGTCTAAAATGTCTAGGAGAAGGGAGATGGGTCTGGCTTTTGCAAGTTGAGAGATGAATGGAAAATGGGTTTCAAAGAAGGGTGAAATGAGAAATCTATGCAATCTGCACATCACATGATTGGATTTCCCATTAGACCAAGCATACTGACACCTTTTAACGGAAAATCAATAAGTTGATGCTATTCAAAGAATTATTGAAGTGTTTTATACTTCTGTGATCTTTGTGCAGTTTTTGTTTTCATCAGACTTTTTGATTATTGAAATTACCTCCAATGCACCAAGGTAAGTGCTGAGACAGAGTTTCGAGCTTTCCCAATTCAAATCCATCTTCGGAACCATGCTTTTTAAACCCTAATTAATTGGGAATATGTTCCTCTTATAATACGTATTTTGAGAATCCGCTCGCACTTTTATTTTCACACTATCTCACACTTTGGACGCCGTTTTTCGAATAGAACCTAAATGGTTGTGAATCTGAAGCTAATATTTTGGGAATATGTTCCTCTTAGAGATCTCCATATACCTACCAAAAATGAATGCATTCCAAAATACCAATCCTCATTATCTACATACCACAATTTCGACGAAGAAATTTTTTAATTTTCAATTGCTGATTTTGAAAGTAGTAAATGGTGGTGATATACGTCTCAGAATGTGCTCATTTTTGGTAGGTATATAGAGATTTGTAAGAGGAATATATCTCAAAATATTGGCTTCAAACTCTTTACCGTTTATGTTTACTAAACAAATAATGTCCAAAATGTGAGGTAGTATGAGAATTACCATGTGAGTGGAGCTCCCCTCTTTTTTCAGTTTGCTCTTTATTACGATAATTTTTACCTTTCTCTCCACCAAATTTCGACATATACATGAAATCACAAGGACCTACAATTCCCAAAGGAATTACACTCATAGATCATGGTCTAGATTGTATTCACCAAATGGTGAAGATTGCGACTAACCAAACCGGTCCACCTTTCAGATAAAAGTATATTTCGAACTTTTAACTATAGATCATCTATTTCACTTTTCTTAGGCTGGTTGTATACTTGTATGTCGACCATCCACGCCCTTGTATTCTTTCAATTGAAGAGGTCTTTGAAGGCCCAATTTCTTACTCCAGTTTTGTCAATAGAAGTCTGAAGAGGTCTTTGAAGGAACCATTTTTTAGGGACCATGGTTTTTTGGGGACCATGGTCTTATTAGGCCAACCTCCCTATATTTATAAGGGGTGTCCTAAAGTTAGGTAAATACACATTTACCCTTTATTTTTATTTAAATTAAAAATAACCTAATAACTATATAAATCTAATCATATATATCTAATCTAAATTAAATGAATCTATTAACCAAAATCAAAATCAAAAACAAAAACAGGGGGAATCGAAATCAAAATCATAACCAAAATCAAAATCATAACCAAAAATCTGATGTGCCTGCGTAAGGAAGTTTCTTTGGGTTTTCTACCAGACGATGACAAGGAGTTGAAACCTGCTGATATTCTTGTGCTCAACTGGGAAAATGGAAAGGATGTTTGTATGAATGTCACAGGTGTTTCACCTTTCACAGGTGAAGGAATTCGCTCTTTCGTCCCCGGGAAAGCCATTGCTAATGCGGTCTCTCGGAAACACGCTAAGTACTTGGACAAGTGTGTTTCACATGGCCATGGTTTGGGTGTCCTAGCTTTCACTACTTTAGGAGAATTGGGTGAAGATACTTTATGTTTTTTTAAACGTTTGAAAAATTGTTTAGTCAGTAAAGACGCTAATAGTGGTATTGGTAGTTTTATTTTTCATAGATTAGGCATTGCTATTCAAAAGGGTGTTGGAACCCAGCTTGTTGCTAGGTTACCAACCAAAAGCTTTGTATAATTTTTTGTTATTAATTATTGCAAAAAAAAAAAATTATGATTATTTACCTTGAAGAAAAAAAAAAAAAAAAAATTGTAACCGAACGTTTTACTGGTAACTAATCATTACTAATCATACTAATCACTAATCATTAAGTTCGTTTTTGGTCATAAATTTGGGTACCCGAGACTTGATCGCAAAAAAAAAAACAAATTCTTGCAATTTTTTATTCAATTTTTTGTAATAGAACTTCTTAATGGTAACTAATCACTACTAATCATACTAATCACTAATCATTACTAATCATTAAATAATAACTAATTAATTATTAAACTAACACATTTAAATTAAGGAGGGTAAGTTTGGTATCAAGAAAAACATTTAAATAAAGAGTGATTTAAGATTACTTATAATGTCTTGCCTAAAATAGAATCATGGTCCCAAAAAAAAATGGTTCCTTTGAAGGCCCAACTTCTTACTCCAGTTTTGTTTTGTTTTTTTAATACGAAAATAATTTATTCAATAAGTGCTAAGTCACAGAGTTTCATCCCTCCTGAATACACATGCGTATTTAACCACTCTTACTCACCATTGAGGTTAACACCATGCTTGGAATCTTCAACATGGTTAATATCTCTATGCACATAAGTGGATAACCAAATTTCAAAAAGACATTAAAGTACTTGAACAATCCACTACTGGGCTAGTGGCTGTTTAAAAACAACGGCATATGATGTTACTTACATTATTGGTGCTAAACTGCTAATGATGGAGAGAAGAGAACTATAGTGATGGCTAATGCCCACACATTTTTAAATCCGCACACGATATACCCGTAATTAATGGAACACACAAGAGAGTGTTAAATACATTATTGGTCTTACTATAATCAAACTGCGCCAGCATAGATTTCAAGAGGATTATCAAGGTGAAGATTGGCTTGAAAATAGCGAAGGAAATCCAAGTAATTGAAGGGTCGAAATCGTAAAGGATGTTCATTGTCTACTAGTTCTTTCGGGACCTCGACAACTGCTCCCTCTTTTGGTGCTGAAAAGAATGCATATGAGTATCTATCTTTCCCTCCTTGCATTATGACTCTGTGTTTTGCTGCATGTATTCTTCCATTGCTCCAGGCCTGCAGTTACATTAAACTTACAATAGTCAACAAATACACTAAATTTGCACTTAGGAGTTCGTTGAAGGTTATGCTGACAATCACCAAACCATATAGTGATAACTAAGGATATTTCTATGATTATGCGAAGATATAATGATTAAACTGAATCTTGTACATAAGTTGAAGTTGGTGTGACAAACATCCACATTAGAAGCGGGAATCTTACCATAAGAGCTTCACCTGCAAAAACTGTGTTGGGAATATATTTTTAAAACATAAATTTATTCCCAATTAATATCTTATTTTTTTTAAAGTTAGAATTTAGTCTTTATTAAAACAAATTAATTTTTGGTATAATTAATTTGACCGTTTCATTTTTGTGGTTTTAATGGTGTTAACTACACCATTATAGCTATGAGAGTTTCATATTGTGGAGTTAATGGTGTTAACTACACCATAATAATCTTTGATTAAATTGTGTTTAAACCTTTTAATATAAAATCAGATTTTGGTTGGAAACATAAGAGAGAGTTGAGTTTTTCTTTATGTTGTGTGTTTTCAAAAGAAATATTTTTTGTGAAAGAAAACAATGTGTGAGCATCATTTGTTTTCTATTAGAGTTTCTGAGCAAGAATGAAGTGTAAAAGTTTCACATCCTCTCACCGTGCAAGAGTGATTGTGTAAGAGATTGAACTCGGCCTGTTTTATCCCGGGGACGACGCGACAACGATGAACCGCTTGCACAATCTTGAGGCGAGCCGCGAAACGTCTTAAAGAAAGCGACCTAGTCCGCGACTCGGCCATAACGTTATTTGTTTCGTGTTTGATTTTATTTGTTGTGCAGGCATAATCCGGCAATTGATTCCAACAATTTTAAGACGTTTTATTCTGCCATGGATACCAAAAGGAAACAATTGCTTAAATGCGATAAGTATCATGTTTCATTTCGTTTTATAGAATTATATAATTTGTATAATTTTTTTTTTTGACAGTTGAAAATGATGCTTGAGAATTTAGGTAACCTGATACCTATGGTTAAATTTTATGTCTGATTTTGATGGATTAGGATTGTAACATGGATAATATTTTTATCATGAATATTAACATAGAAAAATATTGTTGATGAGAAACGACTGTTTTTAACATGTTGTAGAGATATATTTTTATCTCATATATGGAAATGAATTGGGTCTAGAAATTTTAGCCTGATATATTAGACGTCATGAGGGTCACTCATGTCAAATTTCAGAATTTTTGGAGTCCGAAGTATTTTTAAAGTATTTTAGAAAATTACATAACATTGCTGAAAATTTTTGACGAGCAGAAATTTAGTCCTTGTCGAATTCGTTTTTCTGATCTTTCTGTTGATATTTTGGATTCGTGTATAAGATGAAACTTGTAAATCATGAACTTATCTTCAAAACCCTTTTTGAAATTTCCTGTTTGGATTTTTAATTTGAAAGATGTGGTGATTTCGAAATTGTTGTGTATGTATGTCAAAATAGGAGACATGATACTTGAGATTAGAGATTAGAGATGTAAGAAATTACATTAAAATTCATGTTTTGATTCTAGTATTTCATACTCTTGTTTTGGTAATGAAAAGGAAGATTATTGTAGCAATCAAACTAGACCACATATGTTTGATAAAATGCTTGATAGAGAGTTATAAATATATGATGTTATAACTATAGAACTTTGAATCTTTGTTTGAAATTTAAGAGAAACTTGGAGTACTATATTTTAATTGATTTTTTAAGTAATTATGTAAGTGCATACCTTACTTATTTTTGGTTTCGAATGCTCACATGTGAATGATTGTGACAGGTGCATGAGAATTCACCTACTTGAGCAAGTTTTTATTTTCCTATGAAATAAAAGTTGCGGGAGATTAATCGATGTGAGGAGCGATGGGTTGCAGATTTCTTTGTTTGTGCGCAAAGAATGGACAATGGTTTATAACCAATTGAGCTTTAAAAGCAATTGAGGTATGTTTGATGAACTATTTGTAGTTATTGCGAAGATCAAATAATGGCATTCTAAATTGAATAAGTTGATTGTTCAATCTTAGAATAAATTTTAGGGAAACAAGATATTGAGAATTATTGTGTATGACAATAAACATGTGACTCATATAAGTTTTGAACTTATGAGATAGAATTTTATACGAACCAAAAACCGAAATAATTAGAAACCTAGTCAAAACAAATGTGAATATCAACTCTCACCAAGAAATGAACATAATATTGATTATGAGATTATTTGCTATTCTTGCACGACATTGAAAGGATATCAAATGTTATTAACAACGCTTTTCAAGCTTAGTTAATGTGAACTATGGATACGGTGAGAAGTTGATACATATTGGTGTTTTACACCATATTTGTTTTGATAGATTATTGTTCAAAAGTTGAACCAAATCGTTTTGAAAGAAAGTGGCGTTGAGATATACTCACATCACTAGGAATTTCGGTATTGGTATAGCCTAAAAGTTTACTTTGGGTAGAACAATCTTGTTAAAGATGTTCATACTTCCGAAATGAGAAAGAATTCTAGTTTCCGCCTATCTTGTTATTAACAAGATTGAGATTACAAATTGTTAAATTTGATCACTGCACTACTACAAATGATAGGTTATGGATAAAATGTTTGAATATAATATTACAATTTTATCATAACATGAATTGAATTTTGAATATTTGAAATATGAGATTTTGTCATGCTTTTAAGAAATGAATGAGTTAGTAACGAATGAGAGCATGTTATATTTTCTTATAAACTTTGTGAATTTTTTGAGTAACATGTATGTAATCTTACCTAACTCATAAAAGCATGTACACTTTGAAATCTTACGCAACTTGCAATATTTTTTTTAATGAAATAAAATATTTGAGAAGTTTATAAATACTTGCTTGATGCTTCTAGTAACTTGTATTAACTATGATCATTTGAGTCGTGAATTAGGCGATATTGTCTTTACGAAAATTGTTTGAATTTTTATTCTCTATATTGTGCAAAACGTTTTGGTTTAGATCATTGGTTTATTGGTTTTTCACAATTTTTGGGATCTTAGGATATTGTTTTGAAATTCTTGTTTGAGTCAAAAAATAGTGGGGGTTCCATACCTATATTTTAACAGCTTTGATTTAAATTAGAGGAACTAGAAAAATGAAGGTGACAAGTAATTCACTAAGAATGAACCTAGAAAAGCATATATAGTGAGACTAAATTTTAGTCATGAATATTTTGTTGGTGGAAAATAACTTCTTATAGAGAGTAACTTTGTTCTTCAAACTATTAACAGTTTGAAAAAAAAGTTTTTATGAGCCTATATTGTTTTTAGACAAGCAAACAGAAAATTGTTGACTCTTACATTCATGTCGCTAAATAACTTACATGCTTGTTTTGTTGATGTTGTTTCTACGGTGTATGATTTTTTTTTTTATAGTCATAAGTAGAAATATATATTTGATTGTGAAATCTAAATATGAGAATCTATGTAAACCAAGCATGGAAAACTGTGTAGTTTCTACAATAAAAGAAAGCATATAAGTTAGATAAGTTATCATTTATATTCTGAAAACAACCTTAAAACAATTTAAAAATAAATAAATAAATTGTTTACTTGGTTCATTCGAATGATTTCAGAATTGATGAAAGTGAAATGCACAATACTCTTTGTTTTGTATGCATAAGTGATTTGTTGAATTTTTATTCTAACTTATAGGATGAAAATGAAATTGAGAACATGCTTAGTTTATTATTTGATATGAAAGACTTGAGTGAAGATGGTGTATGTTTTCGAAATGAATTTTTTTTTTCTTTGTTTGGATCTATTTCATTTCAATGAAAATAGAAACAGAAATTTAAAAGAAAAATAAATATATATAGTTTAACTGTAAACTAGTTTTCACTCATTTGATTTAGTGCCAATATTTTTGAGATTGTGTGTGATTGCACTAAACATGAGTATGGTAGCTTGGTATGTTTCTTTGCTACGTGATTGACTATATATATATATATATATATATATATATACATTTTTCATAGTGGGGGTGTAATATATTTCTTCCGTAGTGGGGGTTTTATATTAAGATTTACCAATCCTTATATGGAAACTGGTAAAATATTGAGAACGTTATGAGGTGTTTCAAATACATCATATGCCTAGAAATACACTATCTAAATGGTTACCGCAATCCTTTAAGGATATTGCGAAGTTGATTGGACATCCTTTCAGTTGAATCCTTTAAGGGATAGAGCGATTCGATCCTCTAATAGATAGAGGAATGTACATATTAATCCAATGTGATAGTACCGCGGCTATTGCATGAATTGAGAATGTAACGACAACTATAAGAGTTGATTTTATGAGAATATGGATTATATAGTGTCTGAAAACGAGTGTCCATTAGTCCTTTGACGAAAGGATTGATAAGAAGATGTGAATACATCTTACGGATGAGGTTGATGCCCATTGAGATTGAGTCATCTATGATGGATACCCAACCTAGAAATAGGTTCAAAGGGACTAGACGAAGTCATAGGTGATATGGAGATGCGAGAATCATGCTTTTGAAGAATTCATCCCACGGCATGATATCCCCGCGAGTAAGGTTGAGTTTACTTTTTAATTTTTTAAACTCTTAATGATGTTTATATCTCTATTTGGAGTGGGGTACCTTCAGGAGTACTCTTGATAAACTCACCTATACGAATGTGAAAGTGTGGCCGCTTTCTATGAGAATATGGGCAGTTCTCTAGATCATTCATTAAAATCGGGATACAAGCACGGGGCCGTAATGTCTTGGCTTTAGACTTTACACTAGTATAGTCGTGTGTGTTAAGCAATCTTTTTATCTCCTAGAGTTCAAGACTTATGTTCACTCTATGGTCGATTTTAAGAGAGCCTATTAACACTACGTAAAGGTTCAAGTCGCGAGACACCTTTGCTTATGCACAACTCGTACGTTCTTGCTCAATGTTTTAAAAGTATAAGTGGGGGATTGTTGGGAATATATTTTTAAAACATAAATTTATTCCCAATTAATATCTTATTTTTTTTAAAGTTAGAATTTAGTCTTTATTAAAACAAATTAATTTTTGGTATAATTAATTTGACCGTTTCATTTTTGTGGTTTTAATGGTGTTAACTACACCATTATAGCTATGAGAGTTTCATATTGTGGAGTTAATGGTGTTAACTACACCATAATAATCTTTGATTAAATTGTGTTTAAACCTTTTAATATAAAATCAGATTTTGGTTGGAAACATAAGAGAGAGAGTTGAGTTTTTCTTTATGTTGTGTGTTTTCAAAAGAAATATTTTTTGTGAAAGAAAACAATGTGTGAGCATCATTTGTTTTCTATTAGAGATTCTGAGCAAGAATGAAGTGTAAAAGTTTCACATCCTCTCACCGTGCAAGAGTGATTGTGTAAGAGATTGAACTCGGCTGTTTTATCCTCGGGGACGACGCGACAACGATGAACTCCGCTTGCACAATCTTGGGCGAGCCAAAACGTCTTAAAGAAAGCGACCTAGTCCGCGACTCAGCCATAACGTTATTTGTTTCGTGTTTGATTTTATTTGTTGTGCAGGCATAATCCGGCAATTGATTCCAACAAACTGTGAGTGTGCCAGGTTTTGGTAACACTCGAAACCATTGTCCTTGTTGAGAGAGGAGTTCCAGTCCTTGTATATCTTGATATAAGATAGTTAGGATGTTTTTATCCACATGAGCCAGGAGACCGACAGCTGAATCATCACTACGGGGAGCTTTGTACTTCATGACACGAAAAACACCATCGCTGTTCTCAATATGCGAATCATAATAATTTTCAACTCCTAAGTTTTGAAGAATCATTTTACGGACAATTCCTTCAAGTTCTTGTATCCTTTTGGCCATGGAGTTCAGAGTTCGGCTGTACAACATAAGATTAAATCATCAAAGTGAATAATAGCTGAATCTGGATTAATGCAATGTTAGTAAAACTAGCATTTTACTAACAATGCATCAGTTGGAACCAATCTACCATTTTATAGGCACTCTATATTCAAACCGAACACACTGAAATGGAAACAACCCCAAAAAAACTAGACTAGACCTAAATGAATTTCTACATATTCCACACAAAGATCTTATCTACATTAGTTTCTGCTAACAATAAACAAACAGTTATAAAACTGAGGAGACCGAGAATTGTAAGTTACCAGAAAGCAGCGTTTCCGTTAGGCCACATAAGGTTGGTGAAGGCTTCAACCTGATCAAGGTTGGGTGCATTATGGACACCTAGACTTTCATACAAAGGGACCTCTTTAGCCTTTCCTATGTAACCATGGTAAGGTTTAGAACTAACATTTTTCTCTTTAGTCTCATTTGGAAGATCAAACAATTCTTTCAATCCCATAAGAAGTTCTTCATGTAGCTTCACTGGAACTTGATTGTACACTACTTGAAAACATCCATAAATTTCACATGCTTCTCTAACTTGTTTACATAAATTCTTCCATCCGACACTTCCTTGAACTAAATCTGTTGCTTTACTGAAATCAAAACATGGAATTCCACTTTCAACGTCCATCTCGCAGTCTCTAAGATCTCTTTGGTTTCTCGATGTACATTACTAGCTATGTAGAGGGAGTTAGAGCGAGAAAGAGTGTAAATCATCTTTGGGATATTCATCACGCAACATAATTTAAGTTTGCATAGTTAGCTAGAGTCATTCAATGGTTCAGTAGTTGCCAAATGAAGGTTTTGGATGGTTGCTGATAATTAGGTTTGCGTGGCATACTGCATGATGACAACTAGCATTCAGTTTTATTTCATTTTTGTCATTTCCATTTTCTCCGCCATTTCGCTTTTCACTGCGCTTTTGTTTTTAGTGCCGAAGTATTTGATTTTTACTTATTTTCGAACATGAGCTTGAACCCACTAGTGATCTAAAAATGAAAAGGAGATGACAATGTTCCATACTTGTCTGCATATAGGAGTTGAGTATTAATGAAAACTTGCCAAAGACATGCAGTCATAAGCAGAAAGAAGGGGGAAAGTAGGAAAACCATCAACCGCAGGATTTTTGTAGTTCTTGGCTTAATTTGTTTTGCCCACTGGAAATGATGCCTTGGATTGCACAAGAATTAGGTGGGACAAAAATGAGATAGACGGCATGTCAACACCAACATGATAAGAAGAGATTAATAACGCATTAATATTTGTAGGAAGACTTCGGAATCGACACCACTATAGTCAAAAGAGCAATTTTTGATAATTAAGAAAGAATATGTATATGCATCGGACCAAGCAATACAAACATGCTTCAAAAAAAGAACCATTTTTTTTGGGGACCCCCTTTTTTGGGGACCATTCTTTTATTTTGGGTAAGATATTAGAAGTAAATCTAGGTCACCCCTTATCTAGATATTTATGATAATACCTAAATTACCCTTTGATTATTTTTGGTTAATGATTAGTTAGTGTTAATATTAGTTAGTGTGATTAGTGAAATGATTTTGAATAAAGATTTGAGATTAAAAAATCAGATTTTTAAAAAAGAAGTAGAATTATTGAAGAGAGAAAAGTTAGAGAAGATGAAGAAGAAAAACATGGAAAATAAAAAATAAAAAAATTAGTTCACTAAGCTAGACTATTCAAGTGATGAATTATTTCTTAGATGGCGAATGTATTCTTCCCCAAAGCCAATCTCAAGATGAAAACGATGGATTTTACCAACCACAACCGGAGGAAGACTATTTGGGTACCCAGGTATGCTCTAAACTTAGATAATGTTGGTTGAATTGGTCCAAATTTTCAAAAAATGTGAATTTGTTAAGTAGATTTGGGCTTGTTCGGTTACCTTGCGTGAAGAACATGTAACCGAACTCATCTGAAAGTGTAGTTCGGTTACCTTTTCTAAACACGCAGGTTACCGAACTCTCCAATAATGGAGGTTTTTTGAAGTTCGGTTAACGGACATGTTACCGAACTTTGTAAATAGCACTACGGGAAAAATCATCATTTACAACACTGTATTAGGGTTGTAGTAACCCTACTACAACGCTTTTTTGAGTATTGTGTAGGTGGGGTATTGTAGAAAGTCCAAGCTTTTCTACAATACTTGGCTAAGTGTTGTAAAGGGTGATGTGATTCATGGTTCGACAATATTTTGCCAAAGTTGTGATTCTCTTTCGATTTTTTTAGAAAGCCTAACACAACCCTTGCTTGTTGTTGCAGGAATATCTTGGACAACACAAGTCGTGTATCGTGGAAGTATCTTGTACAACACATAGTTATATTGTAATAAGGTATTTCACAATATCTGGCTTTTGTAGTTGAAAACTTGAAGACAACATATATTAGTATTGTGAATACAATTGTCATTACACTTCCTAGAGTTGTGCAACTGTACTAAACAACTCCTACTTATATTGCAAGATTTATTTTTACAATCATTATGCTGGGTAGTAAATTTTTTTAACACAACACTTATTAGTATTGTGATTATTACAGTAACTACACTTGGTTGGAATTGTAAAACCACCATGATACAACTATACTATGTGTAGTAGAATTTTTTGAACACCACTCTTACTAGTATTGTAGGACTATCATGGACAACACAAGTAAGGTATCTTAGAAACATATAAAACAACTGTTATTATTATTATTAATAAGATTTGCACGACACTTGTATGAGCTGTCGAACTATCTTGGACAACACATAGATCTATCTTGGACAACACATAGTTCTATTGTAAAGATGCTATTTCACAATATCTTGGTTGGGTAGTGGAAATCTTTAACACAACACTATATATGTGAATAAGGCCCAACATATACATTTCACTTTTGGCACCTTGTTTGTGTTGTGAAATGTTAGATTAAACTGAAACATAAACAGGCTCTTAAGCTAAAAGATTCATTCAAATTAAACTAAACCCAGTGTAACTGAAAGATTCATTCACATACCCATGTGATATACACAAAAACATTCACATACCCATATAATATACACAAAACATACAAAAAAAATGGCAGTGATGATGTTTGTTACGATGTTTTTTACGAAAAAGTGAAGTCTTCCACAAAAGATCAAAGATGATTAAGAAAGTTTACTCGTAGGAAATTCGATCCTTGGGCCATGTGATAAAACCTGAAACAGCTTCACCAATAGATCTGACTTCTGAAGTCTCCTTGAAGACAGGAGCATCCTCCACATAAGCAACCTTCACACATACAGAGTAGGCTCCAAAACTTATTGGCTTTCCATGTATCTCCTTACATGGATCTATTTCAGAAATCTCAGCCTCCGCAACCACTTCGCCCTCCTTGTACCAGCTTAATAGCTTGCAAGCTTGGAATCTCTCTCGGCACTTGGACCTGACTTGGAGTGGTATGAGTCGAGTCTCTTGCATCGCCGAGAACAGTCCTGCTAGTGCTAGCCTCCTGGTTGTTGCTGGCTTTTGGACTTGACCTGCGAGAGGGTGGGACTCCATTGCAAACACATCTTGAGTTCCTTTCCTATATTAAGACCATATCAGCAGTATGTGGGTCACAATCAAGTTTGAATTCATCATGAAAATAAGAACTAATCAAGTTTAAATTCTCACCTTTATCTGCACACCAGCCTATCATTCAGCTTCTCTCAGATTCCCGACACTCTCTAATCAAAGAACTTATAGTGGGACCGGGCAAAGAACCTTTTTATGTGTTGCTCCAAAACCAATTCCTTTAGGTCTCCCGTAGTTTTGTCCTCGCCAAAGGACTTTGCAAGAATATCATCTGCACCATGCTCTGCTTGAGCTTTTTCAAGTTTCTCCTGTTTAATTATGTACATCAGATATTTTCGCATTTTTAAAGCAGACACATAAACCACACAAAGGAAGAGGAGAAGATTTCTTACAAAAGCTTCTACAACACCAGGATGTGGAATCTTTCCTTGGCGCTGTGTATGACCACGTTTCCATAAACTGACTTGATCAATCCCATTGGTTGTGTTTAGTTCTTTTTTCTGCCAAATAAATGTATCAATACATGACAATCATCAAGAATAGCATAACAACATGGTATTAAAGTCACGATACATGCTAAGAAGAAACTTCGAAGATTTCTAAGATACAACCTTGTAGAGAATTATGAGATGTAACATGTTCAAATAGTATCTAAATATCTGATAATTCCGCCTTAAAATATGTACACATTAGTGGCTTAGTGTGGGCTTTGAACTCTAAACTCTTAAGGAAGTGAACAACCAAACATGAATATTTGCTATGAAACTAACATGAAAACAAATGCTAGATTACAACAGTTAAAAGTAAACCACAGGTCGTGATCTGAATAATGAAATTATCCATCATAAACGGTTTTACAATCCACAACCAGTTAAAAGGCCAGAGATCAACCTATACGAAATTGCATAAGCATCTAAATTTTTGCAATTGCATAAATAATGTCACAATAACCAAGCAATTATATTTAGAACGATGCAATAGCTTTCACGTGGTGAACATACCAAGGCCTCCTCCAATCGCGCGAAACCTTGTCGACTTATGGTATGTGGAGTATGTTTTTTGCACGCTTTTCTTGCATTTTTTTTCTTTTGACCTGAAAAGAAAAATAGAGACATCATCATTCGACAGACTTTTAAAGTTTTTAATAAAAATATACAGTCATTCATTATAATAGAAAAACTTACTCTGAAGTCAATAGAGTCTACATGTTTCACAAATTCGTCCCACTGCCTAACTGTCATGGTCCTGGGCGTTAGCTTTTCCAGCCGTTTCTTTCTTTCTTCCCCTTGAAACTGATCGATAACATCGATTACCAAACCAGCTTTCCTTGACCTTGCTTCTCTAAGATAAGCTCCCATCTTGCTGAAATAGTATGCTTTGTAACACTCGGGCACAATGAATCGGTTCTACAAATAAAAGTAAATAATTTGAATTATAATACGCTATGAATTCAATAGTTGTTGAGTAAATGAAAAGAGATAAAGAGTTATGAACTACCGTACCATGACTACCTTCCAGATGTTTTCTTTTTCTTCAATAGGGACACGTCTCCAATCCGTGAAAGTTAAAGGAAGATTCCGAACAAGCACCCCTAGCACACTAGCCAGTTGCACAGAGGGATCACCAATCGGCTGTTCATTAGCGTTGAAGGTAACTGTTCTCTTCGGCACAACATCATCCAACTTTAGCGCATGTATCTGAGTTGGGCCACGTGGAACATATTTTCTTTTCTTCGCTTCTTTTACTTCTTCACCTTTCTCATTACCAGAACTATTACAATTCTCCAGATCAGGCTCATCATCATTACCATTATCATTCTCTTCTTCCACATCAGGCTCCACGTGATCAGAGTTATCATCTTCCACAGCTTTACGGGTATGTAGATTTTCCTATTCCTCTTCCTCTTCATCTTGCAAATCTGCGAGTGTGTCATTTGGATCCCTAAGTTGAACATTCAGACATGGGCATGTGCTACTTGTGTCAAGTTTCCGCTTTACATTCTTTCGCCCCACTCCAGAATTTGCAGCATCTCCTTTGGAGCTTTTAGATTGGGACTTGGTAGTTCTTGAATGTTTATGTTGAGCACTTTCAGATTGCACATTATTCTTCCTGGTAGCTTTTCTCTTTGTAGGTGGTGATGACAGTATAACACTTTCAAATTGCCGACGACGCTTTGGAGTTATTGTTGCACATGGAGAAACTGCAGCACTTGGTTCTGTTTCCTTTGTATTCCTTGTTGTTCTCCTTAATTGTGCTGCATTTGGAGAAGGTTGAGCATCATCTTCTGGTACCTTCTTGTTTCTTGGTGATGACCGCCTACATGCAGTTGAAAGAGATGGTTATGCGGACTTGTTTTTGGTTGGCGTTTGCAACTCTGAAGTGAGCAAAACACTTTCAGTAGGGCACTTTTGAGTGTTCTGCTTGTTTTTCATTGCCAAAAACTGTAGCTTAGTTAGTTAACATGAGAAGGTAAAGTAGCTTGTTAATTGAAATTGAGTTAAACAGTCTTTACCTTTATCGCAAACTTCTGGATGTCCTTCATATTTAATGAATCCTTACTAGTCTGCAACTTGGAAGTTAGCGGAGCACTTTCAGATGGAGATGCATTATCGCTTGACTTCTTGTTCCTTGGGGATGATCGTGTATGTGAAATAGATGGTGTCGCGGATCGTTTAGTCTTCTTCAACCGCAAAAAACAATGCATAGCTTAGTTAAAATGAGAAGGTAAAGAAAATTTTTTACACTGAAATTGAGATGAAAAGTCTTTATACCTTTATCGCTAACTGCTTGACCATCCTTTTCTTTACTGCTTCCCTGCTAGTGTACATTATTGCAGTTATGCCTTGAAAAAATAGAATTCAACAATCAATATGGATCAAAAGCTAACACAAATGAGTTCTCATTAAAGGCCATGATTATCATTAACCAAAGAGAAAAGAAAAACATTGTTGGCCTCGAAGGAGGAAATACAGGTCTAATGCCTGCAGCTCCAAACACAAGGCCTGTTCACAAAGTGGCTAAAAATCAAACTCCATGCTTTGGGCACAAATATACTTACAATGGCGCATAAGGCAATTTAACTGAAATGAGCTAGAACACACAAATCATACACCAAGGATACATGTCAATTTGGAAGAAAAAAAAGTAATACACGAGAAATTTATCATTCAAGATTATTGAGATGTAAAGGACATAGAGGAGCAAAAGATGTACTACTTCTGCCTCAAACTTATGCCCGAGTGCATGGGATTGACATTTCCACTATAAGATATCAGCACCTTTGGTATAGGTAAGCTTACAGCTGACAATGTGATTGGCTAATTAGCCACCAAATATTTATACAAACTCGTACACTCAAACTAGTATGAACAAATTATCATATACCCAACAGTAAATTTTTATCATATAGCAGTCCACTGACCTTCTCTTGATCAGATTTTGATGTTAAGTTATTGCGGGAAGTAAATTCATACTAACTTTGAGGATTTATGTGTCAAAACAACAACAACAAAAAAAAGAAAATCATCATGAAAATCAAAGACCAAAATTGAAGAATCCCCAAATTAAAGACCAAAATCAAAGACCCAATTTAAATTTCATCATGAAACAACAAAAACTTAAGTTGCATGAGGGAAAAAAAAAAACCAAAATTATAAAATCCCTAAAATAGAAAACTGGAAGTGAAATTACTCTTAAGATTTGAGAGTATGAGAGATTCGAGAAATTACCCTGAACCATGAGTCCCTTGGTGAGATCTGATTGAGTTGGAGAGATTAATCCTTTGAGTTACTGAGAGATTGCTTGAGTTAGGGTTTTCTAAGAGATTTAGATCGAGATATTACTTCTGAGTTAGGGTAATCTTTTGAGAGATTTAGATCGAGATACTGCTTCTGATGGAGAGATTTTTCATAGTGAAGAGGGTTTTCGTTTGGTGAGAAAAAAAAAATTCTGAGAGAGAGGTTTTTTTTTTTCTTTTTCGATTTTTTTTTCTTTCAGTGATTTTGATGAAAATTTCGATGTGTTTAGAATTTGGGCGCGTCTACTGAAAATTTTGGGGACACGTTGCGGTGAAGACACGTTGCGGTGGACCAAATTTGGGCGGGCTTTTGGGCGGGAGAGACACAATTTTCTGATTGGTCTAAGCAAAATCATACGGATTGGTAAAGAAACACACTTTCTAACAAAACCAAAAGCCTTTCCCACCGTTAGATTTTAGTAGTTTTGCACCCCCTAATTTTGGTGCGTTAGATCAGAGAAAATTACAAAAAAACAACCATAAACAAATCAATGATTGGTCTAAGCCAAAGCATACGGATTGACAAAGAAACACACTTTTTACTTCTCAGAAACCTTAAACGAACACGAATTCGTCGACTTTGAGAAAGAAACTGCTCCGAGATCGAAACCCGCCATAAGAGGACCACTATATATCCGAGAATTCGTAAGAACGATGAATCACACCATTTACTTGGTAAGATTCGAACTTCAAATGTGATATAAGGGCATTCAAACTATGAACCGAGATCGAAACTTGGCGATGAGTGGACAAATATAAGTCGGAATAACCGTAAGAACGACGAATCCAAATGACATGGAAAGATTCCTCGAAGATTCCATGTATATGTTAAAATGACCCATTTTCGTCGAAGTCGAGGAATATACCTAGTCCGAGATCGAAACTTGGCGATGAGTGGACTCGCTATAAGTCGAGTAACTTCGTAAGAACGACGAATCCAAATGCGACATCGGAAAGATTCCTCGAAGATTCCATGTATATGTTAAATGTACCCATTTTCATCGACTTCGAGGAATATACCGGTCCGAGATCGAAACTTGGCGATGAGTGGACTCGCTATAAGTCAGTAACTTCGTAAGAACGATGAATCCAAACCAGATCATCGGAAAGATTCCTCGGAAGATTCCATGTATATGTTAAAATGCAGACCCATTTTCGTCGAATTCGAGGAATATACCTGGTCCGAGATCGAAACTTAGCGATGAGTGGACAAATAAGTCGCTAACTTCGTAAGAACGACGAATCCATATCATTGGAAAGATTCCTCGGGAAGATTCCATGTATATGTTAAAATGACCCATTTTCGTCGACTTCGAGGAATATACCTCGGTCCGAGATCGAAACTTGGCGATGAGTGGACAACTATAAGCTCTGGTAACCGTAAGAACGACGAATCCAAAGATCATCGGAAAGATTCCTCGGGAAGATTCCATGTATATGTTAAATGTACCCATTTTCGTCGACTTCGAGGAATATACCCGGTCCAAGATCGAAACTTGGCGATGAGTGGACAAATATAAGTCCAAATTTCGTAAGAACGATGAATCCAGCCGATATCGGAAAGATTCCTCGGGAAGATTCCATGTATATGTTAAACAGACCCATTTTCGTGCGACTTTCGAGGAATATACCCGGTCCGAGATCGAAACTTGGCGATGAGTGGACAAATATAAGTCGGTAGAATCTCGTAAGAACGACGAATCCAAATTTACATCGGAAAGATTCCTCGGGAAGATTCCATGTATATGTTAAACAAACCCATTTTCGTTGACTTCGAGGAATATACCCGTCCGAGATCGAAACTTGGCGATGAGTGGAGTGGATAAGTCGGCTCCAAATTTCGTAAGAACGACATTTAATCCAAAGAGCATGGAAAGATTCCTCGGGAAGATTCCATGTATATGTTAAACAAACCCATTTTCGTTGACTTCGAGGAATATACCTGGTCCGAGATCGAAACTTGGCAATGAGTGGACTGCTATAAGTCGGTAACTTCGTAAGAACGACGAATCCAGCCAGATACTGGAAAGATTCCTCGGGAAGATTCCATGTATATGTTAAATGCACCCATTTTCGTCGAACTTCGAGGAATATACCTGGTCCGAGATCGAAACTTGGCGATGAGTGGACTGCTATAAGTCGGTAACTTCGTAAGAACGACGAATCCAAATGACATCGGAAAGATTCCTCGGGAAGATTCCATGTATATGTTAAAATGCACCCATTTTCGTCGACTTCGAGGAATATACCTGTCCGAGATCGAAACTTGGCGATGAGTGGACTCTATAAGTCGGTAACCGTAAGAACGATTTAATCCAGCCCAGATACGGAAAGATTCCTCGGGAAGATTCCATGTATATGTTAAATGACCCATTTTCGTGACTTCGAGGAATATACACGGTCCTAGTTCAAACTTGGCGATGAGTGGACAAGCTATAAGTCGGTAACTTCGTAAGAACGATGAATCCAAATGATCTCGGAAAGATTCCTCGGGAAGATTCCATGTATATGTTAAATGCACCCATTTTCGTCGACTTCGAGGAATATACCTGGTCCGAGATCGAAACTTGGCGATGAGTGGACTGTTATAAGTCGGTAACTTCGTAAGAACGATGAATCCAGCCAGATACTGGAAAGATTCCTCGGGAATGTTTTCCAGTTTATATATTTTTTTTTCTATTAATTTTTTTTTTTATTAATGAATTAATACTAATTATATTTTTATTTTTAATGAAAAGGAACCGATTTATATAAATTAATAATTAATTAATACTAATTATCCATCATAACATCATAACCATCCATTTTATCTGCAACCGTTCATTTTTTTTTTCTTTCTCTAACCTGGTCGATTTCTTCCTTATCATTTTCTTTTTTCCCCTCAACTTCATCTCCCCCATCGTCTTCGACATAGAGCAAGAACTTAACCTCAAACCAGCTGCAACTTCGATACAGCAACTCCACCATCACTCAAACCAATGGAAACTTCATCGTCTACAACTCCAAAAGCTCAGTTTATTACCATCCTTTTCAAGTTCATCGATCTCAGGAGATTTCTTCACCAACAGAAAGATGAAGATCGATCTGTAACCCATATCTCGACTTACCATCTCCACCAATTTCCCAAACTTGAAGATCGATCTGTGACCCAGATTTGAATTTAGGGTATATATTTTATTTATTTTTTTGATTTTTGAATTAGGTTTGTTTCAGTGCATTAAATTCTGTTTTGAACTACATTTTGCATTAAATCAGGTGTAGTTCTATTGAAATTGATATCGACACTGAACAATTGATTGGATTCAATTTTGATAAAAATTTGATTAAAATTTGATCTTGCCAAGAGTTTTTGATTTCGTCACTTCATATGTACATGTATTTATTTTGGTTCTATACTATTCACTTCAATAGGAATTGATTTGTTAATTGGATTTTAATTTTGTTGAAATTAGGCGTGGGGTATCCATCAACAGATGGTTAATCACCGATTTGGGGTAATTTTCTTCTTACCTTTCTTTCCTTAGTCATCATTCTGATATTTGTTCCCTGTTTGAGATAATGTCTCACTTGAGCGCGAATGTTATAGATTGCTTTTTCAATAATAGTTAACTAGTTTCAGTTGCATTCAATTCAGGTGCAGAAATTGCATTAAATTTATATCTTTTATAAAATGGGTTCGCAGTTTAGGTGCAGAAATTGCATTAGATTTGGCCTTCTTGAGATATAACACTTCAAAACTGAAAACTATAGGTTCGCAGTTCTGCAACTTCTAAATCTATGACTGCACTGGCATGGTTGCGAAACAATGTTGCTTTACCATTTGCATTGAAAAGATGACTCTGGGTAGGTAGCTTACACAGTATCACGACGTGGATACAGAACAATGATTTGGTTGTCCAATTAGGTCACTTTGTTGACACAGAATCTGATTTTCACCTTGTAGGTTTGTCAACATGGTAGATTTATCAACAGGGCCTATTAGGGACACAAATAAGAATATTCACCAATAGTTTTGTTCATCACTATGGGTTGATAAGAGCATTCCATGTGTTGGGAAATATGTCCTTACGAATTGAGTGTTAAAGAAACATGTAGAATGTGAACCAGTGGACACCATAAATAGATTGCAGTTTTATAGGTTTGGGTAACTTGAGTTAAGTCGGAAAAAATGCTTGCTCTTGATTTTTGTTCAAAATGTTATTGATGTAATTTTTTCTAGTATTACTGTCGAAAAAATGACTTTGTTCTCTGTATGTTTCCTTTGTTGGCTGATTATTTCAAGCATGATGAAGTAAGAATCAAATGAGATAAACAAGTAGTCTGGGGAGGACATGTTCCATTGGTGAGTTGTTGCCTGCTAATAGTACTCTGCCATGTTTGGTTGATAGTGCGCATAGTAGTTCGATTTTTCAGAATTGCTGGAGTGGGAATACTAATCTACTTTAGTCTAAGCTATTTTGAAAATAAGGAATCAATTGACTTTTTCCTTTTTCTTTTTCCAACAGGTGTTCACTGATTTTCAGTTTGGATTGTACTTTCGCCAAACTGGTAAGAATTTTCTTTGCTTGCCTATTTAATTTCCTAGTACGAAATCATACAATTAGATTTATCCAACAGGGCTACAAGCTCAAGGCACCAGAAAGCAATGGGAAAACACAGAGATATATCTATTTTAAATACATTTTCCCCTGTTAGTAAGAAGAAAACATTAGCGTTTTGCAAAGGTAGAGATTTGGGAAGAGTAACTTGGTCATGCATAAATGTCACCTGTAATGAAAACTTGCTTACCATTTTCTCATTCAAAGATTTAGGGTACTTTCTCTATATTCAAACTTTCATGGCAGTAGTTTATAAAAAAGAGATTCATGTTGCAGCAGTTTATTTATCGTTATTATGACATTGTCACTTTAACATCTTCTTAGAAATCTCTTGTACTATTTATCTGGAATCCTGGATGGATTTTCTTTTCTATGATGACTGATGATTCAAAAGAAACACCAAAGGTATTGCATCGGTAACTTCAGATATTTCTGTAACTTATGTAGGATCGGAACAATTTCTGTAACTTATGTAGGATCCAAACAAAAGAATATATGACAATTTGTAGGTAAAATGAATTTTTACTATTTACGTCATAGTTATGGGCATTGGAGTCTTTATATTAGGTAAAACGAATTTGTAGATAGTATCCGAACTTCTTTCAGATTGTCGCCGACACTGAACTATGGTATCATCTGATGGTCTTTTCGGGTTGCTTGTTCTTGCTGATATTATCTCTACGTGCTAAATAGATTCCTGATCAATCCCCCACTCGAGGTTAAAGCGAAACGCATAGATATTTTATACGTATGTCGTAGAGTTATACGTATCTCGTAGAGTTCTTGAGAAACCAGTTCTTGAATTGTATATTCTCCCATGAAATTGTTTTTGCAGTTCTTGTAGGTTGTACCTCATGGCAGACGTGTTTTTTGTTTTGTCTCAATATCGTTTAATAGCTTATTTGCGTAAAAAAAATTCCCCATTTTGTATATGTAAATATCTTACAATGTGTAACTCCAAGTTTGTAAGTTAAAAAAAAAGAAATTTTTTAAGTTACAACTTATGATTTGTTAATCCAATGTTCTTTACTTACGCTGGTTATCATATTTTGATTGTGCCAGGTGCCATTAATCTGGAAGAACTGAACAAATTTGCATATTCAAGTCATTACAAATGATGAATAAAGATTGGGTTCATTGGCCAAGGTTAATATGTTGTTCACTGTAGAATATTACATTCTTTACATTGGTTTTCCCTCTTGTATTACGTTTATTACCGTTCTTAATTGTTTCGTCGTTCTTTCATGTAGGGATGATCTTCCATATCAGGATGCCTTGCAGAATTTCATAGATATTGTTTGTCAAAAACTTGGAAATCCTTCTGTGTTCAATTGTCCTTGTGTTGATTGTAAAAACCTTGTTGTGCCACTTCCTCCTCAAGAAGTGTATTTTCACTTGCTGAAACGCGGTATGGATCCTACATACACTGAGTGGGTTTTTCACGGGGAGATAAATGTCACTTCTAATGATGTACACCAAGATGGAGCAACAGGGGGTTCATCTCAGATGTATGTATATGCTGATGTTGAAGCTGATGCAGATATCGATCAGGGACATGAAACTATACAAGACGAGGGGTTGGAAGAGGCGGACACACCGTTATATCCTAATTGTAACACACACACAAAGTTATCCATCACTGTTGAATTGTATAGGCACAAGACAGTAAATGGTTTATCTAGGAAATCTTTTGACGAACTTCTCAAGACAATTGGTTCCTTGTTGCCGCCAGGTCATTGTCTTCCTTGCTCAACATATGAAGTGAAGAAGTCAAAAATCTTATCAATTGACTTACGAGAAAATACATGCTTGTGTGAATGATTGCTGTCTGTTTAGAAAAGACTTGAAAGATGCTGAAGAATGTCCTAAATGTCATTATTCTAGGTGGAAGGAAGACACATCTAACATGGACGATGCTGACATGATAGACAAGCCCAAAAAGAAGATACCGGTGAAGGTCCTTAGATACTTCCCCATTGTGCCGAGATTGTATCAATCAGCAGAGCTGGCTGAGCAGTTGATATGGCATGCGACGAACAAGAGTAAAGATGGGAAGATGCGTCATCCAGCAGATTCTTTGGCTTGGAAGCACATAGATAGAAAGTTTCCCGATTTCGCTTCAGATTCTCGTAATTTGCATCTTGGGCTTGCTGCTGATGGATTTAATCCATTTAGTGATCTTTCCCCAAGCCACAGTTGTTGGCCAGTGATGATCATGGTTTATAATTTGCCTTCTCAGTCGTGTATGCAAGGAGAAAACATAATTCTGAGCATGTTGATTCCAGGAAAAAAACAATCGGGTAAAGACATCGATGTATACTTGCAGCCCTTGATAGATGAACTGATTGATTTGTGGGAGAACGGCGTGCAGGTATATGATTCGTTTACTAAAACAGATTTTAACTTGAAGGCATTATTAATGTGGACAATAAACGATTTCCCTGCATATGGTAATCTATCTGGATGTACGTATAAAGGGAAGGAGCTTGCCCTCTTTGCGGTGAAAATACACTTTCAAACTGGTTGCCATTTAGTCGTAAAACTGTTTACTTGAATCATAGGAGATTTCTTCGTCATAATCATCCTCTTCGGCAGAAAAAAGACTGGTTTAATGGAGAGGTTGAGAAAAAGGAAAAGCCACTTGTTATGTCTGGTGTTGCGGCACTTGAATGTCAGAAGAGTATTGTCAATGACTTTGGGAAAGCGGAGAAGAATGAGGAGGAGATAAGGAAAAAGAAAGAGGAAAAGAAGAAGAATAAAAAGAGTAAGGGGCAGAGTAGTGTGGCAACAGGTGCTAATGTGAGTAATTCTAAGTGTGGGAAGCGGAAAAGGGCTGTTGTTACTGATGTGGCTAGTTCTGGTGCACCTGACAACGAAACTGAGCTTCGGGTGTTTAACAAACGGTCGATATTTTTCGACTTAGATTACTGGAAGGTCAGTTCTATAAATTCAAATTTACTAATAGTTTGCAACTTCAAATTTACTTGTTTATGTCTCAACTTTTTTAAATTCACAAGTGTTCACCTGAAATCATTTAGTTTGCTTAACAAGTCAGAGTTGCAGCCTTACGGCAACTCTAAAAAACCTGAAACTTTATTGGTAGCACTGAGACTTTATCAGTTTTGTTTTTTTCATGTCTTCACTTGTAGATTTTGAAATGTATGTTTCTAAGAATGAGTAGCATAAGCAATATAAATATGAATAAAAATAAGTATAATATAATATAAATATAAATATAAGTAGCTCTTAGAGCAACTGCAGTGGGCGACTAAACCCATTTATTTGGTCTCTGAACCAGGCGTAGCGGGACGGACCATCGACCAAATCCCAGACTAAATCAACAGTGGGCGATTATATTTGGTCGGGGACCAAAGACTAAACCCAAATATAGTCGAGCGTTGATATAATGTTCGCCCCAAAACCAAGCGGGTTTATAATGTACGCCCCACAACAAGCGAACGTATACTCAACGGCCCACACCAGGCGTGGTTTATACCTCCGCCCCTTTTTTTTTTTTTTTTTTTTGATTTTGAATGGGGCGTGGTTTATACCACCGCCCCATGAAGATTTTTAATTTTTTTTGAATGGGGCGTTGAGTTTATCTCCGCCCCATTATTTTTTTTTTAATTTTTTTTTTCTTTGAATTTTCGAAATCTCCCCCACACCCCAGGCGAACGTATAATCCACGCCCGACCACCAGGCGAACGTATACTTCACGCCCACACCAAAGAACGTATACTCTACGCTCCACCAAATTTAGTCTTCCACCCGTAGCGTCACACACCAGACTAAACCCAAATTTTGGTCTTTTTTTCCCTCTTTGGTCTTTGGTTATACTCGCACCACTGCAGTCGCTCTTAGTGACCAAGTATGGTGGCACATCTTGTGCTGCAACTTGCTTTGTTTTCTCCTTTGGAAGATGGATGTGAATAAGGTCTAATTACTACGGCATCTTGTGCTGCACATCTTAGTGACCAGAGTTCATTTTATCATGATTTTTATGCTAAGGTATAATGTTAGGTTTTTTCCATCTTCCTAGGATTTATTACTACGGCACAATATCGATGTTATGCATACACAAAAAAATGTTTGCGAGAGTATCATTGGTACTGTATTAAATATAAACACCAAAACAAAAGACGGTCTAAAATCCCGCAATGATCTGAAGAGTATGGGAATAAGACCAGAATTGCATCCAGAAGAGAGAAATGGCAAAATGATCCTTCCACCAGCACCATCTTTGCTTAAATGACAAGGAAAAGGCTATATTTTATAATAGGATGAGAAATTTGAAGGTTCCATATGGGTATAGTTCGATCTTAGAAAGCATTTCTCGAAAGATGGTTGCTTAGGTGTTCTTAAGGCTCATGATTACCATGTTCTTATGCAACAAATATTCCCCGTTGCTTTGCAAGGACTTTTACCTGTAGGGCCAAGGGAGGCGATTTTCGTGTTATGTTCTTATTTTCACGAAATATGCCAAAGGGCGCAGTTGATCTCCGAGAGATTAGTAGAACTTGAAGTAGAAGTTGCTTTGAGACTTTGTGTATGTTGGAGAGGTACTTCCTCCGTCATTTTTTGATGTCATGGTGCACTTGACAATTCACCTAGCTCGAGAAGTGCGATTATGTGGACCAGATAAATATCGTTGGATGTATCCGTTTGAAAGGTATGCCAATTTAATTTATATTACTTATGTTATTTTGGTTTCATGTAGAAATTTATGCCCTTTGTAGCTTAGAGATACTAATATTTAATTACTTGATAACTGTTGCATACGCGACTTTCCTAGGTATATGAAGATATTCAAAGAATATGTAAAGAATTATGCACTACCTGAAGCTTGTATAGCCGAGTGTTATCTTGGAATGGAGTGTGTTAGGTATTTTGATGTTCGTAAGGCCCAAGCAGCTGAAAGAGTAAAGCAAAGGCGTAACGAAAACATTCAAAGTGGTTCCACACCGGTAGCACATCCTCTTTCTAAAGGTGTCCAAGTGCGTATGGATAGTGAGATGTTAAAGATAGCTCACAGATATGTGCTTTTTAACACACCCGAAATTGACCCATATATGACGTAAGTATGATATTCATGTTCATTAAAAATGGTCTGTCAGTTAATACTTCATTTTTAATTTTACTTTTGTCTTAGAATGCATATGGACGAGTTAAAATCTTCTGCTGGGAGGGCAATTACCAGTGAAGACCAACTCAACTCCATACAGTCTGACACATTTGCAGATTGGTTTCAACAAAAGGTACGTTTAGTCCACTCTTAGTCAGATTATGCAGCTTAGTATAGTTTAAACACTTGGACATTTTGCTGCTATAGAAAACACAAATACGTGTGATTCTGTTTCATTCCGTCACTTGGAACAATCCATGTTAGGCACAACATCACTATAAATCTAACTTCTCATGCTTAGATAGCAAATTTAATTATATTCTTATGTCCTGAGATTATACATTTGTAGGTTAAGATGCAAATTAAACAAGGCATGTCAGTATCAAACATGGTAGAATGGTTGTCATATGGGCCGTTAGAAAACTGCGTATCATATAAAGGATTGCTAATCAATGGGTCTAGGTTTATTACGAAGGATGTTAAGAGAGTCACACAAAACAGTGGAGTTTCAATTGAATCAACAACCTTAGTTGCGGGACGGTCGAAACTAGTGGGTTCTACGGTGTTTTAGAAGAAATTCTATTGTTGGACTACAATCATATGTTTCAAATTCCAATATTCAAATGTGATTGGGCTCACACCAGTTTTTGGTGTGAAGGTAGAAGATGGCTTTACATTAGTCAATTTAAAACAACATAAGAACCAATATCAGAACGATCCATTCATTTTCGCAAAACAAGCGTGACAAGTTTTCTATTCTCGAGAGTCAAATGCATCTACCTGGTATGTGATGGTGAAACCACCACCTAGGGGTTTCCATGAATTAGAGGAATACAATGAAAAGCTTGAGACAAATTGCCAACCAGTGGATACTTCAGCTCTTGGTTTACAAATGGATGACGAGAGCGAGAGCTACTTAAGAGAAGATGGTGAATATATCATAGTGGTTCCGACAAAGAAGAAGAACAAAAAGAAGAAGAAAAGGAAGTTCACAAGTTAAGTCAGTATAGTGTATTGTTTTTACTGTATTGAATTTTTACTATCATTGTCGCTCTTGTTGTATTTCCTTTACTAACACTAGTATTGTTCTTGCAAAATAGACATTTAACAGCTCTATTTGGGTGCTTAATTTATAAAATGTTATCTATGTTACCTTTGTAATATTTGTTCTGAGTAAACACCCATTTTTAACTCCGCCAATGTAAATGATATATCATTTCGTTGCTGGTCTCAAGCCCGGATAAAGGAGGAGAGAAAAAGGGACATGTCAGTTGTTATGATTGCTATATTGGCCCACCCATTTTTTCTGAAATTTGTATGAATTTTGTAAGTTTGCCTGAATTTTATTTGGTGCTTTCAGGATTTTGCTAGGACTAGTTACTTATCTGGGTTTTTTTTTCTTTCTTTTTTTGGTTGTTGTCAATTATGATGTCATATGGGAATTGAGTTGGAATTCTGGTAGGATTGTCAAATTATCATTTTTCTTCATTGGAAACTAGCAGGATTGTGAAAAGGCATATGACGGCGAAGGAAATGCTCATATCGCTAGTCTATTTTGTTTTTAAAAACTGACCTCTTATGTTGCTACTTTTATTCCATTTGGGAATGTTGATAACTTTGATATTTGTGTATTAAGAGTGATATTTTTCGTTCAGAGAAGGATTCGCGCTGTTTGCGGCTCAGTCACTTGCGCATTACATTTAACAACACTTATAAAGGGTTGTCATAAAGTTAGTGTATAGTTAGTATATTAAAGAACCACAAAGTTGACAGAACCTGTGATAGTGTAGGATGGTCATTGGTGTAGACTTCCACGCCTGAGGATCAGGATCGAATCCCCCAACCTCATTTTTTCCATTATTATATATTTTTACTTCAACAACACTTATAAGTGTTGTTTTAGGTTTCTACTTAAAAGAAAGAAAAAAAGCAAAACTTGTGAACTGAAAGGGTGGTTGATGAGCTAGACTTCCATGCAATAGGTTCATGTTCGAATCTCCCCTCTAACATATTTTTCATTATCATATTTTTGTGTTCTTCAACAACATTTGTGAGAATTGTGATAGGCTAAGTAACTACATATATGGAACATTATATATTTTTACTTCAACAACACATGTGAGAATTGTGATAGGGTAAGTCACTACATATATGGAACATTATATATTTTTACTTGAACAACTGTCATATTTTTCATTATCATATTTTTGTGTTCTTCAACAACACTTGTGAGAATTGTGATAGGCTAAGTCACTACATATATGGAACATTATATATTTTTATTTCAACCACACTTATAAGTGTTGTTGTAGGTTTCTATTTAAAAAAAGAAAAAAAAAAAATCAAAACTTGTGAACTGAAAGGGTGGTTGATAAGCTATATTTCCATGCAGTAGGTTCATGTTCGAATCTCCCCTCTAACATATTTTTCATTATCATATTTTTGTGTTCTTCAACAACACTTGTGAGTATTTTGATAGGCTAAGTCACTACATATATGGAACAACGTTGTTATAGCTAAATGTCGTCACAACTGTTTTGCTTAAGGAGTTGTCGTTTGTTTTCTTAGCGCAACCCCTTGTTTCCTAAGGGTTGGCAGTGATGATATACGACAACTCTTCCTTTGAAACCAGTTGTAAAACATAGGACTTTCTACAATACTTAGCGAAGCGTTGTAAATTTCTAGTTGTAGATGTATATTTTTCCTGTAGTGTAGGATTACAGTGTTATGTTCGGTTTGGCCGAAATGTAACCGAACTTTAGGGTCTATAAGTTCGGTTAGTTTGCAACCAATAGCTAACCAAACTTATGTAAAATAATATTGCACATTAGTGTACAAAGTTCGGTTGTTTCGCAAACTTCATACCAACCAATATCTAACCGAACTACACACAATTAGTTAAGAGTTCGGTTTGTCAAGGTTTTTTGCGAACAAACCGAACATAGTGGGACAAGTTCGGTTAAATTGAAACTCAACATAGTGGGCAAAATAGCACAGTTCGGTTACATTGGAATTTTTTTTTTTTTTTTTTTTTTTTTTGTAATATTGGTAAAGTTCGGTTAGAAAATAGTTTTAGCCTTCTTTGCGAACCAACCGAACATAGTGGGCAAAGTTCGGTTAAATCAAAAATCAACATAGTGGGAAAAATAACACAGTTTGGTTACATTTGATTGTTTTTTTTTTTTTTTGTAATATTGTTAAAGTTCGGTTAGAAAATAGTTTTAGCCTTCTTTGCGAACCAACCGAACTCTGAGTTCGGTTAAGAAAAAATTAATTCGTGATAACCGAAGTGTTCTTCGTGTTTTTGGTTTCAGAATGTTCGGTTAGCAAACTAGTTTTATTTTAAACTATTCCTAACCGAACATGCCACTGTAACTTCCATTTAAACCATATTTTGATGACTACTGCTCAAAATTTCAATCAAAAACGAATTAGAAGTAATGGGTTTGTGGGAAAATACTTATGGATAGGTTTGTTTATAAAAGATTGATTAATCGATGATGAAAATTCAATGAATCGACCAGGCTAAAAATTTGATGATTTTGATTAGATTTGTATATGATCGGGGTTAAATGATCATAAATTGATGAAGAAGAGAAGAAGAAAAATTGTAGAATAGAGGAAGAAGAAGTTGTAGATTAGTTATAATTTTAATTAGGTAAAAGAGTAAATATGTTAATGATTTAAATTAAGTTATATATATAGAGGTGGTGGTGGTAGTCGGAGGTGGTGGGAAGAGGTGGTGGTTATATATATATAGGTGGTTATTAGGTTAGTTTTAAATTAAATTAGGTTAAGGGTAGGTTAGTCATTTCCACACTTTAGGACACCCCTTATAACTATAGGTAAGGTGGCCTAATAAGACCATGGTCCCCTCAAAAAAACCATGGTCCCCAAAAAAATGGTTCCAAAAAAAGAAAAACAATACAAACAAGCCCCAAATGCCGAAGACAAAACCTGGCTAGTTTGGGCCTAGGTGAGTTATTGGGCTTATGAGAATTATTATTCCAATTTTTTGGACGATAAGGAGTGTCTAAAACCTATGAAAATACTAAACCACCCTCTACACAAATCTTAATAATTCTAGTTATGTAAAAAAAATACAAAACCAAAATCATTTCCATTAAAAAATTGTAATCAAAACCTTTTTTTTTTTTTTAATTTCCATCAAAATCAAAAACTAAAACCTAATTTTAAGCAATTTTCTTTCTTTTTCTTAGGTTTTTCGAACAATATTTCCGGGGACAAACAATTCGAGTGATTGAGTCATATTTCTTAAACCCGTTCATTTTAAGAGATATTCATGAAAGATTTAACTATGATTCTCTAAAATTTCCTCATCAAAATAATCTGAAAATCAACCATAATCGATGAATACAATAGTCTCATAAAGCTGTCAACATATTTGCTTTTAGACCTAACAACATTCTGTTTGATGCGGCTCGTACGTTTGTAGTTCAACGTTTCTAACGTGGCTTACCAAACTTTTCTTTATGTTTTCAAAGATTATTGTATTTCGCTCTCTTCATATTGCAACCGAAATGTTATTTCGTAGTCGACATGATTGTGGCTGATTTCTTACCTAATCTTGACGATTATTGACTAGACTATATAGTAATAACACTAAACTGTTTGATGATAACTTGCATGTAATCGGAAAGGATTTGAACTGTACTCCATCCGCCACAAATTACTTGCTAGTTGTGAAGTCAAAACCTTAAATAGTATTATTATTCATTCTTTTTTTTTATTCTCTAATATGTTTTTACCTCTTATAAATAATGCTCGGTGATTTGAACTTGCTTTTTTGTTTGAGACTTTGTAAACAATTAGATTTCTACATGATTGTGGGGTGTATCCATAAACTAGACTAAGGGGAAGCAAAGTTTTGTTAGGGTTAGCTATCATTGAATCCACACATCCTTGCTCTACATTGAATCCACCCTCAAACGGATTTAACTAAAAAAAATTTCTTATTATTAAAATATATTTTGTTTAAGTTCATTTTAAGTTTTTGGACCCGCCTTCAGGCTAATTTAATTAAATTTTTTTTCTTTTTATTAAAATATATCTTGTTTAAATTCATTTTAATTTTTTGGTAACGAGATGTCCAAGCCAAGGTTCAAATGTTACAAGTTACAACCCCCGAAAGCAAACCATCTCAGGTGAACTTCTCTACTCTCTACAACCTATGTACCCCACTTGCTACTTAATTGTCCAAGCAGATACACTCTAATTTTGACGATTTATGATGTAATAATCACTTGCATTGTATAAACAAAAAAAAAACAAAAAAAAAAAAAATCAGTTGCACTATTCAAAAAGAAAAGGTCGTTTGTTGGTAGGTGCAAGCCTAGTTAGCAATTCGGGGAACGAGTAGTAGTTCGGGACGGTATACGTACGGGAATTATACGGATTCGGATACGTTGGATTCGGTCAAAAATCCGGTCAACGGTTCGTTGTTCGGATAGTAGTTCGGAACGGCATACGTACGTGCATATTCGTTTTATAAACGTGAGTTCGGCACTTAAAATTCGGCTTACATATATGATAAATTGATAAGTATTATGACCTTCTTACGAGACTAATTTTATTTGTATATGATTTATAAGATGGAAAAAAATATTTTAGCGTGATTATTTAACTTGAAGTAAACAATTTAATTCATAAATATTATAAAACGAGTTTATAGTCTTTTAAACAAAAATTAACACATAAAACACTGGTTAAACAACTACCAATAGAAAATATTAACTGGCTAATTGTATTTTAAATATAAAGTATATAGAAAATAAAACAAAAACCAATCAACAGAACTCTGGTCAGAGAATTACATATGGGAGAGCAAGGTTGGGCGCGAACTAGGTTCGAAGTTCTAGTTCGGAAATATCATTCGGATTCGGTTAGTTCGGATACGTTCGCGAATCATTCGTGAGGTCCATATAATCCGGGAACTAGGTTCGGAGTTCAAATAGTTCGGAAGTATCATTCGGATTCGGTCAGTTCGGATATGTTCGCGAATCATTCGGGAATGATTCGGAGAATTACTAACTAGGGGTGCAAGTAATGAACGTGCCCATTTGACTTCTTCTATTCCACCTTCCTTCTGTTTCAGTTGGTTCTTCAAAAATACCTCTTTTTATTTGGCGGCTCCACCTATTTGTCATGCTATTTTTCTTGTAAATTATGTATTTTACGCTTGTTTTGAGTTTTGTAGCTACTTTGGAGTCGCACGGAGGAAAAGAAGAAGAAATCACCCTATTTGAGCCAAAAGGGTAAAATTGTCATTTCATCAAGGAGGGAATACTATATGGAGCCCACTAAGGTTAAGGGGTGACTCAAATTACCTAAGAAAGGACAATAATAGTTAAGGGAGGTCAAAGAGGTGTCCCTTATCCAAAAGAAGTGAGTGAGAATAGCACTTGGGGTGTACTTAGTGGGTGTTTGAATCCACCCATACCCTGAACTCTAACCCATACCAAAGCCCACATGTCTGATCCACCCTAACCTAAGCCCATCCATCTACCCGGACCCATAATCCAAGCCCACACCCTAAACTCTGACCCAAGCTCACATATCCTGCTCCATATCCTAACCGTACCCGGATCCAAACCCGAAACCGAACTCCGCCACAAATTGTTATAACCCTATCCTAATTGAGAAGATATTTCTCAATCATTTTTTGTGAAATTGAGAACGAGAAATAGAGAGCGACCATTGCTTCTTTGGTTAAGCCACAGGAAGAAGAGATCGAGATGCGAAATTGAAGATTAAATCAAGAAATCGAGAGCCAGGTTAGAGCAGATTCACGGTTCGGTGAAGATGGGCCTCGGCTTTGAAGAAATTAAGGGTTTCTATTTCAGAGAAGAAATTAAGATAATGGATCTGTGAGAGATCGAGAGTTGCAGGTGGTACAGGTGAAGATGGCGCTGTCGAGAGATGGGTTTTGAAGGAAGAAGTTGGAGCTGCTAAAGAAGGAATCGATGTTCTCGAGTGAGACCGAGATGGGGTTTGTGTGATTTTGAATCGGAGATGCTACAATCGATTCAGGGAATCGAGCTCGGTTTGAGTTATTAATTCAATACGGGAGAAGAAATTGAACCAGGTGGTGCAATGGGCGGGAAGATTGAGCCGAGGGGTAGTAGTCTGAGGTGTTGTGGAGATTAGAGATGGGTCTGTGGATGAAGAACGAGACCTCATTGCTACTGTTGGAAATTGATGAAGCTCAGAAGGAATTGATAAGGTTCTGATAAAACGAAGATGGAGATGCTGTCAAGCCAGAAATCGAGAGATGCTGTTGCTGATTCTTGAGAAATTCGAAATGGGTTATGAACTGGGTTGATTGAGCTGAAATTGCAGGAGGTGATATAAAGAATGTTGGTGTTGTTGATGCTTAATAACTCAGATGGGTTTGAAAGTTTCAGGGAGATGAAGATGGAGGAGCTGGTTGTTGGCTCAGGGCAAAAAGATGAATGAAGGTTGTTGATCATAAGAAAAAATGGGTTTTACAGGCGGAGCGGAGGATCTGTGAATGGTGATGCTAAAGATGGTTTTGATGTGGAGGTGAGTCAATAGATGCTGCTTTGTCAATTCATTGAAAGAATGGAGTGTTGGTGGTCTTGTGTTTGAACCGGAGCGACTTGAAAAGAAGTAATGGGTTGTTTGTGGCGGCGATTTCGAATAGAGAAGCACCGAATGAGTTTGGAAGAATTAGATGTATGCTAGGATTGTTTGCACAGGAATGGAGCCGAAAAGAATGGCCCGAAACATGGCCGGAAGTCTCGTAAACAAATTAAAACTCGGCCAATTTTCCCCTCCGACGAGTTGACCCGGTAGCCGGCGATGATCGATCCAGAATGAGTCCGATGACCGATCCAGCTTAGTGACACAGCCGACTCAGCTCTGACTAAGACAGCTGATTAAGCTGACTCCTTCTCTTTGACCCTGTTGACCTGGTTTGACTAATCTGGTTGACTGTTTGACCGTTATCTCTAACGGTGATCGACGGAATATTCCGTCGAATATTCTCTTGACGGAGAAATTTTCGTGGCCGGCGGTGACGTTTTCCGGCCAAATTCCGCCACAATCCTGTTTTCCTGTGAGCAAAATTCGAATTTTCTATGGACCTCTCTCATGGGTGTGAAGACTTGGGCTAGGAATTGGATGGAGAATTGGACTCAAATTTGGAAAGAGAAGGTGGAAGAGTTGAGAAAAGCTTGGAATTGGAAATTGAATTGCAAAAGGAAAAGGATTCTAATCCTTAGAAGAATTGGAGAATATTGAAGCTTATAAATAGAGAAGTTTTCTACATCTTTCTCTACACCTCTCTACACACACACACTTGTGTTTTGCTTGCTTTTCTAAGATTTCTCTTTTTAATTACTTGTGTGAATTTGAAACTTCTTCTCTTAATAATTATTAATTGTGTGAATTTCAAAAACATGAGTAGCTAAATTTCTTTTTGATTGAGGATGAATTCCTAGTTCTTAACATGATTTGAGTTTTTGTTTTCAAATTCTATCTTGAAGTTTTTCACATAATTATCGCTTGTTTTTACTAATAGGAGTGATCTTAAAGACACTCATGATTGATTGATAGATTGTTTGGGTGGCCAACTAAATTGATTTGTTAATTTGATCTAAAGCTAGTGAAAGTTAGGGGATAAGTAATCGTTCTTTGACTCTTTACATAAGTAGCAAACACGAGACCTTGCGGAGGGATTCCGTGGAGCAATTGTGTGTAGAAACAACGTTAGCAAGTAGACCTTGAGCTAAGAGTCTAACTACTAATATCAACCTAAGAAATTCACAAAACCTAATGCATGAGCCGATTACATCTAGGTTGAGCTAATTCTAGGTGGCTAGGTGATTAGAATCCGGTGTCGAGAACTTCCGTGTCCTAAGATACAAGGGATTTAGGGGTTTAGCACCGAGCTAGTTGCTTTACCTACGGTTGGTGATAATTTGTGACTAATAACAAGTAGAATAGAACATAACTTGATTCATTGTTTCGTAACGAAGAAGGATTCCTTGATCTTCTCTCTCTTATTGTTTTCATCTTTCAACTTTCGATTTTAATTGCTTTGTTTATTTTTTATTTTGCTTTTTACACCCCCCTTTCGTGACAACTTTTACAACTAAGATCTCTTGCTCCTCGTGGGAACGAACTTGACTTCCATTATATTATTTTTAATTGAGTGGAAATATTGAATTAATTTGATTGCACCTACGACACGCATCAAATTTTGGCGCCGTTGCCGGGGAGCAACGGGCGATTTTTTAGTTGTTTTTATTCTTTTTTTTGCTTTGTTAGATTCTTTACCGTGTCTAACTTAGTTTGTGAGAATCTTGTTTCAGTGTTATACCTTTGGTGAATGCTTAAAGGAGGTAGACCGAGTCCAATACGTCTTCGATCCGGACTCAATTAAAGGATTTCATTCGAAATATTAACACTCCACTTTCTCCTTCTTCATCAAGTGATTCGGACAAAGAGGAAGAAACAATGGCCGATCGTACACTAAAGGACCTAGCTTCTCACAAGCTTGATACACAACAATGGTGTATCCAAACTAACTCAACCTTCGAGATCAAGCCGGGGTTGATTAGAGAGTTACCAAAGTTCCATGGCATGGTGAATGAGGACCCAAACAAACATCTTATGGACTTCTACGCCATAGTTATGGCTATGCTTCCACCGGAGACTAATGCGGATGGAGCAATGTTGAAAGCTTTCCCGTTTTCTTTGGCGGGTAATGCTAAGGAATGGTTATATTATTTACCTTCCTAAGTATCACAACATGGAATGGTATGAAGAAAATTTTCCTCGAGAGATATTTTCCCGCATCCAAAGCTACTCAAATTCGCAAGGAGATTTGTGGATTGAAACAACAAGTGGGAGAATCATTGTATGAATGTTGGGAGCGATACAAGAGGTTGGTGGCAAGCTGTCCACACCATCAATTTAGTGACGTTATGATACTCCAATACTTCTATGAAGCTCTCCACTCAAGTGATAGGTCTCTTCTTGACGCCGCGGGTGGTGGTGCACTAATGAACAAGACTTTGACCGAAGCTAGAGAGTTGATTGAAAGTATGGCGGCAAACTCGCAACAATTCTACACAAGGGATGAACCAACGGTTAGGCGAGTGCATGAAGTTAGTGATTCGTCATCACATCTTGATCAAAGGATGAGTAACATGGAGACAATGATTCAAAGGATGGCCGCGGTAATTATTCCGGATGATGAGACCGAACAAGTGAATGCTTTATATCCGAATCAAAGGCCAAGGTACGATCCATACTCCAATACCTATAATCCCGGGTGGAAGGATCATCCCAATTTTAGTTATGCAAACAAGCAAGCGGCGGCTCCTAATCCATATGCACAACAAGGTGGTTTTCAACAATCACGCTTCCAACCTCAACAACAAGGTGGTTATCAACAACAATTCCAACCTCAAGTGAAAGAACAAGGATCTTCAATTGATGATAAGCTTAATGTCATGATGCAAGGGTTGCAAGGTCTTACTTCTATGTTCCAACAAAGCCAACAAAATCAACAAAAGACCGATTCGGCCATCAAGGACTTACAAACTCAAATGGGACAATTGGCGACCGATGTGAATTTATTGAAATCTCAAGCATCCACAAAACTTCCTTCTGGCCGTTTGTGAATCCAAGAGAGAATGTTAATGCGGTTACTTTAAGAAGTGGAAGAAAAGTGGAGGGTCCAAGCTATCATGAGGAAGTTAGTGTAGAGATGTGTGTGTAAAAGTTTCATCGTGGGACAAAAAGTCCTTTTATATCATTCTCGTCTTAAACTATTTCCTGGAAAGTTAAGGTCCCGTTGGATTGGACCATATGTTGTTACTAATGTTTTTCCTCATGGTGCAAATTGAAATTACTAGTCTTCGAGACAATTCGGTTTCCAAAGTCAACGGCCATAGGTTGAAGCCATACTATGAGAACATCGCTTATGTGAATTTGGATGAACTTTCATTTGGAGATGCACTCCCTCTGGAGGAGTAATGTGCCGCAAGAGCTACGTCGGGCCGTCGACTTTAAAACAAGCGCTTAATGGGAGGCAACCCATCGGTTTTGTATTTCTTATCCTTTTGCTTTTTGTTATTTCTTTTTCTTGTTTCTTATCATGTTAAAATTTCCCACCTTGACTTTACTAGGAGGATTCAATTACATTGAGGACAATGTAAGGTTTAAGTGTGGGGGAGTGGTTAAGCATGTTTTTAAAACAAAATTACAAAAAAATGAAAAAATTTGAAAAAAAAAAAAAAGAGTTTTACTTAAAAATTCCAACTTTTAAAGATTTTAGAGTCACTAGCATATTTCTAGGTATGTTTACATAGAGATTTTGACCGACATAATTGAACTTGGAAATGTTAGAGAACTACATTCGGATTTCTTGTTTGTTTGAGTGTTAAATAATGGATTTAATCATACCTAGGTGATGCGAATTTGGTGCGAGGAGAGAAATGCGTTATTAGAGTTGCTTTGATCAATCATTAGTGGAGACTACCCGTATTCATATCATGTGAGGCACCGACCAGAAATCTTCCATCTACTAAAGAGCTTCTTTTGAGTGTGTGTCACCGTACGTTAATTCCGGGTAGAATGGTGAGCTACCCAACCTCCCACCAATAGAAGCACTACTCTTTGATCTCTTGAGTGCTAATTTTGTCAATCATGAGGGTGACGTCCATGGATGAAAGCTTCCTTCTTGTAGTTCGATTTGAAGTTAGCACCATTCTCTCTCGACAACAACGGATCCATAGAAACACATTCATCATCAACAAGGAGCGACATCAAAATCTACAAGGAAAGTTGGAAAAGTTTAAGGTTTACAAGCAACGGAATGAGAAAAAGAGCAAATTTCAAATTCAAGTAAAGCAACATACAAAGAGCGGATTTTTACATATATGTTGAGGACTTACAATACAATGAGGTAATTTTATATCCAAGTATGAAGACTTATTCATGAAAGCGAAGAAAATTAAAAGGTGAGAATTTTTGAAGTTTATGATTTCAAGTTAGAATCAAGCGGTAAAATACTTCTTCCACGGCCATGGTTTATTTTGTATTTAATTTCTCTTGTGAAAATAAAAAAATAAAAAAAAAAATAAAAAAAAATAAAAAAAAAATGAATGAAAAGAAAAAAAAAAAAAAAAGAAGAAAGAAAAAAGAAAAACAAGAGAAATTTTTGTTTTGTTAATAAGCCGTGGGGAAGGAAAATATATAAGGAAGTTTCAAGCGTCAAGGATTTTTAAGGTAAAAGAGTTACAAATTGTTAAGGATTTATGAAATTCAAGTGTTTATCATCAATAGTTGAAACCGAAGACGAAGATCAAGAAGAGGAGCGGAAGACGTTTCTATTGGATGCCGTGAGAGTGGTGTTATCATAATTGGCGATCGGATGTGAAGGTAAGTAAGTAATCTCATCCTCGATAAAAATGGTTGATTTCCTTTCTTAGAGATCGTCAGAAAAATGGTTTTTCAAAATAAAAGATGTGGGTTTTTAAAAATATTCGGAAGTTATCCTTCCCACCATTCAACGTGTTGCAGGAATTCTCTCTTCATTCCTACCTGCACACATGTGAGAACCATAAAAAGTCAGTTTTTGAGTGCAATTATCATAAAATCTTATTTGGTGAGGCGTGGTCGAGGCGAAATGCTTATTGATCGTTTCTCAAACACGCGTTCTCTCATTATGGTGTGGTTATTTCTCACTCAACAATTAAGAACGAGAATATGTTCTTTGGTATTTCTAATTTCTTACTAGCATGCAGAAATTCTATGTCCTCATAACTCTTTGGATGCTTGTGACGCTTGAACGCTTTGAAGTTGTGAGTTTTTAGTTTGATTTGCTCGAGGACTAGCAAAGTCTAAGTGTGGGGGAATTTGATAGGTGTAGAATACACCTAATTTACTATCTAGTAGTTTATGCTTTCTTTGCTATTTTTCTTGTAAATTATGTATTTTACGCTTGTTTTGAGTTTTGTAGCTACTTTGGAGTCGCACGGAGGAAAAGAAGAAGAAATCACCCTATTTGAGCCAAAAGGGTAAAATTGTCATTTCATCAAGGAGGGAATACTATATGGAGCCCAGCTAAGGTTAAGGGGTGACTCAAATTACTGAAGAAAGGACAATAATAGTTAAGGGGAGGTCAAAGAGGTGTCCCTTATCCAAAAGAAGTGAGTGAGAATAGCACTTGGGGTGTACTTAGTGGGTGTTTGAATCCACCCATACCCTGAACTCTAACCCATACCAAAGCCCACATGTCTGATCCACCCTAACCTAAGCCCATCCATCTACCCGGACCCATAATCCAAGCCCACACCCTAAACTCTGACCCAAGCTCACATATCCTGCTCCATATCCTAACCGTACCCGGATCCAAACCCGAAACCGAACCCGCCAGCTGTTATAACCCTATCCTAATTGAGAAGATATTTCTCAATCATTTTTGCTGAAATTGAGAACGAGAAATAGAGAGCAGCCATTGCTGCTGGTTAAGCCAAGCGAGGAAGAAGAGATCGAGATGCGAGAAATTGAAGATTAAATCAAGAAATCGGATCTGAGTTAGAGCAGATTCACGTTCGGTGAAGATGGGCCTCACTTCTTGAAGAAATTAAGGGTTTCTATTTCGGAGAAGAAATTAAGATAATGGATCTGTGAGAGATCGAGAGTTGCGGGTGGTACGGTGAAGATGGCGTCGAGAGATGGGTTTTGAAGGAAGAAGTTGGAGCCGCTAAAGAAGGAATCGATGTTCTCGAGTGAGGCGAGATGGGGTTTGTGTGATTTTGAATCGGAGATGCTACAATCGATTCGGGGAATCGAGCTCGGTTTGAGTTGTTAATTCAATACGAGGAGAAGAAATTGGGCCGGTGGTGCAATGGTTGGGGAAGATTGAGCCGAGGGGTAGTAGTCGAGGTGTTGTGGAGATTAGAGATGGGTGCATGTGGATGAAGAACGAGACCTCATTGCTACTGTTGGAAATTGATGAAGCTCGAAGGAATTGATAAGGTTCGATAAAACGAAGATGGAGATCTTTGTCAAGCCGAAATCGAGAGATCTTTGTTCTGATTCTTGAGAAATTCGAAATGGGTTATGAATCGGTTGATTGAGTGAAATTGCGGAGGTGATATAAAGAATGTTGGTGTTGTTGATGCTTAATAACTCGAGATGGGTTTGAAAGTTTCGGGAGATGAAGATGGAGGAGAGTGGTTGTTGGCTCGGGACAAAAAGATGAATGAAGCCGTTGATCATAAGAAAAAATGGGTTTTACGGGAGGATCTGCTGAATGGTGATGCTAAAGATGGTTTTGATGTGGAGGTGAGTCAATAGATCTTCTGTCAATTCGGTGAAAGAATGGAGTGTTGGTGGTCTTGTGTTTGAACTGGAGCGACTTGAAAAGAAGTAATGGGTTCTTGTGGCTGGCGATTTGAATAGAGAAGCGAATGAGTTTGGAAGAATTAGATGTATGCTAGGATTGTTTGCACAGAATGGAGTTTGGCACGAAACATGGCGGAAGTCTGGCAATAAAATGTGAAACTTCGGCCAATTTTCCCCTCCGACGAGTTGACCCGGTAGCCGGCGATGATCGATCCAGAATGAGTCCGATGACCGATCCAGCTTAGTGACACAGCCGACTCAGCTCTGACTAAGACAGCTGATTAAGCTGACTCCTTCTCTTTGACCCTGTTGACCTGGTTTGACTAACGGTTGACTGTTTGACCGTTATCTCTAATAGTAGACGGAATATTCCGTCGAATATTCTCTTGACGGAGAAATTTTCAGGTGGCCGCGGTGACGTTTTCGGCCAAATTCCCACAATCCCAGTTTTCCGGCGAGCAAAATTCCAGAATTTTCTATGGACCTCTCTTATGGGTGTGAAGACTTGGGCTAGGAATTGGATGGAGAATTGGACTCAAATTTGGAAAGAGAAGGTGGAAGAGTTGAGAAAAGCTTGGAATTGGAAATTGAATTGCAAAAGGAAAAGGATTCTAATCCTTAGAAGAATTGGAGAATATTGAAGCTTATAAATAGAGAAGTTTTCTACATCTTTCTCTACACCTCTACACACACACACTTGTGTTTTGCTTGCTTTTCTAAGATTTCTCTTTTTAATTACTTGTGTGAATTTGAAACTTCTTCTCTTAATAATTATTAATTGTGTGAATTTCAAAACATGAGTAGCTAAATTTCTTTTTGATTGAGGATGAATTCCTAGTTCTTAACATGATTTGAGTTTTTGTTTTCAAATTCTATCTTGAAGTTTTTCACATAATTATCGCTTGTTTTTACTAATAGGAGTGATCTTAAAGACACTCATGATTGATTGATAGATTGTTTGGGTGGCCAACTAAATTGATTTGTTAATTTGATCTAAAGCTAGTGAAAGTTAGGGGATAAGTAATCGTTCTTTGACTCTTTACATAAGTAGCAAACACGAGACCTTGCGGAGGGATTCCGTGGAGCAATTGTGTGTAGAAACAACGTTAGCAAGTAGACCTTGAGCTAAGAGTCTAACTACTAATATCAACCTAAGAAATTCACAAAACCTAATGCATGAGCCCGGTTACATCTAGGTTGAGCTAATTCTAGGTGGCTAGGTGATTAGAATCCGGTAGTCGAGAACTTCCGTGTCCGGTGATACAAGGGATTTAGGGGTTTAGCACTGAGCTAGCTGCTTTACCTACGGTTGGTGATAATTTGTGACTAATAACAAGTAGAATAGAACATAACTTGATTCATTGTTTCGTAACGAAGAAGGATTCCTTGATCTTCTCTCTCTTATTGTTTTCATCTTTCAACTTTCGACTTTAATTGCTTTGTTTATTTTTTATTTTGCTTTTTACACCCCCCTTTCGTGACAACTTTTACAACTAAGATCTCTTGCTCCTCGTGGGAACGAACTTGACTTCCATTATATTATTTTTAATTGAGTGGAAATATTGAATTAATTTGATTGCACCTACGACACGCATCAGTCATCCTTATTTTTCCTATTTGCCACTCTCATTAATTACCACCCCAGTTATCCTATTTGCCACCCCATCCATTTTCATATATCCTAAATATTACATATTTGACTTTTTGTTTCCCCCAACTTAATAAACTCTTAAAAAAAAAAAACCTAAGTTAGGACCCGCACTTCTTCTTCTCCATCTCTTTGTTCTTCATCACTCCCACCGATCATCACTTTCATATTCTGTTTGATTTCTGAATTAATATCAAATAGATGCCCCAAAAGAAAGTAGCGAATTCAAGCAAAATCAAAAAAGAGGTAAACTAAACCTAATTAACGATTCTGGAAATCAATTGTTAAACGATGACTAAGCCTCCCAAACCCTAAACCTATAGATACAGATTTGATTAAACGCTTAAAAAAATACCAAATACTTACAATTAATCCTCGATCCCGTAGGTAAACCTGAATGATCCTGTATATATTCACATGGGAATGTACGCTTCAACCAAGCACGGTTAAAGATACGAGGAGAAACATCAGAGAAGCTAAAGCTTCAGATTGGCGCATCATAAGCCCAAAATATGGGCAAATGCTATTTTAGTGAACACAAAGTACAAATGGCCATAATACCATAACTTCGTACTTCGATAGTTTAGTGTCTGATTTCTTTATTTGTAATTTTTACTGTTTTACTCTCCAATTTTTTTAATTTTCTAATAAGAAAAATATGAAAATGCATTATGTTCGCAATTACCAATTGGAGTCAATCATGATGGCGCTGAATTAGTTAAGATGCATAATGTGGTGATGGAGAAAAAGACAAATTATAAGTGGTGATAGTTATATTCAAATCGAATTTGACTTGTGTAGGTGGTAAATAGGAAAAAGTAGAATTAAAAAGTAAAATTACTTTGGAAATTCTGATAAGAGTGGCAAATAGGAAAAGTGAGGGTGGAAAATAGGTGGAGCCTTTTATTTTTAATTAAGCTTCAAACCTAAGTCAATAACTTGATCTTGTGAAGAACACGAAAAAGAAGATAATTAATATGGTATACTCAGAACTGATTATTGGGATACTATTTGGAATTGCTTTAATAGCAGGCTGGAGTCATATGATGGGTCGTAGAAGCATGAGTCGTGTAGCTAAGGCGGTTGGTATATCATTTCTTGGATCCATTGGTAGAGATGATATAAAAAAGATTTGTGGCGACTATTATCCGGAATGGATATCCTTCCCCGAGTATAAGCAGGTGAAATGGCTGAACAAGCAACTATGTAAAATGTGGCCTTATATAGGTGATGCAACGACAATAAACAACATATTACAATCTGTTGAACGATTACCCGAAAAATATCTCTACAGGGATCACTTCTATGAAATTCAGTAAACTGTGGCTTGGGCATGTCGCACCTAGAATCGGTGGCATTCGTGTTCAAAGCCGTAACAAAGGTCAAATAAAAATGGACATCGACTTCCATTATATTGGTGACTTAAGCATCATTCTTGCCATTGAAGCAGCTCTTGCCTCTTCAGTATCCATAGAATTAAAGGATCTTCGAGTTTTCACCGTTATTCGTGTTATCTTCCAGCTCACTGAAGACATCCCTTGCATTTCTGCTATTGCAGTTGCATAACTCTCAGATCCAAAACCTATGGTTGATTACAAATTGAAGGCTGTTGGAGGGAACTTAGCAGCAATACCTGCACTTTCAGCTATGATCGATTGTGCCATAAATACGATCGTCACAAACATGCTTCAGTGGCCCCATAGGATTTATAATTCATGTCTTATTGATCTCTGTATTCATTTTATTCTTTTCATCCATCATATGGTGCATTGTACAAAGGCAAGTACAAAGGCCATGGTGTAAGATAAGAAAAAATAAAATACAAATTAACAAATAAGATAAAATAAAAATGCAAGTACAAAGGCCATGGTGTAAGTACTTTACCGCTCGATTCTTCACAACTTGTATATCTCGATATCATAAATTTCTTGAACTCTCATCTTGATAATCTTCACTCTTGTACATAAGTCTTCAACTTGTAAAAATTCATCTCCTTGTCTTGTTGCTTACTTGAATCTGAAATCTGCTCATTTCCGTATTGTTGCTTGTAAACCTTGAACGTCTTCAACTTTCCTTCAAATTTGTAATGCTCCTCTTGTTGATGATTGATAGGGTGTAGAATACATCCTATTTACTATCTATTGTTTATGCTTTCTTTGCTATTTTTCTTGTAAATTATGTATTTTACGCTTGTTTTGAGTTTATAGCTACTTTGGAGTCGCACGGAGGAAAAGAAGAAGAAATCACCCAATTTGAGCCAAAAGGGCAAAATTGTCATTTCATGGGTGAACACTATCCGGAGCCCGGTTAATGTTAAGGGGCAACTCTTTTGGGAGAATCACTATAGACAGGCCAGTCAAGGTTAAGGGGGCTGGAAACTTGGCTAGCCCTTATCAAAGCAACCACCTGATATAGGCACCCATCAGGGGTGGTTCTTACATTGGGCGTCTCAATCACAAACCCAACCTAACCCTAGAATAGAGAAGGTTATCTTCTCTTAATCGTTTTCACCTGAAATTGAGAAGGAGGTTAAGCTTGCAGCCATAAGCAGAGCCAGAAATCGAGAAGATGCAACAAACTCGAGAGTGAAATTGAGAGAGAGAGCAGAATCGAGAGAAGAACAGCGACTGCTGCTGAATCAAACCAAGAGATGAGCTGAAAAGAGGCGAGAAATTGAGAGAAGCAGATCGAAAACCTAGCAGAGAAATTGAAGAACTTAAATAGAGAAACTGAGGAGAAGAAATCGATGTTCTTGAGTGAAACTGAGATGGGGTTTGTGTTGATTTTTGATAAACCGAGAGAGAGAGGTGGTTCGAAGTGATAATGGATGAATCAGGGTTTGAAGAATTGAAGACTCTGTGATGTCGAGAAGATGGAATTGATGAATTGAAAAAATGGGTTTTACAGAGATGGAGATTAAATGGGTCTGTTGTGAATTGGATATCAAGATGAAGATGGTTCGGTTTTGGTTCAACAACGATGGTAGAGTGGGTTTGGTGGTGTTGCTTGATCAAGTCGTGAGATTGTTGAATCGAGAAATTGAAGCTGAAATCGGTGATTGTTCTATCGATTGGAATGAATTTTGCTGCTATAGATGAAGTAGACAGAAGATGGGTTTGCTTTTGAATACAAGGATGATACGGAGAAAGGGTTCGATCTGAGATTGAAGAAATTGGCAGAGTTAGGGTTTGGTGCTGTTTGAAGATACAAACAGATGGAAGTCAAGACGAGTTTGATTGAGTACAGGTCTTGCATTGAAGATGAGGTCGAGACAAGGTGGTGGTGCAGGGCTGAGAAGATTGAGCCGATGGAAGTTGCCAGTGAAGCTGGTGATGGGATGAATGATAGCAGGGATCGATGGAAGGGAAGATTATGAAGCAGAGCTGAAGGGTGTTATAAAATGGAGATGTGTATGAATGATTGCAATGAATAGCTGGGAATGGAATTGCTTTAGATGTATGCTAGGAATGTCACAGGAGAAGACACTAAAGAGAGGCTGAATTTGGCTGGAAAGCCACAAAATAAACGAAACTCGGCGGTTTTACGATCCCGGCGAGTTAACTCAGTGATCCAGCCGATCCAGCCGATCCAGCTCAGCCGAGTAAGACAAGTCAGCCACCTAGGGAGCCGACTCATAGCTGACTCGGTGTCTGACTTCTCTGCTCCCTTGACCCAGTTGACTGACGGTTGACCCTTTTGACCGTTAGTCCTAACGGTGGACTGACGGAATATTCCGTCGAATATACCAGTGACGGTGAAATTTTCAGGTGGCCGGCGGTGACGGATTTCGGTCAAATTCCGGCCATAATACCAGTTTTCCGGCGAGCCAAAAATTCCAGAATTTTCTATGGACTTCTCTCATGGGTGTGAAGACTTGGACTAGGAATTGGATGGAGAATTGGGCTCAAATTTGGAAAGAGAAGATGGAAGAAGAGAAAGACTTGAATTTGGAAATTGAATTGCTAAAGGAAAAGGATTCTATTCCTTGGAAGATTTGGAGAATATTGAAGCCTATAAATAGAGAAGTTCTCTATATCTTTTACACACCTCTCTACACACACAACAATTCTCTCTTCTTTATTCTTTGTGTGAACTCCTTAACATGAGTAGCTAATTTTATTATTGATTGAGGATGAATTCCTAGTTCTTAATATGATTTAAGTTTTTGTTTTCAATTCTATCTTGAAGTTTTTCACATAATTATCGTTTGTTTTTACTAATAGGAATGATCTTAATGACATTCATGATTGATTGATAGATTGTTTGGGTGGCCAACTAAATTGATTTATTAATTTGATCTAAAGCTAGTGAAAGTTAGGGGATAAGTAATCGTTTCTTGACTCTTTACATAAGTAGCAAACACGAGACCTTGCGGAGGGATTCCGTGGAGCAATTGTGTGTGAAAACAACGTTAGCAAGTAGACCTTGATCTAAGAGTCTAACTACTAATATTAACCTAATAAGTTCATAAATCTTAATGCGTTTATTTAAATTACATCTAGAGTGATCTACTACTAGGTGGTTTGGTAAATAGAATCCGGTAGTCGAGAACTTCCGTGTCCGGTGATACAAGGGTGTTTATGGGTAAAAATCGTTTCTGCTGATTTTGGTAATTTCGATGGGTGAGTGAGAAACTGGTTCAAACCCTAAACAAATGTGCTGCACGTGAGCACTTTATAGATTCGAGAGATCGATCTGTACAAGTCCGGCCTAAACCAAGAAATGGCCGTTCCAGACTTGCTTCGGTCACAAAGTGGAGGAGAAGGGTTGATTTGGGGAGGAAGCAAAGAAAGGTGTTGAGGAGAGTAGTGTCTCGACTTGTATCGAAAGTGAAAGCTTAGGAAGCTTGCAAGAGATGGAAGCTTTGGGAGAGCTTGCAAAGTTGCCTTTCCGAGAGTGTAAGTGTAGTATATTTCTCCCCGACCGAGACTTGTTGTCTGGTGGAAATAGGTAAGACCTATTTATACAAGTCGAGGCTGAAACGTGCACTCGGCCTCATGAAGGAAGAGAGTAAATGGTGAAATAATGAGAGGAGGTGGTAACCGCAAGGTGTTTATGGGTGAAAACGTTTTCACCATTATTTCCTCATTTATTTGACCGCTTTATTCCTATTCACGCTTTCTTAATGTGAGCGTAGTGTACGCTGCATGCTGTGACCGCCAAACCAAAACCCTAGAAAGCATCCCCCAGTTTGTGTTGATGTCTCGAGTGTTGGTTGCACCTTGAGTGCAAGAGGCGCTTCTATAGGAGCGTGTGGCATGTGCGGAATGCCTTTGTTGCGGGTTGCACCTTGAGTGCAAGTGGCAACGCCAGAGCTGCTAGTGGCGTGTGTGGCATGTGCCAATGGCATGTGCGGAATACTTTGGTGGTAGGTTGTACGTTGAGTGTAAGTGGCAATGCCAGAGCTGCTAGAGGCGTGTATGGAAAGTGCCAATGGCGTGTGCGGAATGCCTTGATGGTAGGTTGCACGGTTTGCAAGTTAGGCTACCAGCGTGCGTGTTTGGCATGTGTCAATGGCACGCATGGCCATTAGGGCTATGTCCTGGTGTTTATGGGTAAAAATCGTTTCTGCTGATTTTGGTAATTTCGATGGGTGAGTGAGAAACTGGTTCAAACCCTAAACAAATGTGCTGCACGTGAGCACTTTATAGATTCGAGAGATCGATCTATACAAGTCCGGCCTAAACCAAGAAATGGCCGTTCCAGACTTGCTTCGGTCACAAAGTGGAGGAGAAGGGTTGATTTGGGGAGGGAAGCAAAGAAAGGTGTTGAGGAGAGTAGTGTCTCGACTTGTATTAGAAAGTGAAAGCTTAGGAAGCTTGCAAGAGATGGAAGCTTTTGGGAGAGCTTGCAAAGTTGCCTTTCTGAGAGTGTAAGTGTAGTATATTTCTCCTAACCGAGACTTGTCGTCTGGTGGAAATAGGTAAGACCTATTTATACAAGTCGAGATTGAAACGTACCTGGCCTCATGAAGGAAGAGAGTAAAGGGTGAAATAATGGGAGGAGGTGGTAACCGCATGGTTTAATGGGTGAAAACGTTTTTCACCATTATTTCCTCTTTTATTTGACCGCTTTATTCCTATTCACGCTTTCTTAATTGTGAGCGTAGTGTACGCTGCATCTTTGTGACCGCCAAACCAAAACCCTAAAGAAGCATCCCCAGTTTTGTGTTGATATCTCGTTGGTTGCGCCTTGAGTGCAAGTGGTGCTGCTAATGGCGCGTGTGGCATGTGCCAATGGCATGTGCGGAATGCCTTGGTGGTAGGTTGCATGGTTTTGCAAGTTAGGCTACCAAATAGTGTGTGTTTGGCATGTGCCAATGGCATGTGCGGAATGCCTTGGTGGTAAGTTGCACGGTTTGAAAGTTAGGCTACCATATTTGCGTGTGTGTTTGGCATGTGCCAATGGCATGTGCGGCCATGTTGACCTAGTTGCAAGTTTTGCAAGCCTAGGGCGCTATATTTGGCGTGTGCCAATGGCATAGCGACTTGGAATATGGCTTGTGGCACGTATTGGCATGTGCCAATGGCATGCGCGCCATGTTGACCTAGTTGCAAGTCTTGCAAGCCTAGGGCGCTATATTTGGCGTGTGCCAATGGCATAGCGACTTGGAATATAGGCTTGCGGCACGTATTGGCATGTGCCAATGGCATGCGCGGCCATGTTGACCTAGTTGCAAGTCTTGCAAGCCTAGGGCGCTATATTTGGCGTGTGCCAATGGCATAGCGACTTGGAATATGGCTTGCGGCACGTATTGGCATGTGCCAATGGCATGTGCGTTGACCATGTTGACCTAGTTGCAAGTCTTGCAAGCCTTAGGCGCTATATTTGGCGTGTGCCAATGGCATAGCGACTTGGAATATGGCTTGCGGCACGTATTGGCATGTGCCAATGGCATGTGCGGCCATGTTGACCTAGTTGCAAGTCTTGCAAGCCTAGGGCGCTATATTTGGCGTGTGCCAATGGCATAGCGACTTGGAATATGGCTTGCGGCACGTATTGGCATGTGCCAATGGCACGTGCGGCCATGTTGACCTAGTTGCAAGTCTTGCAAGCCTAGGGCGCTATATTTGGCGTGTGCCAATGGCATAGCGACTTGGAATATGGCTTGCAGCACGTATTGGCATGTGCCAATGGCATGTGCCAATGGCATGTGCGGCCATGTTGACCTAGTTGCAAGTCTTGCAAGCCTAGGGCGCTATATTTGGCGTGTGCCAATGGCATAGCGACTTGGAATATGGCTTGCGGCACGTATTGGCATGTGCCAATGGCATGTGCGGCCATGTTGACCTAGTTGTAAGTCTTGCAAGCCTAGGGCGCTATATTTGGCGTGTGCCAATGGCATAGCGACTTGGTTTGGCATTGCTGCCATGGTGCGCAGAGTGCGGCTTGGTTTGGCATTGTTGTCAATGATGCGCAGAGTGCGGCTTGGTTTGGCATGGTTGCCATGGTGCGCAGAGTGCGGCTTGGTTTGGCATTGCTGCCATGGTGTGCAGAGTGCGGCTTGGTTTGGCATTGTTGTCAATGGTGCGCAGAGTGCGGCTTGGTTTGGCATGGTTGCCATGGTGCGAAGAGTGCGGCTTGGTTTGGCATTGTTGCCAATGATGCGCAGAGTGCGGCTTGGTTTGGCATTGCTGCCATGGTGCGCAGAGTGCGGATTGGTTTGGCATGGTTGCCATGGTGCGCAGTATGCGGCTTGGTTTGGCATTGCTTCCATGGTGCGCAGAGTGCGGCTTGGTTTTGGAATTAGGGTTCTGTGTTGAAAACCCTAATCTGGTATTTTGAAAAAATACCCCTATTAATTATTTACACCTGAGTTAAATGCTCTTAGTTAACGTGTTGCGGGTAACATTAGGTCATGGGGTTTTACGATTTTACCCCTTGTCTAAAAACCACCATCAACAAAGGGATTTAGGGGTTTAGCACTGATCTAGCTGTTTTACCTACGGTTGGTGATAATTTGTGACTAATAACAAGTAGAAAAGAACATAACTTGAATCATTGTTTTGCAACGAAGAAGGATTCCTTGGTTTTGTCTCTCTTATTGCTTTCAACTTTCGATTTTAATTGCTTTGTTTATTTTCTTTTGCTTTTTACACCCCCCTTTTGTGACAATTTTTACAACTAGAATCTCTTGCTCCTCGTGGGAACGAACTTGACTTCCATTATATTATTTTTAATTGAGTGGAAATAAGATATTAATTTGATTGCACCTACGACACGCATCAAATTTTGGCGCCGTTGCCGGGGAGCGACGGATGATTTTAGTTGTTTTTATTTTTCTTTTTGCTATATTCTTGCTTTGTTAGATTCTATACCGTATCTAACTTGGTTTCTGAGAATCTTATTTCAGGTATCGGTTTTCCGTGTATGGTGGACAAGAGCAAGCATATTACAACAATCAATACGGTTTTCAACCTCAACATTATGACAACTTCCAACCATCCTTAGGATACAATCAAAACCAATCTTTTGGCTATGATCAATTTCCTATAGAACCTTATGGATATTCTCATACATATCAACAACCTTATGACGGGTATGTAAGTGGACAATCACAGGGATGGAAGGATAGTTATGCATCTAACAATTTGTTTTCTAGTAATGTGCAGACAGAGAATTTGGAATATACTCCTCTTCATCGTGTTTTTTCTTCACTTTTTCCAAAAGAGGAGATGCCGTCTAGAAACTCTATCAACGGTGGTAAGCGTGTGAACGTCAGGAAACTTGCACAGAAATTATACAAATTGGAAGATGATGGAGACTCGGAAGAGCTTGTCGCAGAAATTAGTAGGACTATTCATATGGAACTTAAACGACGTCGGGATAAAGGTTATGAAACCGATGAAGATTCTTTTTATGGTGAGTCTGAAAATGAAGATGATTGTGTTAAAAAGGACCAACCTTTGGACACTTTTGAAGACGCTAGTGTAGCTTACTCGAGCCTTGATCTTAATAATGATCAAGCACCTATTCAAAAGGTAGAGCTTGAAGATGATGCATTTAGTGCTTGGAAAAAATTCCTTAGGGAAAGATATGAGTCCGCGGAAGTGTATGAGCATTACAACAATGAGGAAGTTATTCCAACTCCGGATCATAATAACGATCCTTCGCCTATTCAAAAGGATGAGATTGGATGTGACTTACCTATTGTTATAAACGGTGTAACACCCGCACAAGAAGATCTTACAATCTATACCGACGAGAATCATTTTAGTGAATGGCCCGATTCCGATGATGATAATGTTGAAGAGATGATACTAGAGGATGAAACCAAATTGATTGATTTTGTGGAAGACCCAATTGAACTTACCAATGATTATAATGATGCCAAAACTTTGGTTAAGGTAGAAAACGACGAAGAATGGTTGCAAGGTTTAATAGAGGACCACGATATACAAGAGGTAAGTAATTCACTCGAATTTTTTAAGGATGAAGAGGATTCTATAATACAAGAAATTGTGCAAGGTTTGTCTAACCCTTTGCATATTGATTCTTCTCCTTTACCTCTTATTGGATTGAATGTATGTGCTTCGAAAGTATTTTTGGATGATTTTGTTTCTAGATATCCACCATTGGAAACACTTGATTCTAACACCATGCAGGTTTGCCAAGAGGAACACATGGAAATTCCCAAATTCTATGTTCTTTATACACTTCCGAGTGTGGACGAGAATAAGTGTGGGGGAAATTTCTATCGAGCGATAATTTCACTATTGTTTTCTTGTGCTAATATTTGTATGGAGTTATTGTTTGCAAAACAGGTATTATGGGTTGATCCCCAAATTTTCCGATTGTTAGTATATGCGGGCTAATGAATCTTGCAAGAGCTAAGTCGGGCCGTCGACTTTAAAACAAGCGCTTAATGGGAGGCAACCCATAGGTTTTGTATTTGTTATCCTTTTGCTTTTTGTTATTTGTTTTTCTTGTTTCTTATCATGTTAAAATTTCCCACCTTGACTTTACTAGGAGGATTCAATTACATTGAGGACAATGTAAGGTTTAAGTGTGGGGGAGTGGTTAAGCATGTATTTTAAAAAAAAAAATTACAAAAAAATTTAAAAAATTTAAAAAAAAAAAAAGTTTTTACTTAAAACCTTCAACTTTTAGAGATTTTAGAGTCACTAGCATACTTCTAGGTATGTTTACATAGAGATTTTGACCGACATAATTGAACTTGGAAGTGTTAGAGAACTACATTCGGATTTCTTGCTTGTTTGAGTGTTAAAAAAATGGATTTAATCATGCCGGTGATGCGAATTTGGTGCAGGGAGAAATGCATTATTAGAGTTGCTGATCAATCATTAGTGGAGACTACCCGTATTCATATCATGTGAGGCACCGACCAGAAATTTCCGTCTAACTAAAGAGCTTTCTTGTGAGTGTGTGTCACCGTACGTTAATTCCGGGTAGAATGGTGAGCTACCCAACCTCCCACCAATAGAAGCACTACTCTTTGATCTCTTGAGTGCTAATTTTGTCAATCATAAGGGTGACGTCTATGGATGAAAGTTTCCTTCTTGTAGTTCGATTTGCAGTTAGCACCATTCTCTCTCTCGACAACAACGGATCCATAGAAACACAATCATCATCAACAAGGAGCGACATCAAAATTTACAAGGAAAGTTGGAAAAGTTGAAGGTTTATAAGCAACGGAATGAGAAAAAGAGCAAATTTCAAACTCAAGTAAAAGCAACATACAAAGGGCAGATTTTTACATATATGTTGAGGACTTACAATACAATGAGCATAATTCTATATCCAAGTATAAAGACTTATTCACAAGAGCGAAGAAAATCAAAAGGTGAGAATTGTTGAAGTTTATGATTTTGAGGCGATACAAGTTGTGAAGAATCAAGCGGTAAAATACTTCTCCCACGACCACGGTTTGTTTTTGTATTTTATTTCTCTTGTTTGAAAAAAAAAAAAAAAAAAAAAAAGAAAAGAAAAAAAAAAAAAAAAAAAGAGAAAAACAAGAGAAATATTTGTTTTGTTAATAAGCCGTGGGGAAGGAAAATTTATAAGGAAGTTTCAAGCGACAAGGATTTAAGAAAAAAAAGAGTTACAAATTGTCAAGGATCTACAAAGTTCGAGAGTTTATCACCAATAGTTGAAACCGAAGACTAAGAAGATAAAGACGAGGAGCGGAAGACGTTTCTATTGGATGCCGTGAGAGTGGTGTTATCATAATTGGCGATCGGATGTGAAGGTGAGTAAGTAATCTCATCCTCGATAATAGTGGTTGATTTCCTTTCTTAGAGATCGTTAGAAAAATGGTTTTCAAAATATTAAAAGATGTGGGTTTTTAAAAATATTTCGGAAGTTGTCCTTCCCACCATTCAACGTGTCGCAGGATTTATCTCTTCATTCCTACCTGCACACATGTGAGACCCATAAAAAAGCCGTCTTTTTGAGTTCAACTATCATAAAATCCTTTTTGGTGAGGCAGAAGTCGAGGCGAAATGCTTATTGATCGTTTCTCAAACACGCGTTCTCTCATTATGGTGTGGTTATTTCTCACTCAACATTTAAGAATGAGAATATATTCTTTAGTATTTCTAACTTCTTATTACTAGCATGCAGAAACTCTATGTCCTCATAACTCTTTGGATGCTTGGGACGCTTGAACGCTTTGAAGTTGTGAGTTTTTAGTTTGATTTGCTCGAGGACTAGCAAAGTCTAAGTGTGGGGGAATTTGATAGGGTGTAGAATACATCCTATTTACTATCTATTGTTTATGCTTTCTTTGCTATTTTTCTTGTAAATTATGTATTTTACGCTTGTTTTGAGTTTATAGCTACTTTGGAGTCGCACGGAGGAAAAGAAGAAGAAATCACCCAATTTGAGCCAAAAGGGCAAAATTGTCATTTCATGGGTGAACACTATCCGGAGCCCGGTTAATGTTAAGGGGCAACTCTTTTGGGAGAATCACTATAGACAGGCCAGTCAAGGTTAAGGGGGCTGGAAACTTGGCTAGCCCTTATCAAAGCAACCACCTGATATAGGCACCCATCAGGGGTGGTTCTTACATTGGGCGTCTCAATCCCAAACCCAACCTAACCCTAGAATAGAGAAGGTTATCTTCTCTTAATCGTTTTCACCTGAAATTGAGAAGGAGGTTAAGCTTGCAGCCATAAGCAGAGCCAGAAATCGAGAAGATGCATTCGAAACTCGAGAGTGAAATTGAGAGAGAGAGCAGAATCGAGAGAAGAACGATCGGCTAGCTTTCTTGAATCAAACCAAGAGATGAGCTGAAAAGAGGCGAGAAATTGAGAGAAGCAGATCGAAAACCCAGCAGAGAAATTGAAGAACTGAAATAGAGAAACTGAGGAGAAGAAATCGATGTTCTTGAGTGAAACTGAGATGGGGTTTGTGTTGATTTTTGATAAACCGAGAGAGAGAGGTGGTTCGAAGTGATAATGGATGAATCAGGGTTTGAAGAATTGAAGACTCTGTGATGTCGAGAAGATGGAATTGATGAATTGAAAAAATGGGTTTTACAGAGATGGAGATTAAATGGGTCTGTTGTGAATTGGATATCAAGATGAAGATGGTTCTGGTTTTGGTTCAACAACAGATGGTAGAGTGGGTTTGGTGGTGTTGCCGACTGAAGCTGTGAGATTGTTGAATCGAGAAATTGAAGCTGAAATCGGTGATTGTTCTATCGATTGGAATGAATTTCTGCTGCTATAGATGAAGTAGACAGAAGATGGGTTTGCTTTTGAATACAGGGATGATACGGAGAAAGGTTTCGATCTGAGATTGAAGAAATTGGCAGAGTTGGGGTTTGGTGCTTGTTTGAAGCTACAAACGAGATGGAAGTCAAGACGAGTTTGATTGAGTACAGGTCTTGCATTGCAGATGAGGTCGAGACAAGGTGGTGGTGCGGGTGAGAAGATTGAGCCGATGGCGAACACAGTGAAGGCGGTGATGGGATGAATGATAGCGAGGATCGATGGAAGGGAAGATTATGAAGCGAGTCAAGGGTGTTATAAAATGGAGTGTGTATGAATGATTGCAATGAATAGTTGGGAATGGAATTGCTTTAGATGTATGCTAGGAATGTCACAGAGAAGACACTAAAGAGAGGCTCAATTTGGCCGGAAAGCCCTGAAATAAACGAAACTCGGCGGTTTTTCTGCCGGCGAGTTAACTCGGTGATCCACCGATCCAGCTCGATCCAAGTAAGTAAGACAAGTCACCACCTAGGGAGCCGACTCATAGCCGACTCGGTGTCTCGACTTCTCTGCTCCCTTGACCCGGTTGATCGACGGTTGACCCTTTTGACCGTTAGTCCTAACGGTGGATGACGACGAATATTCCGTCGAATATACCGATGACGGTGAAATTTTTCAGGTGGCCGGCGGTGACGGATTCGGTCAAATTCCGGCCATAATACCAGTTTTCCGGCGAGCCAAAAATTCCAGAATTTTCTATGGACTTCTCTCATGGGTGTGAAGACTTGGACTAGGAATTGGATGGAGAATTGGGCTCAAATTTGGAAAGAGAAGATGGAAGAAGAGAAAGACTTGAATTTGGAAATTGAATTGCTAAAGGAAAAGGATTCTATTCCTTGGAAGATTTGGAGAATATTGAAGCCTATAAATAGAGAAGTTCTCTATATCTTTTACACACCTCTCTACACACACAACAATTCTCTCTTCTTTATTCTTTGTGTGAACTCCTTAACATGAGTAGCTAATTTTATTATTGATTGAGGATGAATTCCTAGTTCTTAATATGATTTAAGTTTTTGTTTTCAATTCTATCTTGAAGTTTTTCACATAATTATCGTTTGTTTTTACTAATAGGAATGATCTTAATGACATTCATGATTGATTGATAGATTGTTTGGGTGGCCAACTAAATTGATTTATTAATTTGATCTAAAGCTAGTGAAAGTTAGGGGATAAGTAATCGTTTCTTGACTCTTTACATAAGTAGCAAACACGAGACCTTGCGGAGGGATTCCGTGGAGCAATTGTGTGTGAAAACAACGTTAGCAAGTAGACCTTGATCTAAGAGTCTAACTACTAATATTAACCTAATAAGTTCATAAATCTTAATGCGTTTATTTAAATTACATCTAGAGTGATCTACTACTAGGTGGTTTGGTAAATAGAATCCGGTAGTCGAGAACTTCCGTGTCCGGTGATACAAGGGATTTAGGGGTTTAGCACTGATCTAGATGCTTTACCTACGGTTGGTGATAATTTGTGACTAATAACAAGTAGAAAAGAACATAACTTGAATCATTGTTTTGCAACGAAGAAGGATTCCTTGGTCTTGTCTCTCTTATTGCTTTCAACTTTCGATTTTAATTGCTTTGTTTATTTTCTTTTGCTTTTTACACCCCCTTTTGTGACAATTTTTACAACTAGAATCTCTTGCTCCTCGTGGGAACGAACTTGACTTCCATTATATTATTTTTAATTGAGTGGAAATAAGATATTAATTTGATTGCACCTACGACACACATCAATGATAATGGTGTTTCTATGGACCTCTTGTTGATGATGAGGGAGAGGGAGACCGGTGGTCCCTTATCTATATTCTGGAAATGTATTATTTCATGTAAACGTGTTTCACTTTTATAATACATCTAATATGATTTTCTCAAGTCATGAATGATTTATAATTTCATGTCTTATTGATCATTTTATTCTTTTCATCCATCATATTGTGCATTGTGTGCCTTGTGTGGTTTTGGGCAAGGGGATACGGTAGTGGCGTCAGTCGATTTCTCGTCAAGAATGTGGATGTTGTAATCAAAAAAATGTCACAAACAAGCTAAACTATGTGGTTAAATTATACTGGAGTCTAAACTATACCATGATATCAAAAGTGCACTACTTCAGTAGTGGTATTAAAATAATGTTAGAAGATTGAGTATGCTGAGAGCAACTGCAGTGGTGCGAGTATAACCAAAGACCAAAGAGGGAAAAAAAGACCAAATTTTGGGTTTACTCCGTGATGTGACACAGCTGTAGAAGACTAAATTTGGTGGGGCGTAAATTATAAGTTCGCCTGGTGTGGGGCGTAAACTTTATGTTCGCCCGTCTAAAAAAAAAATAAAAAAAAATGGGGCGTTGATATAATGTGCGTCTGGTGTGGGGCGGACATATAATGTTCGCCCCACACCAGGCGCACATTATATCAACGCCCCATCAAAGTATAAAAAAAAAAAAATGGGGCGTAAACTTTATCCCCGCCTGGTGTGGGGCGTAAACTTTAAGTTCGCCTGGTTGTGGGGCGAACATTATATCAACGCTCGACTATATTTGGGTTTAGTCTTTGGTCCCCGACCAAATATAGTCTGGAATTTGGGTTTAGTCTTGGATTTGGTCGATGGTCCGTCCCGCTACGTCTGGTTCTTTTACCAAATAAATGGGTTTAGTCGCCCACTTTTGTTGCTCTGATGATTTCATTTTCATACATAGCAAGTCTTTGTTTTGTTGCAGCTTCCCGTGCAATTCGTACTTCATTCGACTGACAGGAGATACCAAAAGACTTCCCATGAGTGGGGGCCACAAAAAACAGCGCATGGAATGGTGGGTTGGCTAGCTAATGTAGGAGTTGAACGTCAAGGGTTCAATTCTCCTTATCAAAGGGTTTTTTCCACAAACCTTTACTTCATTAACCGTCAAGTCAGAGATCAGAGACGTCAGAAGTCAGGCTTGCAAAGTTGCAAGTCGCAACAATTGGTAAATACCAACAGCTCGTTCTCAGTTTTCCTTATATTAATGATGGCATCGTTTGACGTGTTCTTTAACCCCAAATTAATTCCTAAAACTAATCCATATAAATACTAATCTTTACCATTTTCAGTAAAATAAAAAAACATGCAAAACCTAAATCAAAAAAAGCTTTCTATTTTCTTCTCAATCTTTCCAAATTCTCAAAACCCTAATCAAAAAATAAAATAAAAATTGATCTTCTTCTCCAACGATTTGCAATCCAACCAAGAAAAGGTAAATCTCCATCAAACCATTCTAGTTTCTTCAACATGTTTAAAACTGCAATTTTTGAAAATCAAAATCTCTGATCTTACCCAGAATCAGTTTATGTTGACATATCGCATAAACCGATTCTGGGTTTTGTTATTCGTCCATGAAGAGCATGCAGATTAATCGATTTATATGATGATTAGCATCGACCGATTCTGGGTTCGAAATCAGAATATGAAAAGACATCACCAGAATCGGTTTATAAGTGCATTAGCATAAACCGATTCTGGGTAGTAATTTTTTAAAATTAAGTGCTTCCACAATCGGATTTTATTTGCGTATTAATTTACCGATTGTGAAATTGTCTCTTCAGATTCCATTTCACAATCGGTTTTTATATATGTATCACATAAATCGATTATTTATGTTTGAATTCATGTGTGTGTTTTTGTTAAGAATAGGATTACATAAGTTTTCTTATGTACCGATTGTTAACTAGATTTTTTTTTTTTTTTTGCAGATATGGACTTCGACACCTAGCATTTTACTCTCGAGAGCTCACCCAGGAGGATATTAACAGGGAACCACAACCCGTGCCACCTAGAAGGCTCTACAAGTTCGCCTATGGCCGTGAGACCCGTCTTGAGCAAACCCTCGAACTGGCAGACACGCTTGCACTGGAAGATCCCATTGAGATCATCGAGTTTGCGAGGAGAGGGAGGGATTTGATTTCAGCTGGGAGTGATCTTCATAGACATTTGGAAGGGTCTATTTGAAAAAATGGCTGAAGTTCAAGCCACTACTGAAGTAGAAGATGCTGCCGCTGCAAATGCTCTTAGTGTTGCTGCTCCTGATGATGGTGCTCCATGATTTATAAATTTAAGTTTTTAAGTTTAAGTTTTTAAGACTTGGTTGTTTAAGTTTTAAGTTTTTAACACTCTTTTGGGATAGTTATGGTTTATATTTTGGATGATCATGGTTTGAACTTAATGCACTTAAAGTTTTAATTATAATTATGTGTATCGTAAAACAAGTTTATGCATGCTCAATAATTCTGTTTTCCAAACACAGGAAAAAAATCGGGTTATTCGATATGTCAAACATAAATCGATTGTTTAGGCTACATCAGTGAATCAGTTTATGTTGGTTCCTCTATAATCTGATTCTTCATGTTTAGAAATGTTATTTTTCTGTATTTTTTTGTAGTGAGAATCGAATTACATGTGCAATAATGTAATCTGATTATTGTTGGTTAAAATTCAAATTTTCTACATGTGCAAAATCGGGTTATGCTTCCAACCGTAAAGACCGATTATGTTCGGCATAAAAAAATAATCGGTTTTTATGGACAATCGAGAAGGCCGATTGTGATAAATTATTTCACATTTTTCGAAAAAACTAATCGTTGGGGTCTTTCTCCATATATAGAGACCTCATCCTTGGACCCATTTCCCCCTAAAATTGCTCATTATAATATCTCTTACTCCATATACTCCACAACTACTCATTTCATACCTCCACACATAATCGCTTGACTCCGCGGAAGATTTGGCAATCACCAAAGCATGGTACGCCTAAAGTCGAGTTCTAGATCACTCCTCTTCCGAGACCTTTTGGGCGAAGATATATAAAAAATTTAGGCAAGATCATGGGAACCCGAATAGAAAAAGTCTTCAGAAAATCCATGATAGGCACCAAGTCATCCTAGATGAGATAGTTGCCTTTATAGATATCCAACAACGGATATTGAATGCTATCCACTTTAGCATGTCCCTTCAACAATTTGTAAGTATTTTTATGGTTTATTCTACATAATCTACTTTTATAAATTTGTAACTAACGAAGTATGTTTGTGTTTGTGTTTTTGTAGCACGAAGCCGTGAAAGCGCGCTACTTGGAGGAAAAGGGGGAAGCATTCAGATTTAATGAAAGTTATCACTCCATGGTATCCAAAATTCATGAGTACGACCCGAACTTTATGGTGGGTGAATCAGACTCGGATTCCTCTAACGAAGATCAATGGTTTTAGAAGTTTTTGTGTAGATTTTGTGGGTATATCTCTATGTAAACCCTCACGAGACTGTAACTCGTCCACTAGAGTCACCTAGGGGTTCAAAGGCTTGATGCACTTGCTAAGTGCATCTGTGATTCCTACGAAAAGGAGTAGATATGAAATGAATGGAAAAAAAAAATTCTTATGAAAAGGTAACAATCGATTTATATGGGACATCAAAAAATCCGATTGTAGGAATCAAATTTTATTTATGCATACTTCAACTGGAAGTCCTCTGTTAATTTCGAAAACACCAACCCAGAATCGGTTTACTACTACATGAACGTAAACCGATTCTGACTAGTATTTTCGGAAAAAAATAAAAAAAAATTCAGTTGTTTGATGCTTTTGAAGATCGATTTACATTAGTTGATCTCACATCTAAAACATAATTAACATCTGATACGATTAATTAACGATAATTAATCGGGGGTAAAATAGGTAGTAAGAGAATAGTTGGTTAAGGGGTTTTGAGAAATTACTTCTTAATGACCTTTTTTGTTTTTTAGTAACAGGCCCCAAACTATGAAGGATTATTTCTTACTGATATATGATAATTGATTATACATTTATGGCGCCAGAAAAATTAATAAATCCAAGAGTAACAAATAGGACTCCTGCATACAGATCGTAATGTATCAGAGAAGAGGAGCCACAAAAGTCAATTTTTTTATACTCCATTCGTTTCTAGAAAAGGGTTACTATCACTTTTTCAATTTGACCTATTTTTAGACTAAAATGAAAAAGTGAAAGTACCTCTTTTCCAGAACGGAGGTAGTATCTTTTATTTTTTAAACCATCAGGGTTAGCCAAATTGACCATAAGTCTGACTCTCAAATAGGAGTAGGTGGTCAGCGGATCGAGTCTCCGCTCAAGAGTTTGGAGATCTCATGAAACTCTTCTTATGTAACTTCTTATGTAAATCAAGTTTAAGTTCTTGTTAATGTATTTTCTTTCCTATTAAAAAAATATATCATTTATTTTTTTGAGAACGATACAAAAATCAAACTCGTGAAATATACAAGGCTAAAAAAAATGTGACGGTTATTTCGCCTACCTAGTTTGAGGCCTACGCATTTTATTTGAGGTTTGCCTCAATGAGACAGAAACAGACGTTTAGAAGTAAAATGTAAAATTTCTTATCCAACTATTTTACTTAATGACTAATTTACCCCTAACTGATTCGTGTTATTTCTGGTGATTAATTGATGTTTAATCATGTTAATCTAGAAATCGATTAATCTCAAATAATCATCAAAACATGAAAAAAATATGAACCCAGAATCGGTATACGTTCATGCACTTATAAACCGATTCTAGGAATTTAGGTTTTCATTAAAGATTGTTAGTAAAAATGATTTAGGTTTTTTATTTGGTTTAGATGATTAGAATTATTAAGTTTGTATAAAGGTAATTTACTATTTTAACACACTTTAGACACCCCTTATCCTTCTCTACTGGGTGGATCAAGAAATATATAGGCCTCAAATAAAAGCCTTAGGCCTCAAACTAGGAAGGTTATTTCACCATCGAATATCTATACGCATTGATTTTTGGTAGAATCGTAAATATTAAACAATGCCGAGATATCTTAGGGACATAAAAACATAAACCAACCAACTTGATGAAGTTACAAACCAAACAACTAAAGAGTTTAACACGAATAACTTTTCACATTATAAAAAATTTCTTCTTAGTTTCCCAACAAAGCTTTTGAACTAAAATTCTCAACAACTACATTTCCTTCACGGTATTTGCAACCCAACATCTTCTTTAACTTGAATCTAGTTTAATATAACAAACACATAATTAGTATACATATATGATTATGCTAAAACCTGAGCATGGTGTAGTATACCACATCGACTTCAGTATCTCTGCTCCTTATTTGACGAGCCATTTGCATCATCAAAGCGACCCAATGTCTATGCTGATTCATTAATACGACTCGACAACTCCGAAACATCACGTTTTGTATGCTCCCAGTTTTCTAACAAAACTGTTTAAAAATACCCCCCCCCCCAAAGAGTATTATGGTGTTGTTGAGCACCATTGATGGAATCAAGAGTAAAGATTACATAACCTCGGCAAATAGCCTTATCTCTATCCATACTATACTTCGGACTGCGAGTTTTCTGTGAAGCATTTTTTGTTGTAATATTTTGGTTATGTGATGAACTGGCTAATTCTGTAGAAATTCTTTTTCTATTTTTGTTTCTTTTGTTTTAGAGATTAAGAGTTTTAAAGTTGAAAATATGAAAATATAAGAAATGTTGGGTGAAGAAGACGTGATTTTGGAATTGAAATTGATTCAATTTATAGGGAGTGTGATTATGACCGTTGGATGAAAATAGCCGTTATCGGCTGACAAAGGACCGACCATCTAAATATGAGACGAGGCCCGTCTCAACAAGAGCCGTAACTCGTCCCAATGTAGGACAATCGTCTCATAATGAACCATTATTCTCTTGTTGAAGCGATCAATAATGTACTCTTGTAAACCAATTTTCTCCATTTTATAGAGAGGGGACCTTCAATGCAGCCATCCCTGAATAAGCAGATACTCAGACGATGCTTGATGCATGCTCACTAGGAAATAAACATGGACGTCAGAGATTTCTGAGTATAAGGAGATTGTAAATTTAGCACAAGGAAAGAAAAATACAGTTCAATGGAGAATCCCAACCATTATATTTGGTTATTTGAAGATCTTAATGGTCTTTCAATTTTCTGGTAATTTCAGTGAATCATATGAATTGTAATATGGTATCATATATTTTAGAAAAGAAGGAAAGGAAGCAACGTACTCACAAGCAACAATGGAACTCAATGCCTAATTTTCTAGTTTATGATATTTTTCTAGATAGACGGCTTTCAGTTTCAAATGTTCTTAACTTTTATGTTTCTTAGGATCAAAATTTGTTTGATGATACCCATATTTCAGATCTTGTAACCGGAATAAAAGTAACCAACATGTATAGTAGCCTCATTTAATTTCTTTTGGGTTTATAAGATGTCTAATTTATTAAAAAAAATCTTTAAGTTTTGTCTCTTTCTTTATTACCATGCAAAATATACATACGATCATAGAGTATTAATATAATTTGCAAGAAATGAAGAGGCTGATAACAAAACCAACAAAAATATAATAACTTTCTTAATTGTATATACTTATTTTTGTACATCAATGGGAGTGATCAAAACCAATTTTTTATTGCGAGATTTTAAAAAATAAATATCTAATTTTTTGTTCTATATCCGTTTTCACGGTGGGAGGCCGATGAAGAATCCATTTTCTCAACGAATGAACCATCTCCCTCCTATTAATAACAACGACCCAAAGTTATCATGGGTTAAAAGGGGGTATTCAAACGAGATTTCAAATGACTTCCTGGGAGTTTCGAAATCTACTGTTAGTTCATAGATATTTTTTGCAGAATCTCCTAATGTCTTTTGTTATTGGTTAGAGACATTTTTTAAGTCAAATTTTCTGAAACTCTATGTTATTGGATTAGGATTTCCTAAGAGTCACTCCAACACTCATGTTATTCGAAAGAGAATTGAAAGTGAACATGGATTTGTTGTTTTCAGAGATTTGGAGAGATTTTTTTTTTTTTTTAAAAATAGGCATGATGGAAATCTGTCCCAAGAGGTGATATTTTGGGAGACTTGGAAATTTGGAGAAGTTTTGGTTTTGGGAGTGAACCATTTTTTTTTCTCCTTGTGGAGTAATACACTTATGGGCCACTTGTGCAAAAATACAACTCCGCCCTATCTGGCTGAGGAATTTATGGGCCACTTGTCCAGTGACAAAATTGCGCAATGATGTTTCTCTTTTTTCTCTTCTCTATAACTCTGCCCTCATCTGAATACACTGACTGGACATATCTCCTCTCTCTTCTTCTTTTCCCGTACCGAAATTTAGGCATATGACAACAATGATATTTATTTTGACAATGGAAACATATTTCATTAGGTATTCATGGTACTTTTTATAATTATTGTAATGTAAAAAACTCGCTAGATATTTTGAATTTTTCAGGAGAAATTGTACATTTTTTTTTATCTCTACAAATCACAGAAACTCTTTACAATTTTTTTTTTTGTCTCTACAAGTTACAAATTAGACTCTCTAAAATACTCACGAAGAATCACTAGAAATCTCTAGATTTTCAGAAAATTTCCGAGAGTCACTCAAATTAAAAATCTATGAAAGTGCACGAAAATCTCGTTTGAGTATCCTTGTAAAATTCAGCCATTAGATCTATGAGTTTTTAAATTCAGATATCAGAGATGATGTTTTTTCTGGTGTGTACACACGGGGACCTAAATGTAATAAAATACGATGTGACTTTGAACAAATGATAGGTAAACTTAAGGCACCTGAAAAAGAAGCAGCTGAAAATAAACTGAATACAGGGACCTAAAAGTAATAAGAAAAAGTTCGGGAGTTATAACAGATAATAGGTAAACTTAAGCAACGCTTAATTGGGGGCCCTGGAAAATAATCAGGTGTCTCAGCCATTTTATTCCCACCCCAAATAATTTATTCCCACCCCAAATAATAGTGAAAATACTGTTTTACCCTTCACTAAACTTAAAACTTAAAATTCTATTAACCCTTAATTAACTTTAAACCCCAACTCATTTTCATTTTTAAACCAAAAAAAATAATCAGTCCCCTCTTCCGCTCTCTCTCGACTCTCCATCACAACTACATTAACGACTCAGGCCGAATCGGAAGAAGATATGGCCCAATTAGAAAGTAAGTGAACTAAAACTTATGAATCTACTTCCTATTTGCATTTAATATGAGGTTTTGTTAGCAAAATTCGGTTTTTAAATGAAAAATAACAGTTACAGAATAAGGGTCGTCAACCTCGATAATTATATACCCTAACGATTTTTCATCTGCATGTTATTTCTATGAAAAATCGTTGATGTCTAAGGCGTAGGAGATAACGACCCTTTTTTTCTGGGTTTTAGGAATTTTTGCCCCATAATAGAGTCGTCAATGTATTACAGAACCAATAGACGATCCTACTCTGACGACCCCTTTTTATACACTAACGACTTTATATGACCAAAAACTACCTCTCTGGCCAAAAAAATGGAAGCATCGTCATCTTAATTTAGTAGGATCGTCACTGTGTATTTGAGAATCGTCACCAATATGACATAAAATGAGAACGACCCTTTCAAGTCTGACCAAAAAAATGTGAGGGTCGTCACGTCATCTTAAGGGTCGTTAGTTTTTAAGTAGTTATTAATATATTTATATGTCGTCATCTTAAGGTGCACATCTTAACGACCCTTTCTTCTTTTTTCAAAACTCTAGTAGTTGAGTTTGTTATGTAACGACCCTTTCTTCTGTTTTCAAAATGACAAAATGAGAACGACCCTTTTATCTATGTATAGACAGAAAATGATAACTAGAGTCGTTATGGTATAAAATAATATCTTGACGATTTTTCATAACCTGCAAATGTTGCAGGTTAATTTGAGTTGTCAACTTTTGTGACAATAAATTGACGACATTACGGAGTCGGCAGGGAATAGATCCCCGACATTAACGACTCTTTCTCTGAGTTGTGACATAGTGTCTATGATCCCTCTAAAACCTCCTCTTCTTCTTCTCAACTCAAAAAAAACACACAAAAAAAAATTCCCCGAATTTTAATTCTAAAATCTGATCTTAATCTAACCATACTATTAACTTAATTACTATTAATACTAATCATTTAGGGGCAGTTTAGTCATTAAACAAAAATTTGGATAAAGGGTGATTGAAATTAGGTTTTAGTGACCTTTCTTGTCCTGTAATGTGAGGCCCCTAATTATTTTCCAGGGCCCCAATTAAGAGGTGAACTTAAGGCACCTAAAAATGAAAGAGTTTCGCGTTTGTGTTGGTCGTATAAGTGCAAAGCACACGCACTCTCCTTTGTGAGGTTAAATTTGGTTATATTAGAGACTGCTACTGTTCACAGGGCCGACTTATGTTATTTAAAGGGACGACTTTTCGTTGACTATTGTCTAGTAGGTTGACCAAAAAGTAACTTTTCCCGGTGAACCGTAGTTTAGGTTTGACCTTTTAAACCACCACTCGCCACCTCCTCCTGTGGGCAATTTATTAGGGTTCTGATTTTGATCCATCAGCATTATGTCTAAGCTATATATCTCTACTCCATCTTCAATTTAGGATACCAATACACACAGATTTCATATTAGGGTTCTAGACCCAAATACAATGGACAGACAATCAAGTAACTTGATATACCCTTTTGGTTAGGGTTAAACACACGAGAAGTGGGTTAGAACAAGTTGAAGAAGAGGAGAACAGAGGAATAAGAAGAAGAGAAGTTGAATAAGAATTGGTTATTAACTTGTTAACCTCTTACAGAACTCGAGAGCCAAATATATATGGCCAATAATACGTGCGAAACAAGCAAAGCAGTTCTAACTAAACAAGGAAACTGAACTAAAATAAAGAAAACTAATTAAGGATTCTACCAGGAATAGGTGTTGGTACCGTAACATCCTACCCCCCTTGAAATGTGGCTTGTCCTCAAGCCTCAAACTCTGGAAAATGAACCAAGAATTCATCTGCATCTTCCCATGTTGCGTCTTCATGGGGTTGATTCTTCCACTTAATTAACCATCTTGTCCCTGCACTATCACCTTTCTGATAAATTCGACGCTCAAGTATCAAATCTGGTTCCCATTTCTCATAATCAACTATAGCAGGTAAGGTTTGCTGCACTGATGCATGATTACCAAGCTTAAGTTTAAGTTGCGAAACATGAAACACCGGATGGATACGACTGGTGGCTGGTAATTCCAACTTATAAGCGACAGACCCAATCTTTTCAATAACTCTATAAGGACCATAAAACTTGGGAGATAGTTTAGAGAAGGATTTGTGAGCTACTGTCGTTTGTCGATAAGGCTGCAGGCGAAGATAAACCCAATCATCAACAGAAAATTATCGTTCGGTCCGATGTTTATCAGCATAGTTCTTCATACGAGTTTGGGCAGCAAGCAAGTTGGACTTCAGGAGCTTAAGTGTATGATCACGAGCCCTTAAAGTTAAGTCCACATCGTGAACAGAAGAAGAGCCTGGCAAATAAGAGGAAATAGTTGGCGGAGGACGACTGTATAAAGCTTGATATGGTGTCATCTGAATAGCAGAATGAAAACTGGTATTATACCACCATTCAGCCCATGGAAGCCATTTCGTCCAATCATTGGGCTTCATCCCAGCAAAACACCGTAAATAACACTCCAATGTACGGTTAGTGACTTCAGTTTGTCCATCAGATTGCGGATGATAAGCCGAGCTACGACACAATTGTGTCTTCTGAAGAGAAAAGTAAGCCTCCCAAAATTTGCTTAAGAAAATTGGATCACGGTCACTAACAATGCTCCTTGGCATGCCATGGAGACGAACTATTTCTTTCACAAATATGTCTGCAATCGAGCTAGCTGAGTATGGATGTCTTAGTGCTATAAAATGAGCGTATTTAGACAATCGATCAATCACAACCAAAATTGAATTTTTCCGGTTTGAAGAAGGAAAACCATCAATAAAATCCATCGATATGTCGAGCCACACATCATCAGGAATTGGTAAAGGATTCAACAAACCTGGTGGTGCTACAGATCCTGACTTGTTTCTTTGGCAAATATCACATTGTAAAATAAAGTTCTTGACTGACTTTTTGAGTCCTCTCCAATAAAAATTCTGCTGTAGTCTCTTGTAAGTGCGTAAATACCCCGAATGACCACCAATTGGATTGGTATGAAACTCTTCTAAAAGTTTGAGGCACCACGCAGACGTAGGAACCACAACAATCCGTTTTTTGTAGCGTAAAATGCCATTGAGATAAGCAAAATTAGGCTTAGAATCAGGGGATGTAATCAACTGTTGAATCAAACCACCCAATTCCATGTCAGTATGGCACTCCCGAACTATATCATCTATCCCTGAAAATATTGGTGTAGACAAACTGAAGTGTGTGCTCATTCTTCTAGATAATGCATCAAGAAATGCATTGTCTTTTCCAGACGAAAAATGATTTCGTAATCATAACCCAAAAGTTTAGAAACCCATTTCGTTGTTCCATAGAAGACAGACTTTTGATCTAGAAAGTATTTGAGACTTCTATGATCGGTAAAAATTTTGAAGTGTGTACCCAATAAATATGCCCTCCACTTGTGCACAAACACACAATTGCTAACATTTCCTTATCATAAACCGATAAATTAAGATTTTTAGGAGCTAATGACTTACTATGAAAGGCAATAGGCCTACCATATTGAAGTAATACTGCACCTATTCCCTCTCCTGAAGCATCACATTCGAGAGCGAATTCTTTAGAAAAATCCGGCAGTATCAACACTGGAGTGGAGGTTAAAGCTTGTTGAAGATTACGAAAGGCAGTAGTAGCAGCGTCAGACTATACGGAAGCATCCTTATTCAATAGTTGAGTGAGTGGAGCACTAATCTTGCCAAAATCCTTAACAAATTTACGATAGTAGCCGGCTAATCCTAAAAACCCGCGTAGTTGCTTGACTGTTGTAGGAATAGGCCACGAAACAATACATTCGATCTTCTCTTGCTCGACCGATACTCCATTAGCGTAAATTACATGTCCCAAGTAACCTACATCGTAGGTTGTGCAAATGTGCACTTAGACTCCTTCACAAATAGTTTATGGGTACGAAGAAGATCAAATACTAATTGTAAATGAAGTAGATGATCAGACAAGTTCTTACTGTAGATCAAAATGTCGTCAAAGAAGACCAACACGAACCTTCGTAAATAAGCTCTGAAGATAAAATTCATGAGTCCTTGAAAGGTTGCTGGTGCATTGGATGTAACCAAACGGCATAACGAGGAACTCGTAATGGCCATCATGAGTGCGGAAGGCTGTCATAGAAATGTCATCAGGATGAACTCGAATCTGGTAGTACCCTGAACGCAAATCGAGCTTTGTAAATACTCCAGCACCATGCAATTCGTCTAATAATTCATCAACCATCGGAATCGGAAAACGGTCCTTCACAGTGAGTTTATTCAATGCCCGATAATCTACACACATGCGCCATGAATTATCTTTCTTGCGTACCATTAATATAGGAGAAGAGTAGGGACTGTTGCTGTGTCGGATAAAACTAGAGTCCTGTAGTTCAGTAACTATTTTCTCTATTTCAGCCTTTTGGAAATATGGATAACGGTACGGTCTTATGTTGACTGGAGTAGCACCTGACACCAACGGAATGCGGTGATCCTATATTCTTTCAGGAGGTAATGTAGTCGGTGTAGCAAAAATATCAGCATATTGAGAAAGAAGTTCTTGTAAAGCTGGTGAATTGTTACTAGTAGTCGAATCCGAATCATTAATTGAAGCATTGATCATGGACAGTTGGAATAGAATAGCATAACTTTCCCGACAGAGTAATTGTTGCATGGGCACAGAATCCATCAACATGAAAGATGAGCAATTACTCCCTTGTAAATAGACGTCTGTATCATTTACTGTGAACTGCATTGTGAGTTTGGAGAAATCCCACACGATTGGGCCCAATGTTCGTAGCCACTGAACTCCTAACACGGCATCATAGCCCCCAATCTCTAAAAGATGAAAATCTGTGGTGAAAGAATGATTTTGAAGTGTAATTGGTACATTCAGAAAACATCCTTTAGTTGGCATTTGAGTACCATTACCAACTGTGACCTGCAAAGCTGTAACATCTGGATGGATGGAATAACCATAATTCTTAGCCCATCTTGGAAGAAAAAAATTATGCGTAGAGCCAGAGTCGATTAGAACACAAATAGGTTGAGATTTGGTACAGCTTTCTAGGCGCATTGTCTTAGGAAACGGAGAGCCCATTAGAGAGTGTAAAGAAATTGCAGGTTGAGCTTGATCCTGAAAAGTTTCAGCAGTTGTAACTTCTTCCTCCACAACTTCCTCTACTTGTACATCCTCCTTGTCGTCAACTGTAGATGGAGCCACTTCTAACACTAACAATCTAGGCTGAACACAAACATGCCCTCTCATGTACTGCTCATCGCAGTTGAAACATAAGCCCTTGGCTTGACGTACTCGTTGCTCTTCTACTGTAAGAAGTTTTTTACCCATAGGTAAGGGAGGTTTCCTGAATTGAGGAGTAGTAGAAGTCCTGCGAATGTCGTGATCGATTGTATCTCCACGGTGGCTTTGATGTTAAGAGAACTTCATCCCGATTTAATGCCTTTCTAAAAGCAAAGATAAAGATGTGGGTTCCAGTAACTTAACCACATTGCCCACTTCTGGTTTTAATGCCAATATGAAGAGATTTATCAGATGGCTCTCTTCAAAATCAACCTGATTTAAAAGACTTTCAAATTCTGGAAGAAAGTCCTTGACAGAACCCTTCTGTTTAATTGTAGAAATAGTTATCTTAGGATCAACAAAATTTGGTTTAAACCTTTCACGAACTGGGTACAAAACGTTACCCATGACAGAATCTCAGATTCTGCCTTCGCTTCCATCTAACCATGCATTAGCTTCCCCCGTGAGATGTGCAGCAGCTAAATTTACTTTTTGATTATTAGCAATAACATGCCGGTGAAATATTGTTCGCTTGAAAAATCCATCCATCGGATCGGTGCCATCGAATGTGGGAAACTTAAGTCGAACGCGAGGAGGTGTATCCAATATGGCATGTGTACGAGATGGTTGTCCTGTTTCATTGTTGGAACCCTCATTCCCAAGATTCGTCTTTGGCATATATTCATCAAAAACAAGACGTAAAGAAGACGTGAGGGAAGTTGTAAACGTCGTGGTTAACGCAGTTGTTAAACTTGTGATTACAATGAGTTTGAGCATCTCTAGCAAGGTTATCTTCCCGACCGCTTCATCTCATAGCTTTAAATCATCCTCGAGTTTAGAAGAATCCCAACAAACTTCGCCGTCACCGTGATGTTATCATTGACAAGCTTCAAAATTGTCTCGTAATCATGACCCATTAGAAGAAAAAAAAATTGGTGTAAAAATAGATACAGGATATCTAAACAAGGAAACTGAACTAAAATAAAGAAAACTAATTAAGGATTCTACCAGGAATAGGTGTTGGTTATAAGTTTTAATTTTATAGATACTTAATTTAGGATCGTTGAACTTCATGATTATCACACAATAATATACGAATAGAGTTTATGGAAAATACCTTGTAACGCTAATCCATCATCCGTAGTTGATTAACCAGTGGTAGCCGTAATACCTTTTGGAGGTCTTGGTTCCTCTCTTGACCTTTAATCGAATGTTGGGAATTCTTGAATACAATAGTGATGGTTATTGTTTCCCTTCATAGGTAGAGAGAGGACCAAGTTCCTAGGGTTTAGTTATGGCATTAGATCTCACCATCATCAAAGAAGAGATATTAGGAAATAATCCCATAAATGGTAACCACTATAATTTAGAATAATCTATAATTAACCAAAATTATTACATGGCCCAATGGAATATTTCGTGTATAGAAATATTCTTACATTCTCCCACTCGGTCCATGAGATAATTTATATAATGGTTAATCGTAGAAAACATAAGCGCGCGTAATTGCTAAATAAAATTTAATGGTTTAAATATAATACCTTAACCAAGCAAAATCACTTATGCGAGTCATGGCGGTGGCACGTTGTCTTGTTATCAACATGTTCCTTCCATGTACCACAACACAAACAACTTACTTAATCAGGCCTTAAATTGGGATATCATAATGGTCCGCTTATGTCTTCAAAGGAAGACAATTTCAATTAACATTCATCCATTCACATAAGTGTATACTAAATATGAAAACAAATAAATTCGTATACATTATTAAGAGCTCAATTAGTTTTTCAAAAATAAGCACATAAAATGGTCAATTCAATAATCAATTACTCCTCTGGCAGACCTAAGATTTTAATCTTTTCTTAAGAGGTCTTAAAAGGTAATTTTTCATTAAGTGCATCTCAATGCAATTGTGCTTAAGCGGTAAATGAACAACTATTGTTTCGAATTTCTAATTCACGATATATACTCAAGGTTCATGTGTTTTGTTCCTTTTGTATCATATCGTGCTTTAATGCTGCAAAAGCTAAGACAGAGAAATTTCAAATGTAGAGACAAACCTTAAGTCTCTAAGTATCATTATAAATATTCAAACTCAATTGTGGGACTAGTATTAACGGATTCTTCCTTTATAGAATCCATACATCCACAAAATTGAAGTCCTCATAAATCTGTAATAATTTCATCCAAAACTTGAAACATTTATAGTTTGTTGAATTTCATATACCATTATGGGAGGTCACAAATTTCATACTTTGATTTCTAAATTTGTAGACTAAAATGTATCATTAATAAAGGCTATTTCACATTTAATTAATGCAACTCTTAGGTCATACCGAGTTACTAATAATACTATGATAATTAGGAATAAGTCTTTCTTTGACACGAGAAAACTTATTTATAATCAATGCATCGTTTCGAGTAAAATATTTGGCAATAAGTCTTGCTTTATACCGTTTAAAATTGCTATTACGAGCTTCATCTCATAGCTTTAAATCATCACACTAACGCTTTCTTGTGATATTGCACTCCCACTCAATGATATGGACATACTTGATCCGATCATAAATTTAGTCGAGTTTAGAAAGAATCCCATCAAACTTTTGGACAACATAATAAAAATATTCATGAAAATATGAAAAATTAAGTAATAGGTTACTCAACTCGATAATGAGTTAATTTATGTAAATTTTCTTTTATGCACTTTTAAGAAATAACGTAAAATCATGTGCCAATTATTTAATTACCATAATGTATGATCGTATATTGTACATTTCAATGTTATCTTAAACATGGGGTAATTGTTGTTCTAATACATTTAAGAAAAATAATATTATAAGCACTTGACATGATGTTATCATTGACAAGCTTCAAATTGTCTCGTAATCATGACCCATTAGAAAAAAAAAAAATAACCATTCACGTGATGAAAATATTCATGCTATAAAGATATAATTCCTAATAAATATTTCCTCGTTTATATCATATCTTCAATTTACCTCCTTTCACATACAAGGCAAGTAGAATATTGGTGTAAAAATAGATACGGGATAAACCGGCTCACTCACGAACCATTATTTAAAAAATAATATTCTTACAGATATTAGGGTTCTAGACCCAAATACAATGGACAGACAATCAAGTAACTTGATATACCCTTTTGGTTAGGGTTAAACACACGAGAAGTGGGTTAGAACAAGTTGAAGAAGAGGAGAACAGAGGAATAAGAAGAAGAGAAGTTGAATAAGAATTGGTTATTAACTTGTTAACCTCTTACAGAACTCGAGAGCCAAATATATATGGCCAATAATACGTGCGAAACAAGCAAAGCAGTTCTAACTAAACAAGGAAACTGAACTAAAATAAAGAAAACTAATTAAGGATTCTACCAGGAATAGGTGTTGGTACCGTAACATTTCACCATGATCAGAAACAACTCTTGAATTAAAATGGTTTCAGTTATCTCTACTCCATCTTCTTCTCTCTCACCGGTTTCAATGGTGGATTCGGTGCTGGTACGAATTTGTTTTTGTCTTTAAATATGAAAATAAATCTGATTATATTCCTAAGTTTCTATTATCATAATTATCATGAATACGGAATTTGGGTTATCTAATCTGGACATTAATCAACCTATGAATCTCTTGATTTCTGTTTGGTTTTGAATTATCTGTTTTGAACTCTATTTGATAACATAAACTTATTTTAAAAAATTACAACCTAAACTCAAAATGAATCTCATTAGTTCCGAAGATGTAGCCTTTTCCCGTTCAGTGATCAGAAACAACTCTTGAATTAAAATGGTTTCAGTTATCTCTACTCCATCTTCTTCTCTCTCACCGGTTTCAATGGTGGATTCGGTGGCTATTGGCCTGTGTGATAAACTCGGCGTGTGAATAAGATCCCGGCCCTGTTGATAGCTGGGGTCATATTAGAGTAGAGTTGTAGTGAAAATTAGAAAAAGTTAATCGAATTCGTATAAAATAATCAAAAATTGGAGTACTTTCTTTTTTGTGTTTTTGATTTGGTACACGGATCAAATTGGAAAAGCATTTTTTTTTTTTTTTTTTTTTTTTTGATTACTCTAACACAATATGTTTTGATGAGATTTGCCAACGGAAGACTAATAAATTCGAAATAAAACCAGATTTTACACAAGTTCGAAGAGATTTTATGTCATTTATGACCACCTCTTTTGATGGAGGCTTCCAAACCCATACATTTGACTATCAAATCGAACATACAACTGGATTGAAAACAACATACACTGCTTCAAAGAAAAAGAGAACCAATGAAAATTAACAAGAAGCCGGAAAGATTTTTATTAGCAAACCGAAACGATGATAGTATTTGTGAATTTTCACAAATGGTGGTTCAGATCACCACACATTTGGAAACATATTGAGATGTTTTTCCTGCAGAAACCAACTCCTCTTATTCATTAATTAAGCTGCCGAGCTGCATAAACTGTATCTCCATTTGTAAACAAACCCCAAACACCGGGATCAAATCTCGCCTTTTCGTTGTCGGGAGTCAATTCTGCAAAGTTGACAAGCACTACAGAAGGCACCACATGCCCAGTCAGTGTACCTTGATAGAAATGGCTTGCTTGAACATTGGTCATGTTATCTTCACCGAAACTTCCCGTGCTTGACCCTTTGGAGATGGTCACTGGAGTGTTCCTCAGAAACTTTAGAACATCAAGGTCATCAAAAGGAGCCCAAGTACTTGGAACTGTACAACCACTCATCCATGGCCAATCTCCAACACTGCGACACTCTTTGAGTTTTGATGTCAAATCAAAAACTTGTTTCTCCAGGTCGATCTTGTAAGCCTTCTCTTTTTCAAGTTCATTTTCATGGGTGACATTGAGGGCTTCTAAGCTGGAAATTCTTTCATCCGCAGCTTTTTTCCCAGCCAAGAGTCCATCCCGATCATCAGTGATCCGCTTCTTATCATCTTTGTCTCTTAGCAAATCATCTTTGAGAGCGGCAATTGAGACTTTAAAGTCGGAATTGCTTTTCTGCAGAGCCTGTTTCTCAGCCCTTTCTTGATCTCGTTCTCTGATACATGCAGCCAATTTTGCAGCCAAGTCATTTTCCTTGGGACTGGGTTCCACAGGAGCACAACCACCACCTTCCATGAAGCGAACCTCTTGGAATCGAACCGAATGAACAGGTACACCATAGCGGGGCAAGTTTACCAACTCATGCGACCAGAAATAAACTCCACGGTTCGTGTTAGGTTGGTTATTGATAGCTCTATCTCGAGGAAAGGTTATGGGAATCGACAAACCTTGGCAATTTACTAATAGGTCGTGCCTATATATGAAAGCTGCCAAAGCGTCAAAATCACTTCTCACCCATCGAAAAGCGTTATCAATCAAAGAGAGATGATCTGTGACGTTAGATCTTATTTGCCTGAAATCACCTGACGTAAGTGGACTACCGAATTTTTTCCTTAGCTCCCATAAACCCATCTGACCATTTGCTTGATAACCCAGGAACAATTCAGGATCTCTATACCACGACATTGTGGAAGAGGAAAGAGAGATTGGGACGAAGAGAAGAGTGCCGAGAGATCTATCGATATATAGTTCTCACAAGATTGTGAAGGACTTGAAAGAAAAGAATGATGATATGAAAGTTAATTTGCTTATCTCTTACAAGAACAATATATGAGATATATATAGAATCAGTAATAAGCTACCAAGTCGTTGAGTCAAAATAAATAAGTTCTAGTTGTCTCTTTGATTTTAAAAGATAGAAGAGACGATACAAGCTTGGCATTATGCATACGACTTAATAATTTGACATTAACAATGATACCTAATGGTTAACAATTGTTATTCAGCTTCATCACATTGTACTTTATTTTAATTCGGACTGCTAAATACGTTATGTGATGGTACAATGACTATTTTGTAATACGTTGTTATGGTTAGCTATACATAACTTATAGCTAATGCCCACTTGATGAGACTGAAGGATACAATGCGGCAGGACACTATGTCTAGGTATACAGCCCAATTGCAAATTGGAGATGTACAAAGATTTGTTAGCAGACCTGCTACTATCGTTTTAGTAAAGTTTTTTTTGGGGCCTCTTGGCCTTCTATCTAAGAAATCTGAATCTGCATTTTTCCAGTAGTATGACAACATGCTGACAAATTCAATCTAGGATTAGTTTATTTATAAGACAACGAAATACAGATAGGCTGAACAATATTTCATTAATATCCATGCCTGCTGGCCGGTGATTGAGGAATAATAATTGAGAAGTCTCAATTAGCTACCACGGTATAGTTTAAAACCAATACTAATTGACGTAGTGATGTTTACGTCATACTAAACAGACAAGACAAGGTGCACACCTGGCTGGACAAAGTCTGAGTTGATAAAATAATTTGAAGCATCGTGATGATACCTGCAGGAAGCTTCAAAGTAAACAGCAGGTAAATAATACTACTATTTTTAATGGCATATACCAAACTTAGTCATGTCTAAGCCACCCCTAACAAACAAGAGAGGAGGCCGGACCGGATCTACTAATTTAGAGTTGTGGTGATATTTGTACGACCGAAAGCTAAACCAGGCTAATTGCTTTCTGATGAATCTAACAATATGCCAGACTGGCTCAAGATATCTACACCATTGGTGAACCATAAAAGCTCTGGACCAAAGGTAAATTTGTAGGATGAAAGAATCACTCATTTAGCAGTGGCGCCAGACTAGTAGCTTTTTGAAACAACGGTCAAATAATTTTGTGGGTACAAAATACCGCACACCAATCAAATATGCAAAACAATGACCATAAGGACTGAGCGAAGACGACCGCGTACAACTTATCTGGAATGACGCATCGGATGACGTCACCTGAATCACGAGTAAAGTGTGAAGAGTCGTGCGGTAGTAAAGAAACCGTGCGTCAAGGATAAAGTCCACGCGACATTGACGCACGTCAGATCCGAAATTAAGGGCTTTATTAGCTGTCCTCCACTATGTAAACTCCTATATAAGGAGCCGAGCGACTTTGTATTGAGAGAGATCTTTTAGGAGTGTTTAGAGAAGATATTTAGGAGAGAGAAAGATTATTTGCTTCCCAAATTAGGGTTTTCTCCCAATTTTGTGTTTAAAATAAAGATTTTAATAAAAGTTCTTATGATTTTCAAGATGATTACTTAGATTGTTCTATTGATTTTACTTAGGGTGTAGTTGTGAGATTTCTTGCAACTACATTTTGGCGCTAGAAATCAGCTCGGAAGATATACCCTGTTGGTGAGATTAAATCAAAAGACATTCAAGTATTTTCATAACTTTTTATGATCTTATTATCAATCTTTGTGAGATTTATAAAAGTTTCCATCCCAAAAGAGTGATTTTCATTCATAACAGTTCTGATTCTTTAGTTCATCAAGAGAATATATTGTTTTATAAGACAAATAACAGGAAGAAGGAGATTGTCAAGTTCATATAAATGGATGAAAGAAACAAAACCTATAGGCAAATCCAAGACCAGATCCAATCAAGGAAAAATTACAAGAACCAAGCAGATGTTACCGCCCAGGCGGAAGAAATAAGGATGATTAGAGCGAAAGAATGAGGCAGAAGTATACAATGTAATTCAATAACTAAAACGAATATCTCTGATGCAGATTTCAACGCAAGAATAACATGAAGAATACACAAGCGTGATTATGAAGGAAGGAAGATCATGATGGTAGATAGAGTATCTCCGTTAAAGGAATGGGAAAAGATGAAGATAACATTCGCAGCGGATGAGATCCCAGAAGAAAACTTAAGACGAACAGATCCCTTGGTGATTACAATAACTGCAGAGCGAAAAGAAAAAAATGAAGGAGCGAAAGAATCAGAAGAGTGGGCGATATATAGAACCCTGATAGATATCGAGGTAGGCGAGGCTTGTCATCAAAAGATGTGGGAATTGATAACGAACTCTCTTGTATTCATTATTGTTTTACAAATCTATCTTTTGTGAAATTCATGCATATCTTTGTTACTATATGATATGTGTATGCATGTATTATTTGTATACAAACTAGTTTTCTTTTACATTCTGGGATGGGCTTGGATCTTTAGAAACAACTAATATCTGTGTTTTGGGAGTATTTACTTATTTTCAAAAAGTGATTATTTCCATGGACTGGAGAGTAGTTACATTCTTTACTTATTGTTAGCATGGAAGGAAGAGGGTTTCCTTTTGATTGGTGTATAGAATGAGTTCCTTCACCGCACTTTATATATAGTTTCTAAGCACTTATATAGGCCCGGAGGGTTTCCTTAACTGAGGTGTCCAATATTAAATAGGCCCGGAGGGTTTCCTTAAGTGGTTACTGAGGTGTACAATATTACCATAGAAGGCGTAAAGGAAGCCTATGGATTATTTTTCATAGAGGGAACTATTCCGTATGCATGTATGTTTACTGTTCTTTTAAAATTACTTTCAAAAGTTATTATATTATGTTTTGGTGTTTGGAGAGAATGATGTTGAGAATCTTATGTCTGATTGTTGAACCTAAACAATGGATATGGCTCTTCATGAATAGGTTTTTCCATCGGCTATAACGTTAACACCATTAGATCTCTTTAGATACTTGTTATGTAGAGTGCGAGTACATTGAGGTACTGGTAAGGTACCAATCTTATCTGACTACGGGGACGCAAACCTAAGGGCGCTTTAATGATCATTGAAGAATCCGCAAGAGTCACACGTTACTACTCCAAAGGAATACGTCGCTCAACTACTATTTCAGTTGTGAATTGTGCCAGATTAGTTGGTAGAACTTTATATTTTCCGTAAAACTTATTATCTTAATATTTTTTATCTGTTTTCCGTGTTTTATCGGTCTTTCTTCAAAACCTGCATTGTCTTTAAATCATTCCAGTGATTACTTGAAAGTTAGTTATTATTTCTACTGGGCACCCTTCGGGATGATGTGCTCACTCAATTCCCACTTTCAGTTTCATAGACAGATCAAGACGTGCGCGTGGCGATGGAAGCGTCGAGGAGTTGGTTCTGTTAGTTGGTTAGCTTCCGTTATGTTTATTTTGTGTTTATATTTTATTTGTAAACAACCTCACTATTATATATGTATCACCTGAGAGGAGTTCTTGTATTTATTTCAGATAGGGTTTAGTTTGGGTAAATCTTTGTTTAGAACTTTTAAATTTAATGTTTAAGTATATGATTTAGACCCCTAATGCCTCTTTTTATAGTTAATCTCTTGGATTAGTCGGCTTCTAGCTTTGGGGGCGCTACATGACGCAGCTGAAGATTTGCCCATTGCCAAAACATGGTATCATGAAACAAGACATGAAGATGTCATGGCGGGAAGGTTAACACCCGAAATCTTTTGGGGGAGGGTATATAGCCAGTTTGTGCGAGAGTATGGAAATTCAAAGCAAAGATCACTCCACCAAGTTCATGATCATTTTCGACTTGTCCAAAAAGGGGTAAATGATTACATAACGATACAAAAGAGGATCTTTAACACTAGCCACTTAAGCTTGTCGATCCAACAATTTGTAAGTATTTGCATACTTCTTTTAAATAACATCGGGTGTCTAATCTTTCTTACTAAAACTAACTTGGCATTCTTTTGTATTTGTTTATGTAGGAAACACTCGCTAAAAGACAATACTTAGTGGAAAAGGGTGAAGAATTCACTTATGATGGAAGTTATGAATTCCTGAAGTCCGTGGCAACAGTATAAAAATTGATTGATTGTTGCAATCGGAAGTTACTATGTTATATTATGTACCGATTCTGGGAAAATTTAAAGGTTTTTTGTCAGATTTTGGTAACAATCGGAAGTTTATGTATTATGTTGTCTACCGATTCTGGGAAGAATTTTCAGTTTTTTTGTCAGAGTTTGGTGACAATCGTAAGTTTATGTATTACATTGTCTACCGATTCTGGGAAGAATTTTCAGTTTTTTTGTCAGAGTTTGGTGATAATCGGAAGTTTATGTACTATGTTGTCTACCGATTATGGGAAGAATTTTCAGTTTTTTTGTCAGAGTTTGGTGACAATCGGAAGTTTATGTATTATGTTGTCTGTTTTTTGTCAGAGTTTGGTGACAATCGGAAGTATATGTATTATGTTATCTACCGATTCTGGGAAGAATTTTCAGTTTTTTTGTCAGAGTTTGGTGACAATCGGAAGTTAATTTAGAAAAGTTAATAACCGATTATAAGATTGATTGAGTTTGTTTACAAAATCTTGTATAATCGGTAGATATATTAATAATATATCTACCGATTATTACATTCTCACAGTATTTTCCAAAAAAAATGTACAAAAAAGGTGGTTCCAATTACATCTTCCAAACACAAGGATCAAACATCGTCATCATCCGAGGGGATCAATTCGAGTAACCCACCTGGATAGTTGTCGTTCATGACGCGATCCCAATCAACCATGTTGGACTCATATTTTTTCACCAAATCCTTGCAATAGTTCATTGGGAAGTAGTCGTGCCACTTAGTCAACGACGGTAATGGAAAATCTTTCTTTACCCTTAAACCGATAAAATGCATTTCATTCACAAATGCCATAACGATTCTTCTATCTTTAACCGACTCATCGCAAACCGTTCTTGTGGGTGCAAACGTCATGCTAAGTCCATACATAGGAGGAAAAAAAGAAATGTACCACGCAATTCAAAGCATCCGCTAAGAGATATCCACATTTAGGAATTGTCATCCAATACTTGGATCCGATTGTCTTCAATCCCTTTCGGCACTTTACACGCGTAACTAATTCTTTGAAATCTTGTTCTTTGTCGTGTCTATCTCCTCGCCTCATCATCTCCATATATAAATCCTTGTCCTTTATTAGTTGTACCGCCATCTTATTTCTTAAATATTGGCATTGGGTTACATCTTGGATAACAGCCTCGTCAAAGTGACCCAGTTGTTCTGTAGCTACGTGAAACCGACAATCGCCATCCCCATCAACCTCGTCGGTGGAAAAAACAAATGGAGCAATGAGTGGATGGAGTTGTTCCAAATACTCTTCGATAATTGTATACGTGGTTCGATTTGGTCTTCCATGAAGATCCCTAGGACAACGAAGAGTATCATACTTCTCTTTGATAGTCACCATTTCCGTTGGTTGTGTTTGTTACGAGTTGCTCATTTGATCAACAACTACAGATCTAGTTTGGGTCTCCACTAATACAACTTCTTCCACCACCTCGGATTGACTTACTTAAAAAGGCTCCGTAGAGACCTTTGGTTTCACTTTTTGTGCGGTTGGTCCACTTTGATCCTTTCTTGGACGACCTCTGTTCTTAGGTTCCGGCTCATCTTCAAATTCGGCTTCCGTATACACGTGCCTACTAGGGTCACTTTTTTTAGACAAATGCTCCTTCAACTCTTTTTTTTTCGACAGTCCTAGACACTTCGGTGATCGGCCTACCCGTCCCCTTTTGATTAATAGGTTCATCAACCTCCCTTAAACAAGGGTGAAGGGCTTCCTCCAAATGGGGTATCAATATTTGCTTCTTGGCGCCATTTATTGTAGCGTAATGCTAGGCTATTCATGCACACAATTCCGACTCCAAGGAACGACGGACCATCAACTACCAGGGTGCTTGGAGTGAAATTTAATTGCTTCCAAAATGGATGAATATCATTGATGTCAATCACTTCGACATACCTACCCATTTTATGACGACAAGGGAGTCCAATACCTATCACATCCTTGCAAACACAAACCGTATTCTCGTTATCGTAAGCTCTATATAACTTCAATTGTTCCATCATGTGATTTATTTCCCATCTTGAAACTTTATGAACAATGCCCCTAAGAAGAAATCTTTCATTTTCATGTTCCGTAGGGAATCTATGTGCACTAAATTGCATACAACCCCCAATCTTTATGAGATCACGATTGGTGTATTCATGGATTGCTTCTTGAATCGACACAACTCCATTTTGACTACTAATTAGTATTTTATTTAATCGGCCATGAGACCCCTCCGCAATGCTTGTCGCCTCATTCTTGAAGTTACGATATTCATATGTCCATGCATACACAAACCTCTCCGTAAGTGGTAACCATTGTTTTTTACAATACTCAACCGGTTTTGGGTAGTCCGTGCCATATTCATCCTCAAATTTCTTCAAGTTCTTTTCGTAAATTTCCTCGTTCTTCGACCAAACGATCTTGTCCCATGCTTTCATGAACTTTCTCCAAATTATTCCATCCTCCTTCCATTTTTCATCAAATAACCTTTTCTCTTCCTCTCGTTCTTCCATGGTTAATTTACTAATGCGCTCATCCTCTTCCTTTGACCTCTTGGTACCCTTCCTTGGTTTTTTAGCTTGGAAATGATGATGGCAATTGGATTTGAGGTTGCATTGAATGTGCCACGTACATTGCAAGTTTCGGGCTTCCGAAAATACTACCGATATTGCATGCATTAAGGCTTGATCGTTATCCGTGACAATAACCCTTGGAACCGTTATAAATGGTACTCAATGTCTCCAACATCAAAATGAAACTCACATTGTTCTCATGATAAATTAAACCCCATGCAATCGTAAACGTGTTTTTGTCCGAAGTGTGACAAGCAATGTTCAACAACGGCATGTTATATCTGTTTGTCTTATAAGTTGCATCTATCAACAAAATTTGATGAAAGCATTGTGCCAATTGGATCATCAAAGGATGTGCCAAGAAAATAAGTACCACTTTACCATCCTTTTCTTCTATTCGCAACGTGTAGTCATGTAACTCCGCTAACCACTCTGATTGTTGCATAACCGTTCTACCATCCCTTTCCGTCCTTTTGATCGTAGCTAGGGCCGCCTTGATCGTAGACAAAGATGAAAGGTTGTCGGGGTCGTCCTTCTTAATCTTACTTAAGATCGCACTCTCTTTACAAATCCTCATAGACTTCACCGTATCCATTTCATGTGGTTTTAACTTCGCAACCATTACATGTCCAATAAGAGTATCCGGATCATCGTGGTTGTGACAACCATTAGCAACTTTAGACATTTTCCACTCTTTACCTTCCCTACCATCGGGCTTATAGAAGACAATCTTAAATTGGCATCCAATCTTTTCTTTGTATGATTCGGTATTTCTTCCTCTCCGTCTTCCTTACATACTTATGATTCTTACCTTGGTGACTCTTTTTCACCCCACCTCGCTCACATGTCATTTCAAACCGAATATCCTTCACACAAGGGTTCTGAACTACCACGCACATCTTCTCCTTTGCCTTGTTGATGAGCCATTCCTTTGCCTCCTCCTTACTTTTAAATGTCTAAATGTGCATATAACAAAACAAACCTCATAAGCATAAGCATTTAACATATATTATTTGAAGAAAAGAAAAGAGAAGTCATGAGTATACCAAATCGTTTGCATAGTGGTGAGAAGTATCAGGCCTCAAATAAAATTCATCATCCACCTCTACAATAGCCTACAAACAATAAAAACAAGTTAGGCCAATACAATCGGAAGCACGTGATAGCACTATCTACCGATTAATGCACAATCGGAGGATACATATAGTTTATAGACTACCGGTTAAATACTTTGAAAAGTTTCCGGTCTCTGTATGAATAACCTTGAATAATCGGTAGCAGTTGTATTTCTCATACACCCGATTATTATTGAATCGGTAGAAAAACAAAACTCATTTACCGATTATGAGATCTGAAGAATTCAAAAAAAAAAAAAGGTGTTTTTCAGAATGGTCACTGTCCCCTAATTTGTTTCACAAGATCATCACACCTTTAATTAGTGTTGACAAAAAAGTCTTTTTCCATCCGTTTCCATCCGAGTTAATTGTTTTGAAAAAAATAGTCATGTTTTGGTCATAAATACCCTTACTCCATTGTTGAGGTGATGGTGATGAAGTGGTGGTGGTGGTGGCGGCTATACCCAAGAGAGGAAGCAGTGAATCCTTATAGGGAATGTGATATAACGATCCTGAATGCGGGCTAAAGTTCTAGTGCAATGTAACGATCCTGAATGCGTTCGTCAGAAACTAACAGCAACAGCAGCAGAATAAATATTCATCAAAACAAAGAAAGCGGCGCCACAACAACAACAACAACAATAGCAAAGAAGACAATCAAAGAACCACCACCATCACCACCACATTCAACATCCACTAATGGAGTTACATGAACAACAGAAGGGATAAACATGTAATTCCTCCACTCACTTAACTCTGATTTGTGGGACAGGATGTCAATAACTCTGAAACTAACGGTGCAGTGATCATTTTGAAAAATGATTGTAACAATGTGATGGCTTTGTGAACCGTATTATGAAACTATGAATGTTTTTTGTAAATACCCAAAAAAAAAAAAAAACAGTTTTGGAGGAGTTTGATTTTCAATTTGGGGGTTTTTCATAATTGGTAGAATTCTATGTTCCCTTTGCTACCGATTTATGATACATTATTACACAGTTATTGATAATCGGTAGATATATAACCACATTATCTACCGATTCTGGGTAGTTCATGGCATTCAATGCATGAAAAAATCGAATTTTCTCGTTTAAAAACTCATACAAACGCATACAAAGTGGGTTATGAGTATCTTAACACAATACCTATGTGTTAGATGCATCGTTAGCTTCGATCTCGGTTGATTCTACGGTTTCCTCCATGAAAGCGTCGTCTAGGGTTTCCTCTCCACAAAAGTTTGGATCATTCAACATATACCCCGAATCGTCTTCTCTATACAGTAGTGAAGCTTCAACATTATGTTCTTCACCTTATTCTTCATACTCATCCATGTTTCTTGTTGATTTAAGAAAAATGGTAAACTCATACTTCTTCTTCTTTCTCTTCTTCTTCTCTCTCTCCCACCAAAAACTAAAACCAAACAATAGGAAAAAGTTTCCTAAAACCAACTATATACGACTAAACGTCCGATTATAACGTTAACTACCAATTATATACATCGACACTACCGATTGAATACACAAATACACCCGATTATGGAATTAATTACCGATTATGACGCCAGGTTAATTAATACAGTATTTCTTTTCTTTTTATTAAAAAAATCTTGTGTAAATTCATTTTAAGTTTTTGGTGACGAGATGTCCAAGGCTCGAATGTTACAAGTTCCAACCCCCAAAAGCAAAACAACTCAGGTAAACTTCTCTACTTTCTACAACTTATGTACCCCTACTTGCCACTTAATTGTCCAAGCAGATACACTCTAATCTTGACTTTTTATTTAGATTTTTGTTATAGGGAAAGCCAAAATTACTTGGAGGAAAGCTGACTTTGGTCAAAAGATGTTGAATTCTGGTAAATGTGGGTAGAAACAGAAAACAGACTAATATTTCTGGGGAAAACAGACTACCATGGCAGTTAACATACAACATGACTAATAGATTACCATGTTTATCACCATTTTCAATCTTATCGTTTTGGTCTATATACCGTGGTAACTCTTTGATGATCTTGTAAAGGTGAAAAGACCCTTGTTATAATTCATATTCAATATTTCATCAATCAAATTGTCATAGTAATCGTGACAATAATAGGAAAGCAAAACTTAAATTCTTTCCCAAAAAATTATTTTCCGAACGGGTGACATTTTTTAATCTTATCACCGATGCAGTCACGGATCATAGCAGAATCGAGAGTTGTTCTCTTGGGTTTAGATTTGGCTAGAAGGTTGAACAGTAACGAAGTCATTATTGAAAGCGATGTTGTTAACGTGGCTACAACAATATTGGGAGATAATAATGAAATTCCATGGAGTATTCACTCTGATCCTAAAAATTAAGGATATTTCCTTAAGCTTTGAAGATATTAGCTTTGTTGCAGTTCCGAAAAATAATCGGTGCCAGTTTGCGATGCATGAAAATTTAATTGATCGGTGGCTTTCTAATTATCCTCCACGGCTCCACCTTGTATTCACTCAAACCTCAGTGATAATGAGGTAGTCTTTTATTAATAAAATTCTGGGGCTCTTGGAGCCCCTTAAAAAAAAAAAAAAAAAAAAAAAAAAGGTCGTTTGTTGGTAGGTGCAAGTAATGGACGTGCCCATTTGACTTCTTTTGTTCCTCTTTATTCAGTTTCAGTTGGTTCTTCAAAAAAATACTTCTTTTTTGAGTCAATAACTTGATCTTGAGAAAAACACGAAGAATAAGATAGTTAAGATGGTTTACTCAGAATTGATTATTGGGATACTATTTGGAATTGCTTGAATGGCAGTCTGGAGCCGTATGATGGGTCGTAGAAGCATGAGTCGTGTAGCTAAGGCGGTTGATATATCATTTCTTGGATCCGTATGATGGGTCGTAGAAGCATGAGTCGTGTAGCTAAGGCGGTTGATATATCATTTCTTGGATCCATTGGTAGAGATGATATAAAAAAGATTTGTGGCGACTATTATCCTGAATGGATATCCTTCCCTGAGTATGAACAGGTGAAATGGCTGAACAAGCAACTATGTACAATGTGGCCTTATATAGGTGATGCAACGGCAGTAAACAACATATTACAATCTGTTGAACGATTACCCGAAAAATATCTCCCTCCAGGGATCTCTTCTATGAAATTCAGTAAACTGTGGCTTGGGCATGTCGCACCTAGAATCGGAGGCATTCGTGTTCAGAGCCTTAACAAAGGTCAAATAATAATGGATATTGACTTCCAGTATATTGGCGACTTGAGCATCATTCTTGCCGTTGAAGCAGCACTTGTCCCTTCAATACAGCGAGAGTTAACGGATCTTCAGGTTTTCACCGTTATTCGTGTTATCTTCCAACTCACTGAAGACATCCCCTGCATTTCTGGTATTGCAGTTGCATTACTCTCAGAGCCAAAACCTATGGTTGATTACAAATTGAAGGCTGTTGGAGGGAACTTAGCAGCAATACCTGCACTTTCAGCTATGATCGATTATGCTATAAATACGATCGTCCCAGACATGCTTCAGTGGCCCCATAGGATTGTCATTCTAATTGGTGCTATGCCTGTTGATACAAGTAATTTGGAGCTTAAACCGCAGGGGAAGCTCTCAGTAACCGTACTCAAAGCCAATGACCTGAAGAATGTAGACTGGATTGGTATATCTGATCCTTATGCAGTTGTGCACATTCGGCCTCTATTCAAGGTTAAGACAAAGGCCATCCCCAACAACCGCAATCCTGTGTGGAATCAAACCTTTGAGTTGATCGCTGAAGATAGAGAAACACAATGGCTTATCCTTGAGGTTTATGACAAGAATGTTACGCGAGATGAGCGATTTGGGATAGCAAAATTACCTTTGAATGATTTGGAACCAGGAAATCCAAAAGAGATAAGCCTCAGATTGCTACCATCACTTGACATGCTAAGAATTAAAGACAACCTAGGTAGAGGGACTATAACAATTAAGGTCGTTTACTACGAATTCAGCAAAGAAGAGCAGATAGCAGCCTTTGAAGAAGAAAAAAGGATCATTGAAGAGAGGAGAAAATTGAAAGATGCAGGTGTGATCGGTAGCACAATTGATGCCGTTGGCTCAGAAGTTGGGTTTGTCGGGACTGGGATTGGCACTGGAGTTGAAACAGTAGGGAGTGGACTTGGTGCAGTTAGGAGAGGCATCATGAAGGCAGGGAAGTCCATGGGAAGGAGCATCACAGGGCGATGGTGCTCTTCCAAGAGGAGCGGCAGTAGTACACCTGTAACATCTGACAAAGATGTCTAGTTTCAGTACCTCACAAAAAAGGTTTGGAGCGGTTTGATTTTAGACTTTCTTATGACTTTAGCATCTGTTACTCCTTCATATGTATAAAAACTGGTTTTGCACAAGCAAAGGCTCTCTTTTGTGAATTTCAATTATAACAAAAGTAGCATTTATGAAGGATGAAAATGAATTTACATGCACCATTGTGAATAATTTTACGCAATCTCCCCAAAAAGTACATTTGAGTTGTAATATAGTAGATCATTGTCACAAGAAACAGTTTTCAGCTGCCATGTTTGTAAATGCGGCCCCTTAGGCGACAACAATAGTAACTCCATGTACAATGGGGGAGCCACCTAGTTATAGAGAATGGACCGACATCCTTGCTCCGCCCAGAGTTTATAGCTAAAAATAGTTGTCTCAGGGTTTCATTTCCATGATCGCAGAATGGGCAATGGTCCTTCCTCTCTTTTGCTTAACTCGTTTCATCACTTTGGAGCAGCAACCGACATTTTCTGTATATTCCATTTGGAAGTACTTTTTTCGTAGTTATGATCAGAAGGAATTGTCACGTCATTATCATTTTATACAACTGTCTGGCAGATAGCAGTTACCCAATGTGCCAATATTAAATTGTGACAGCATTGTCAACATTTGGGAGGGTATATGTATATGGTACAGGAATTTTGTGGCCTTGTGGGTTCAGCATATGTAGTTGCGAAACATGTACTAATATATAGAATTTAGTACTTAAGTACAGTAAATTTTGAACAAAATATTAATGAAAATGGATATTACTCATAAGAAAAATTATCTGAACAAATCAAATGACGATTACATATCTGTGATGCAGTATGTTCAGTAAGGACGTTGTCCGACCCAGTTGCCTTGAGGATCATAGCTGCAAATGACAAAGGTACCACCAGCAACACAAGTTACACTCGCACACCCTAGACGAACACTGTCAGCCCAAACCACTTGTGTGTAGTGCAAACACTGTCCTCCTTGGCACGAGTTTGACTCGTAGTCATAATTACTCATCTCGGATACCCACATGTTAACGGCATCTCCTACAGACAGATCTGTGTAATCATTCTTTGCAAGGTTCTCACCATATGGACCAGTAGAATGAACAAGATTGCAATCCCAGGCTCTCTGATTAGCATACTCACTGGCGTATGCTGCAACATTATCGTCCCATACCATGGGTTCAACATTAACGTTAGCTCGAGCTGCATTGTGTGGAGCTAGATAATCTTCCGGCGAGATTTGGGCAAACACTTGAGACCAACTGATTAGTAAGGATAGCAGCAGAGTGAAACTCATGACAGTACTGGCGGCTAGTTCAAGCTGAATGCGGAAAACTCTTGCCATTATATCCAATTATCTTAATTCCAAGTATGTGGAAATGAAGGATTTTGTTTTTGTTTTTTCCTTTTTTGAAAAGAAAATGAGGTTATGGATGATAGTGCCATTTATATAAGCGGACAAGAGATGAAATTATGAGGCAAATATAATGATGGTAGTAAAATGAAAAACTTGATAGGGAAGTATATTTATGTCATGCATGGCCCTGGACAACTGCGAAAATAATAACATCCATTGCCAGCAAGTGAATGACAATCAAAAAGAAGGGACGACAACAACCCAAAAAGAAAGAAGATATTTTTAATCAATAAAATTACTGTTTTGTGATAGATTCAAAAAGACTTTAATGCCTAGAAAAATTTTGAGAGGACTATGTTAAGAGTTTGATAAAAACACCATCACACTTCTGTGATCAGAAGGAAACACTATGATGACTCTCAAAGTTAACAATGGTCAATGGACTAATATGGTCAATGGACTCATATAGTACATTCCAAGAATGCAAAACTTTTTTTATTGTATCGACACTTGTGTCACTGGTGAGTGGCGAGGATAATGAATTCATTCTTGTGGCCATATAAGAAGCCGAAGATACTATTAATTAGCAGATAAATACATGGACTGCACTGGGATCTGGTGGATTTCCACATGGGCTTTATAAGCAAAACATGGAACTGCTATAGGTGGATTTTAGAACATGGTCAAATATTTCTTTGATTCGAAAGATCTCCTCAAGAAATGAATTATATCTTTCTTACGCTTAATCCAAAGATTATCAATCCATCATCACCGGTTGATTTTAGGCCCATCAGCCAATGCAGCACTAGTTGCAAAATTATCTCGAAAATAATAGTCAACAAGATGTAATCGATGCTTAGCAAATTAATATCCTCTTTCCAAGATGCCTATGTACCTAGGAGACATATTCAGGATAATAAGTTATTACCGATGAGCTCATTCATTCCATAAAGAAAAAAATTAAGAAAGATAATTAATTGATATGTCTAATTAACGCCTTTGATAAACTGAAGGTAGTAATGATCCATAGCCTTGTTTTGGTTGTGGTGATATTGGTTGGGAATATACAAGTTGTTTTTCAATAGTTGTTGTTGCATTAGTGCAACTAGCATCTCAATCACGTGTAATGGCTACCCATGCAAAACATATAAACCTTATAGAGGATTGATAAAAGGGGATCCTCTTTCTTCTTATCTCTCCATTCTTTGCATCGAGGCTTTTTCTAGATACATTCTTCATGCTGAAAACAACCAACTCGTTTATGGCTTAAGGTAATAAAAGATGCCCCCTTCTATTTCCCATGTTTTGTTTGTTGATGATTGCCTTGGATTTACAAAGGATACTCATCAAGAAGCTAATATTGTGTACCCGTATATAGGATAAACATTAATTATATTCTCTCTATTTTATCGATTGTTAAATTTTTTGTATGGGTAGTATAAACTTCCGTATTTAAGAAATTAAACATAATTAATACTACAATATTCCGCAAATACCCCTTTACTTGAAAGGATTTCTTTTAACATACATAACGTGGGCCCTATATGAGATTTTTACGGCTAAGATTCATGCCTTCCATTAATCCTTTTTGTTCCTCTGTTCTCTGGTCACAATTACCATGGAATTGCCATTAAAATCTAAATGAGAAAAATCAAATTAGTTTCTTAGAATCAAAATTCACCTTAACCTTGACCACCCGAAAAAAATTTACCCCAGAATTGTTTAACTAATTTAAACCCAGAACCACTCAGATTATTTGTTCAAACACCATAGATATATTTCAGATAAAACCCTAAGAAAAGTTGATCATCTTCTATTAGCGTCTTATGATTTTCAAACACCATAATTTTTTATCACAACATATCATCTCAGAAATCTGATCTTCGGAAAAATGAGGACCATAAACGATCAGGGTAATTACACGTTAAAAATAAAATTGGAGCTTCTCACAATCTATAAATAAAATTGGAGCTTCTCACAATCTATCAAATTATGCATAATAGGAATGGAGAAGACGAAGCTAAAAAAGGAAGGACCGAACAAGAATGAGATATGGAGGAGAGAAGATCGTGATTATTTTTATTACCTTTATTATCTCATTGAGTAAATTCTAAGGGTATTAGCGGAACATAATCTTAATTACACAGAAATTTAAGTTGACTATTATTTTACTAACTGATTTCAATTTCCAATATAACTAAAAGTCTATAATACCCCTGTTAACCTGTATATGGGTATACAAGTTAAGAGGACCCATACTTATTTGGAAAGAATGTTCATCATAATATTTGTGTTTCTTTGATTAAATCCTTCAGTGTTAAGAAATCAGCCATAAATGATACATATTTATGGATTCTATTATTTATTGAAATATCTAAACAAATCATGCTTTTTCTCATCTTGTTGACAACTTTAATAGAAAAGTGGCTAATTGGAAGGGCAAACAGTTAACCCAAGATGGGAGATATGTTATGGTCCAAAATGTTCTCAATACCTCTCTTATATACCATATGAACACTTTTCTTATCCCAGATAGAATAATTCACAAAATGGAGCAAAAACAAAGAGACTTCTGGTGAGGGCAAAAGTAGTTCAGGTGGAATATATCTTAACCAAATGGAGTAAAAATGGAGTAAAGTAAGCTCCCATGAATCCCAAGGAGGTTTTGGTTTCAAAAACCTAAAAAAAAATCAAAAAACTTTATTGATGAAAGCTGCTTTAAACATGGTTCATTCACCTGACAAATCATTGGTCCTCATTTTGAAATGAAAATATATTTATAAAATTGTCACCTTCTTCATTATAAAAAATCCAAAAACTTTTGATGGGTTTGGAAAAGCATTTGCATTGGTCTTGAAATTATCAAAAATCATTATATATGGGATGTTAAAAAAAAAAAAGTGTCAAATTTATGCATTTAGAGATAAATGGATTCAAAATGTGTCTCAACCTCTTTGTATTAGTAACCCTAACTCTGATTACACAGTGAGTAACTTCATAGAAACTAACACTAGACACTAGTACCATGATCTGATTGCTTCATTTTCACACTAGAGATACCAAAATTCTAAATACTAGAATCCCAATTTCAGGCACAAATTGATTGAGTTTGCCCCATACCAAATATGGCACCTTCTCTGTGAAGTGTTGTTATAGGACTATCACTAGGCCAACTAGTACAACACTCAACTTTTAGGAGATGGCCTGATTATGAGTGAATATGGAGTCTCCCTATCATTCCAAAAATACAACTTTTTCTTTGGAAATGCAATGAAAACATCTTACCTTCCAAGGTCAGACTTGGTAGATTCAACCTCAATCACATTCTCACTTGTAGAAGGTGATAAGTTTTGTATTCTAATTCGTGCTTTCTTGTTAGTTTTTATATAATTATACTTTGATTATTTTTTTGAGTTTATTATGTGTTTTGAAGTTGTTTCAACCAAAGAAGAAGAAAGGAGTTAGTTACGAAATGAAATGAACAAGGGAAGTCAAGTTCTACGAGTGAAGAGGGTAAAGTACCAATTTTTACTCATTTAAATCCAAAAAGAAAATTCATCATTTTGAAGATAATTGAAATATGAAGTATGCAAAAATAATAAGGTCATTTTGAGATAAGACGAATAAGTTATGGACAAAATAGTCGGGAGAAGAAAAAGTGATTTACAACGCAAGAATATGCACAGTTAGAACTATGCCGATTGTACCACTATTTCCGACAGAGAATTCATATTTTTAAGTTCCTAAAGTCAATACAGTTCATTACGAATCGATTATACCTTATTGCAGCAAGTTCGGAGACAGTGAATTGGAGTTATTTTGGTTCCAGAGTTGGCGGCCATGCTGACAATGGCACGCGTAGAAGAAGAAAGTTGTTAGGTTTTTGTTTAAGGGGAAAAGAAATACTCAAATTTTTATTAGACTTATTTTAATGGTCATTCAAGTTCCAGATTCAACCTCCAAAAATGTTACCTTTTCCATGGATTTTTCTTGATCCATGTTGTGGATCAAGGGTTTGCTTGAACGTTGAGTTGAATCAATTTCGGTGCACTAAATGATTTAGGGAAAAAAAACTTTTACTTTTACGCGAAACACTTATCCATTGAAATCAAACATGAAATGGTCAGCTATTGGAGATCAACGGATGAATATGTTGCACTGAATCATTTAGCCATTTAGCGCCTATTTTAGTATCTTATTCAAGCTAAAGTGGATGGTGGTTGGATTGGATAACCATCATTTTCATCCTCAACCATTTCGATTCGTTTTCCATTTTGAATACCAAAACATTGGGATAAGTTATGATTCGGAGCAATTATTTTGTTTTGCTTAGTTTTGATGAATTTGATTTAATTTTTCTATTTACTATTAAACTGGACCTATTTCTCATCCCTATTTTTTCTGAACTCCATCAAATTAAATTCATATCATTTGCATCTGGATTTTTCTTATAGCACATTGCACAATCATTGTTTGAACGAGCAGCTTCATCACCATCTAATGACTAAGATACAACGTTATCAAACAATTAATTTCAACCATAGATTTTAATTACTCCCTCCGTCTTTTTTCATTAGTCCTCACTGAAAAAGTCAAAATGTTATGGAGATCGGAGGAATATCTAAATCTACCCCTATTAAATGCAATATTATTACTAAAAGAAAAAATAAACATGTGGTATATATAAATATTTTTCGTAGTATAAAGAATCAAGCATTTGTAGTTATAAATATATAAAAAAATGAATGAAGATAATTAGGAAAACTAATAAATGGATTTATTTCCTTACTTATGGAGATACGGTTTAAGATGATCGGGTTATACTAAAAATAATTTTCTAATTATATAAGTTAAGATATTTGATAGTTTAACGAAAAAAAATGCCGTTATAAACAGAAGCCGACAACTATTTAAAGACATATGAAAATAGAATAGAGGACTAATAAAGAAGACGAAGAGAGTAAGACGAAGAGAGTATATCTTACGGTTTTTCTATTTAGTTTCTGAATGTAATTTTTAATTTTCGAAAGATACCCATAATATATATTTACAATTATGGGCGCCAAAGATCCATCCAATCCCAATTGAAACATCGTCTTTGGAATAAAATGACTTTCGAGTTTCAATAAGCACCATGATAACCTAATTCATTGGAGACAATTAACAAACAAGTTATCACATCTTAAATAAAAAGTTTCGTATATCTAAATAGTGTTATCATTTTATTCAAAACCAAATACAAATTGCATAATGATTCCAGTATATTTAGTTATCTTTCCTAATACCATTAATAACAAACAAACCAATTCCCCTCCACAACAACAAACTATCCTACCGACATTGCATTAAGATGGTTTACCGACAAAAGAAAAAAAAAGTATTTAAGTTTTGCTATTATAACATAAGAAATAAATGACACACGAGGTCTTCAACCACAATTTCCACCGAAACCAAGTTGTTGTTACGTGAGATGTCCTAAAGAAATTTGTAGAGTCGTTAAAAGTTGTAAAAACAAACTTTATGAATTATAAATCTTGCGGAGTTATCTAGATGTGAAACTTCTACACTTCATTCTTACTCAGAAACACTTTTAGAATAATCAAGGATGATCACACACTTGTTTTTCTTTCTCACATAAATTCATTTTTCTTTAAAACTCAAGAACATAAAAGAAAACTCTCCATAATAACAAAAGGCTTCTAAAACTCTTCTTATTCTTTTTCATCAAAATCTGATTTTTAATAACCAAAGAAATAAATATAATCTTAAATGAAAAATATTATTAAGATGTTAATTAACATCATTAACTCATTCAAGAAAGAACGGTTTTTGACATTAACTCAAAACAAATTTATTCTTTAAGATGAAGAATAATTTTCATATTAAAACCGTTTTAATGAGACACTAATTTATTGGAAATAAATAATATTTTTAAAACATATTCCCAATAATTATTTCACTATCTCTTAGGAAAGGACAAAGATCACGTATAAATAGATCTGTTTAGGACTATGTTGTACTGTGGTTGATTAAGAAGCTTGAGGAGACACTTTGTCCCTATTCTTTTGGAATCTCCCCGTTTTTCCTATGAATTTTCAAGGCATTCTATCGAAGCTCCATGTTATTCTTATTCCTGTGACTTTCCACGGCATGATATTGAAGCTCCTCCACTGAGATTTTAAAGTACTAGTGAAGATTTGCAAATTTTTTTCTTCGTATAGTCTTTTCTGTGCTAATTTATTTTTATAGAAAACCTAATTGTGACATTGATTGAATGTTATTAAGGAGTGAAATATATTGTGTTTCCTATAAATCTACCAAATCTCTTTGTTATCATTGTCTTGATTCTGTCAAGAACATCACAAACTACTTCTATATATCCAGATTCTGATTGTGAGATTAAATTCCATGAATAGTTGAATTTGTTTGAAAGTGGTTTGTAGCAAATTTACCTTGAACAGTGATATCTCATAGAATGTTGAACAGTGTTGACCTTTCATACTATGTGGACACTCTAAGTTGTTTTAATTGAGTTTGGAATTTTTAACGCATATACAGAAAGAACTCTATAGTTGATCTATAACATGTGTTTTAGCTTCGTGGATACCCCTTAGTTGTGTTAATTGAGTTTTTAATGTTTTAACATGATCTACAGGGAAACTGTATGTTACATGTGTTCTAACGTTGTGGACACCCAGAGTTGTGTTATAAAGGGGGCCATGATTTTTAGACGTAAACAGCAGGTAGAGGAAGAAAAAATCGGCCTCTTTTTTATCAATGAGCTCTTGTTTGAACCCTCACCTGGTTAGAGTTGGAAATGTAATTCAATTGTCGCATTTGTAGGCATTTCTTCCGGTGAGATTTGGGCGAATGCTCGAGAGAAAATGATTAGCAGCAAGGTGAAACTCATGAAAGTACTGGCCACTACTTAAAGCTCAATGCGGAAGACTCTTGCCATTATATCTAATTATCTTAATTCCAAGTATGTGGACATGAAGGATTTTGTTTTTTTTTTTCTTTATTGAAAGGAAAAGGAAGTTATGGATGATGGTACCATTTATATAAGCGGAGACAAGAGATAGAATTATAAGGCAAATATAACGATGGTAGTAAAATGAAAAACTTGATATGGAAGTATATTTATGTCATGCATGGCCCTGGACAACTGTGAAAATAATAACATCCATTGGAAGAAAGTGAATGAAAATCAAAAATAAGGAACGACAACAACCCAAAAAGAAAGAATATATTTTTAATCAATAGAATTATTGTTTTGTAATAGGTTCAAAAAGATTTTTATGCCCAAATTTTTTGAGAGGACTATGTTAAGAGTCTTGATAAAAACACCACACTTCTGTGATGAGAAGGAAACACTACGATGACTCTCAAAGTTAACAATGGTCAATAGACTAATATGGTCAATGGACTCATATAGTACATTCCAAGAATGCAAAACTTTTTTTATTGAATCGACACTCACTGGTGAGTGGCTAGGATAATGAATAACTATTCAGTCTTGTGGCCCTATAAGAAGCCAAAGATACTATTAAGCAGATAACTCCATGGACTGCATTGGGATCCGGTGGATTTCCACATGGAACTACTATAGGTGGATTTTAGAACATGGTCAAATGTTTCTTTGATTCCAAAGATCTCCTCAAGAAATGAATTATATCTTTTTTACGCTTATTCCAAAGATTATCAATCCATCATCACCAGTTGATTTTAGGCCCATCAGCCAATGCAGCACTAGTTGCAAAATTATCTCGAAAATAATAGTCAACAAGATGAAATCAATGTTGAGCAAATTAATATCCTCTTTCCAAGATTCCTATGTACCTATGAGACATATATTCAGGATAATATGTTATTACCGATGATCTCATTCATTCCATAAAGAAAAAGATTAAGAAAGATAATTACTTGATATGTCTAATTAAGGCCTTTGATAAACTGAAGGTAGTAATAATCCATAGCCTTGTTTTGGTTGTGGTAATTTTGGTAGGGAATATACAAGTTGTTTTTCAATAGTTGTTGTTGCATTAGTGCAACTAGCATTTCAATCACGTGGAATGGCTACCCATGCAAAACATATAAACCTTATAGAGGTTTGATAAAAGGGGATCCTCTTTCTCCTTATCTCTTCATTCTTTGCATCGAGGCTTTTTCTAGATACATTCTTCATGCTGAAAACAACCAACTCGCTCATGGCTTAAGGTAATAAAAGATGCTCCCTTTATTTCCCATGTTTTGTTTGTTGATGATTGCCTTGAATTTACAAAGGATACTCATCAAGAAGCTAATCTTATATTCCTCATTGGAGATTTCAGAAACATCTCTAGACAAGTTGTAAAACTAAAAAAATCATAATACTTATTTGGAAAGTGTAGTTGCAGGAAATCCCACACTACACCCCTCATTAGAATTTACTTAACTAATCCATTTGAAGATGAATAACTATCTATTTTATTGATTATTTTCTTGAAATGTTTACAAAGGAAGATAGAACAGAGCCAAAGAAATTACAATCACACTAAATTTTCTCTCTCCTAATGACTTGCTTAACAATTCAAAAAGAAGTCTCCTTCAACAGACTTACTCAACCCTTTATATAGGGTATTACATAGTGGATGACAGCTAAGCTGTCCTTTATTTTCGGGAATGACTCGCGAAGTATCGCAAGTGTATAAGTGTTCGTCTTCGCGACACTCCTAAATCTCGCCAAATCTTCACACTTTTCTCATGTTCTGGATGTCGTCATCCATTGCGTCATTTATATTATTTCCCTGCGACACCTTCGCAATGCTGTCGTTTATTGATCTCGCAAAGTATTGATGTCGCGATATTCTGATCCTACATCTTGCCTCTTCTCATGTCTTCTCTGCGAAGGAGAGAATGTCATGAGAATTAATATTTTGAAATGCCGCAACAACTTATCTTTATCTGTTTTAATCCCGTACTTTTACACGAAACTTATTACAGATGTTTCTTCTTCCATTCCTTTCTTGACACGTTTCTTTCAACCGCTTACTCTTGACCATTCATGTCCCATCTCGCATTAAATGCATTTGTTTTCTCGAGAATCCTTCTCTCTATATATAGTTTTCTCACCCTTCTCTTCTTCTCTTTTATTTTTCTCTGCAACTTTCCTTCAACTGTCTTCTTCCGCAATTTGCGCTTCTCTCATCAGAAATCTTCCCTTTTTTCTTTCTCTCGATCTTCAATTCTCTATTCATTCCCATACTCTAATAATGGCTTCACTTGGTCGTACATATAAACCCCTTTTCAATGAAGTTCAAAAGAATTTGCAGGAGAAGGGTTTCACTTTATCAACCATTCCTGATCAAGAACCTTCATTTATCCTCTCTGCAAAATCGTTTTCGATCATCGGTGTGATGATCGAAAAATCATAGTCTCGCTAGGTCAACTCCTCGCAGGCCTTCCCATTCCTCTATACAATCCCGAGATACCATTATTCTATTAAATTCTTGCTCATGAGAAATTCTCGCGAGCTATTTATCAATTGAGTGGCGACTGCATCCGTCTGATGCTTGAATTGGCCAACCGTGGCGCTGGTAAAGGATCTTTATATTCTGATGATGTCAAGGATCCCAGATTCGCAAACTTAGAAATAATCGCTGAGAAGTATACCGTGGAAAACTTTTTTGAAAATTATAAAGTAATAAATATGAGAAATGATAAATCTCGCTGGGGTGCTCGGTTGAAAAGAAAAGATAATATTCCCGATGACAAACTGCTTATGCAAGATATTGATTGGCACTCGGGCAACAATAGTACTCCTCGTCATTCCAAAGATGAGAAATGGTGGGTTGTTCCTTTATTTTTGAATGGACCCTATATCGCAGGTTCACACGTACTCCCTGCGGATCTCGCAGACTATCATCCTTGGGAATTTAAGTGGCCCGAGAAGGCAAAAGAGGTATATTTCCTATTTCAGGTTTTGCTTTTGCGATATTCCCTTCTTCTTATATTTACTGAATTTGCAAAGTTTACAGGTTGAAAAACTGAGGAAGAGTTATAAAAGAAACCCAAAGGCGAGTACCCTGGCGATACTCCGATCGATCACGGATGAAGTAAGAAACATTTTCTTTTATTATTTTAAACAATATTGTTGCCTCTGTTTCTTATCTTTATTCGTGTGCGAAGATTAACGTTGAAGAAGTTGAGGCTGCGAAGGTTAAAGGCAAGAATAAAATCACTTCTCGCAAGGATAAATCTTCCGGTCCATCTTCTAAAAAACGGAAAATCCAACCTTCTTCTCATTCTAATTCCCAAACCAGTGAGAGCTCCGACGAGGATGAAAATGAGGTTGGTACTTCTTCTGCGAAGGAGAATCACTCGGTTACTTCTGCTATGGCGCAATTGTCTAGTATCTTCTCCGATTCTATGCAAGGATTGGGAGATGATAATTTATCTGCTACTTGCGAAGCTCTCGCTAAAATCTGCGATGCCCCGCTGTTAGAGGATAATGAATCTTTTCGCGGAATTTCCCGAACAATGACTTCTAGATTTTTAAATGCTCTCAATGCTTTGGTATGTTCATATTCCTTTGTTTCTTTGTAACTTCGATTGTAAGATTTATCTTAACCATTTCTTTACTTTCTTTTATAGTCTGGAAGAGCTTCTTTTGTTGTTGCCTCAGACCTTGAGAAAATACGCGATAATCTTGAAAAGAAGAATCTGCAACTTAAAGAGAAGATCCAAGAACTAGAAACTGAAGTTGCGACATCTCGCAAGAAAGATGAAAGAATTCAACAGTTGGAAACTGAGTCTACTTCTCAGAAGAGTAAAATATCTACTCTTCAAAGTGCAAATCAACAACTTTATGGTACAAAATTTTTACTCTTCAAATCGTCTTTATTTTGTCATCTACTTTTCTTTGCCTGATTTATTATTTTCGCAGACATATATAATCTCTCTGAAGAAGCCATTCTTCTCCATTCATTTCCCAAGCCTATGGACAATGATGTTCTTCTCACTCATCTCAACGAATCTTTAAGTAGTTCATCAAACAAAGTTGATTCCCTTCCATTAAATGAACTTCAAACCAAATATCGTCTTTTAGAGATTGAGCATAGATCTAGTTTAGGTTTAGCCAACCGATTTAAACAAATGTATCTTGATTCCCATAAGAAAACCAAAACCTTAAAGAAGAAAATTAGTGGTCTCATAGATGACAAAGACCGCATTGCTAATAAAGGTGCACAGGCATTAGCAAAATTTCAAAAATCTCTTCTTGAAGTACAAATTGAACGAGATGAATCTCTTCGTCAGAATGCCATACTTAATGAGCGAGAAGATCAAATTCGTTCGCTTCTCGTTATAAATAATGATGATGAATTCGCTTGGGCTGCGAAGGTTCTAGATAATGCCAGGAATAACTTAGGTGTTGATGTTAGTCTTCATGCCGAGCATACTGCCTTGGTTAAAGATATGATATCTGACAGAGAAGGTTGTTTATTATACTTTACTGTTCCTTATTTCTGTAGCATTGCTATTAAATTGTTAACTTATTGTCGCTTGTTTACAGAATCCGAGAAGAGATTTCAGGTGAGGATCGGAGAACTTGAATCTGAAAAAGAACAAATCGCAGAGGACCTTTCTCTTCGCAACAACAAGTATTCCAAGCTGAAGAAACAATTACAAGCTACAGTGGCGAATTTTAATAATGATGCCGTTCGTTTTCGCAATCAAACTATTGAGACAGTTTGCAATGATCACAATATTCCTCTTAGTTCATATCCTTGTCTTCTTGATAATATTCCCGAAGATATGCCTTTCTCAGACGTTTCTGATAGCGAAGCTAGTGAAGAAGAAGAGTCTGGCGAGAAGAATGATGAAATCGAAGAGTCTGATAAAGAAGAAGAATCCTCCAAGAAATAACTTCCTTTTCTTCTTTTACTTCTTGTAATATCTGTATATATACCCTTTTAATCTTCTATTTCTATAACCCCTCATTGTAAATTTCTTGTATTGCTAAATATGAATTCAATCTTTGTTTTCTTTACTTGCGCATATTAATCGAACAATTCTTCTTTGTAATTCAACTGACCAGCATTATGAATACATAAATCTATCATGTGGAAATGAATAACAAGATTTTATCCTATTCATTCCCATACTTGCCTCTGTTATTTATTTTCAAATGAGAGATTTAATCAATTATCTCTGAGTAATGAAATCTCCGAATTTTGACCTTATTGTTGGTAACTTTCTGAAGAAATATATTCGTTTTCGCAAGCTTATTTGCTTTTTCAATTTTTTGTATGGCTATATCTTTTTTTATGTTGACGTTCATCATTGCGACAAGATCGCAGGACGTCTTCACGAATGAAGAAATCTATTGATCTTGCCTTAACATTTCTTGTGTGGTCTTATTTTGCCTTCCTAATTAAAGGTCTTATTTCGCCACCCCTCGTTGCGACAAAATCGCAGGACGTCTTTACATTTTCATGTAATGACCCATTGACCTTGTCTTATCATTTCTTAAGTATTTTTGCCTCTGCAGGATATATTATTTGCGACAATATGACAGCCTTAAATACTCTTGCGAATGTAAAATCCCATGACATTGCCGTCTTCGCGACGAAATCGCAGGATGTTTTTACATTTTCATGCAAAAACCCATTGATCTCGTCTTATCCTTGCGTTAGTATTATTGCCTCTACAGGATCATCGCACAAATATGACAAGCCTAAATTTCCTTGCGAAAATAAAGCCTCATGACATTTGCGTCTTTTGACACTTATCGGCTCCCTAATGGAGGGTGCCGCCTTATCTTCTCCCCGGTTGGCCCTTCAAGGAGGCGTACATCGGCCATACAAGACTAGCTCCTCCCATCCGGTCTTAACAACAACTGTTGTTTTCGCAGCCTCTTATCCCTTATACCTATATGGTTTATGGTTACGAGACTGCACCCTAAGTGGAGTTTTCTTCGGGCCGAGTGCAGCATATACCAAGACTTGCCAAGAATGGCCGAGACACTTCAAATGCCCCAAGCACTCTTGGCTCAACCGTGTACCCCGGCGCCTTGAGCATACACTGACTCCTTGGAAGAGACCCTCGGGCGTCCAACCAAGGTATAACCTTATATATATAGTTGGAAATCCAAGGTATCTCTCCCGGATAGGCTTTCATGGGCCCCAAATCTCCATGGCTCAGGTTCCAGGAGCGGTGTAACCTTTTCACTGAGCCATGTCAAGAGATACCCCCTATATGACGCACTTTAGGTCTTACATTTGCCTCTTGCGAAATATCATTCGCGAACTAGGGTGTACGCCATAAAGGTTCGTCCCATTCACTCACTCTTTCATTTTTGTTAATTCATTCAATCATTCATTTTGTTTGCGAAGCTATCGCACAATCTTACAATGTTTAATCACTTTTGTTTTTCAATTCTTCAATCAAATTATCGTATATTCTTGATGGCGAGATTCTCGCATATTTCTTCTTCAATTATTTTTTCTTCCTCCTATCCTTAACATGCTTTTGTCATTGCTTTTCGATGATTATTCATTTCTTACACTTTTTGTTCCTAATGCTCTCTGCCTCTGCACCATTCAAAACAAATTTTTAGCTTTCGATCCAACTTCTATTACGAATGTTTCTTTCCCCTTTGCTGAATTTGTTCTGTGCATTTCTGGCGGTGGTGGTAATGGCTGAACCTTCTCTTCACTTTTTAGAAAATGACTCAGCTTTCCTTGGTCAATCATTCTGAGGATGATTCTTTTTATATTTCTGCAGTCATTTGTTAAGTGTCCATGAAAGCGGTGGTAAGAACAGAACTCGTGACTTCTATCACTTGGTGGTGGCTCATTCCCCATATTCCATGGCGCATGTATGTTTTCCATCAAGAGTATAGCTTCCCATATTTTTTCAGCACTAGCATTTAATGGTGGCATTTTGATCTCCTCCCATACTACTCTGTGACTTCGCTGCCTTCCATGATAATTCTGCCTTCGACTTCCATAAGTTTCTTGCGGATGATCAAGTCTTTGAATTTTGTTATTGCCGCCACGGTTGTAATAGTTCCTTTCTCTTTCATATTCTTCCTGATCATGACTTCCCATAGCTACCATCTTTGGCTGCCCCTCATCTATTATCTTTTCTTGTTGCCCTTGCGAAGTGTTTGCTACTGTATTTATCAATTTGGGTAATAAGCTTGCATTCGCAGCATTTGGATTTGTATTCGCGACTGGGTATGATTCCATCTCATTTTGTCTTTCCTCTAGAGCAATATATTCCTCCTGAAGTTCTCGCAACTCAGTCATTGTAATTGTATTCTTGACTCTAAAAATTTGAATATATAACAAATTGGTTGCGAACATAGCGTTTATAAATGATAGAATAAGATATCTTTCATCTACTCGTCCAGCCATTTCGCTACACATTGTCTTCCACCTCACGGTTAAGTGCCTCAAACTTTCGCCAACTCTTTGTTTCAGCCCAAATACATCTTCAATTCCTGGTCGCGAGGAGTTATTACTTATATATGCCCCTAAGAATATAGCTTGTAAATGATTAAATGACGTGATTGTGTTTCTTGGTAAACCCTCAAACCATTTCAGCGCTTCTCCTGTTAAACTTGATGCAAAATATTTGCATAATATGGCATCATGATTTTCCCATTGCAGCATGCATCTCACATACGCTTTGATATGTTGTATTGCACAAGTTGTTCCATCAAAAATGTTGGTTAATGCGGGTAAATTGCACTTTGGGGGTATTCCTCCCAACTGCACCTCTAGTGTAAATGGGGTTTTCGCAGCTTCTTCGATGGCCTCATCCAATTGTCTTCTTCCTCCTCCTCTTCTATTGTTCAACATTCCTCTCATCTCTGCCAACTCTCTTAAGATTTGTTCATTTACATCAGGGTTCGAATTTATTGGTATTTTTAGCTCTGCCTCTCTCCTTCTGCGTTCATGTTTATCTTGATTTTCTTGTTCAGCATTTTCTTATCTTCTTTCTCTGCGACTTTCTCCTCCATCTCGTTCATGGATTCGCACACCATTGTATCTATCATTTTCTCTTCTTGGTTGTCTATCAACTCTCCTTTGTATTCTTTCATACTCTTCATTGATATTTCCATTGTTGCGATTTTGCTCGCGCCTTCTTTCTCGATTGTCATGATTATTCTGCCGAATTGCTTCCTCCAATTCCCGTTCTTCCATTTCTACTCTTAATCTTTCCCTTTCGCAAGCTAGACGCGCTTGTTCAATATAATGCTTTTCGATGTCATCTTCAATCTCCTTTTGTTTCTTCTGTGTTTCTCTCCCATGCAGTATTCTTCTTCCTTCTTCCTGATTTTCTTCATCAATTGGACTATTCTGCTGCCTATTTCTTTGATTTCTATTATTTTGGTCATTCTGTAAAATCTCAGGACGTGGAATACACACCACTTCCCTTCTTTCGCAACATCCTTCACCGAGATTTGGATCTTTTTCTAGATTTTCTTCATTAACATTTTCTACAGGTAATATTCTCCTCATATCATCTCTAACCGATCCTGATCTTGATCTGGTATTACTTCTCGACCTCCTATTCTGCAACCTCATATTTTCCATTCTTAACTCATGGTTTTGCCTTGTTAAATTTGCGCGTTCTTCCGCTTCTAATCGCCTTTATTCATGTATTGTTTGTCTCAACGTTTCTAATGCTACGATTTCTTCATTTCTATGAGTTGTTTCTCCCATTTCTTCTCGATTTCTCTCCTCTTGTCCATTATTTATCAATTGTTGCACTTCTTCTCTTTCTTCCATAGAATCTGATCTCCATGTATGCACGCTCACCCTATCATAATCTATTACTCTATTCGGTGCTGATTGAATTGGTGGTTGAATTGGTGGTTGAATTTGACCTTCTTCTCTATCTCTTGCGTTTATTCTTGATGGTTCACCTACTTCATTTCTCCTTTCTCCAGCTAATCTCCCGCTTCTCCTCACAATTGTTGGTTGTTCTGACGCATTTCTTCTTCTAGCCATTTCTCAATTTTAGTAAATTGTTGAAAATTATTCAAATTTCTTTCTCGTTACTCCCGATTCTTTCAATTCACAAGGTTGATCTTCTACTCACCCATGTTTCTAGCGCATATGTAGTTGCAGGAAATCCCACACTACACCCCTCATTAGAATTTACTTAACTAATCCATTTGAAGATGAATAACTATCTATTTTATTGATTATTTTCTTGAAATGTTTACAAAGGAAGATAGAACAGAGCCAAAGAAATTACAATCACACTAAATTTTCTCTCTCCTAATGACTTGCTTAACAATTCAAAAAGAAGTCTCCTTCAACAGACTTACTCAACCCTTTATATAGGGTATTACATAGTGGATGACAGCTAAGCTGTCCTTTATTTTCGGGAATGACTCGCGAAGTATCGCAAGTGTATAAGTGTTCGTCTTCGCGACACTCCTAAATCTCGCCAAATCTTCACACTTTTCTCATGTTCGCTAGCCGTCATCCATTGTGTCATTTATATTATTTCCCTGCGACACCTTCGCAATGCTGTCGTTTATTGATCTCGCAAAGTATTGATGTCGCGATATTCTGATCCTACAGAAAGAATATTCATCATAATATTTGTGTTTCTTTGATTAAATCCTTAAATGTTAAGAAATCAGCCATAAATGATAATTATTTATGGATTCTATTATTTATTGAAATATCTAAACAAATCATGCTTTTTCTCATCTTGTTGACAACTTTAATATAAAAGTGTCTAATTGGAAGGGCAAACAGTTAACCCAAGATGGGAGATATGTTAGTGTCCAAAATGTTCTCAATACCTCTATTATATACCATATGAACACTTTTCTTATCCCAGATAGTATAATTCACAAAATAGAGCAAAAACAAAGAGACTTATGGTGAGGGCAAAAGTAGTTCAGGTGGAATATATCTTAACCAAATGGAGTAAAAATGGAGTAAAGTAAGCTCCCATGAATCCCAAGGAGGTTTTGGTTTCAAAAACCTAAAAAAAATCAATAAAACTTTATTGATTAAAGCTGCTTTAAACATGGTTCATTCACCTGACAAATCATGGGTCCTTATTTTGAAATAAAAATATATTTCTAAAATTGTCACACTCTTCATTATAAAAAATCCAAAACTTTTTGATGGGTTTATAAAAGCATTTGCATTGGTCTTGAAATTATCAAAAATCATTATATATGGGATGTTAAAAAAAAAAGGTGTCAAATTCATGCATTTAGAGATAAATGGATTCAAAATGTGTCTCAACCTCTTTGTATTAGTAACCCTAACTCAGATTACACAGTGAGTAACTTCATAGAAACTAACACTAGACACTGGTACCATGATCTGATTGCTTCATTTTCACACTAGAGATACCAAAATTCTAAATACTAGAATCCCAATTTCAGACACAAATTGATTGAGTTTGCCCCATACCAAATCTGGCACCTTCTCTGTGAAGTGTTGTTACAGGACTATCACTAGGCCAACTAGTACAACCCTCAACTTTTAGGAGCTGGCCTGATTATGAGTCAATATGGAGTCTCCCTATCATTCCAAAAATACAACTTTTTCTTTGGAAATGCTATGACAATATCTTACCTTCCAAGGTCAGACTTGGTAGATTCAACCTCAATCACATTCTCACTTGTAATAGGTGATAAGTGAATTACTTATATTAGTTTTGTATTCTAATTCGTGCTTTCTTGTTAGTTTTTATATCATAATAATTTGATTTTTTTTTTTTTTTTTTTTTTGAGTTTATTATGTGTTTTGAAGTTGTTTCAACCAAACAAGAAGAAAGGAGTTAGTTACGAAATAAAATGAACAAGGAAGTCAAGTTCTACGAGTGAAGAGGGCAACATACCTATTTTTACTCATTCAAATCCAGGATTTTTATCATCATTTTGAAGATAATTGAAATATGAGGTATGCAAAAATAATAAGATCATTTTGAGATAAGACGAATAAGTTATGGACAAAACAGTCGGGAGAAGAAAAAGGGATTTACAACGCAAGAATAGGCACAGTTAGAACTATGCTGACTGTACTACTATTTCCGACAGAGAATTAATATTTTTAAGTTCCTAAAGTCAATACACTTCATTACGAATCGATTATGCCGATTGCAGCAAGTTTGGAGACAGTGAATTGGAGTTATTTTGGTTCCAGACTTGGCACGGTTCAACTAGCATCTCTATCGCGTGGGAATGCCTACCCATGCAAAACATATAAACCTTATAGATGCTTGATAAAAGGGGATCCTCTTTCTCCTTATCTCTCCATTCTTTCCATCGAGGCTTTTTCTAGATACATTCTTCATGCTAAAAACAACCAACTCTCATTACTCTTTTAAACGTAAGACTCAAGTCTTTCTTTCATCATTTTCCAATTCTGGCTCTTTTTTTCATTCTTACGCATGTACCAGTCGGACTCGGCAACTTTCGAGAGTATCAACTTAATGAAACTCAATCAAGAAAGATATCAAAAGAGATTTATCTCTTTCTCAACACAATCAGTAAATCAAGTAGATAGAAATCCGTGAACCTGATTGTTATGAGAATAACTCGGATGGTACCAAAGACCAATGTCTGAGTGTCAATCAAGCTCTATCTAACAAACAAGGTCGGGTTTATAAATTATGATTGAACAACGCACAACCTGTGATATTTCAACTATATATAGAAAATATAATACGAAAAAGAAATAACACAGACACCAGAAATTTTGTTAACGAGGAAACCGCAAATGCAGAAAAAACTCGTGACCTAGTCCAGACTTGAACACCTCATTGTATTAAGCCGATACAGACTCTAGACTACTACAAGTTAACTCCGTACTGGAATGTAGTTGAGACCTAACCAAGTTTCACACCGATTAAGGTACATTCGTGTTCCTTACGCCTCTTGAATCTCGCAAGACTCTGCGTACTTGATTCCCTAGCTAACGTCCTTTATAGCGTAGAAGTTGCTATGACCCAAAGTCGAAGTCATATAAACAAATCTGTCTCCCACAGATAAATCTATTCTATTTGTTTTTCCTTTTTAAGATCAAGATCAAGGTGAACAGGAAATACAACTAATAATCCGATCATATACTCCCGAAGATCAGCCTAGAATATTATTCACCTCATAATTACCTAACTAATTAACAAAAGAAGTTATTGCGGAATTACAAGAGTCTGAGACGAAGAAACTGTTGTGATTATCTTTTATATCTTACCTATCGGAGTAAATCTCGAAAAATCTTAGAGAAGATTAAACTCAATATGATAGAAAAAGTAAGATCAGGATATGCACCTACAAAGAAGATAGTTGGACTTGGCTACACGAATCCCTAGCGAAGTCTTTAAGTCGTTAAACCTAGTAATGGTTTTTAAAAGAACTGGAAAAACTAGGTTAAGAGAGAGTCGACTCTAGTTTGCAACTAGGACACACGAAAGTGTCGGGATTAGGTTTCCCAGTGCTAGAGCTCTCCTTATATAGTCTTCTAATTCAGGGTTGCTTACAATTAATGCTAAGATAGATTATTAACAAAGCATTTAATATCCATGATAGGTGTAGAATACACCTAATTTACTATCTAGTAGTTTATGCTTTCTTTGCTATTTTTCTTGTAAATTATGTATTTTACGCTTGTTTTGAGTTTTGTAGCTACTTTGGAGTCACACGGAGGAAAAGAAGAAGAAATCACCCAATTTGAGCAAAAAGGGCAAAAAGGTCATTTTACAGGCGATTGATATATGGATCCCAGCTGAGGTTAAGGGGCAACCCAATTTGGAGGAGTACTAAAGCCAGGCCCAGTCTAGGTTAAGGGGGTTGATATCATGGTACCCCTTATCATCTACCACCGGGTGTCATTATCCAACCTTATCTCAAATCATTACATAGCCCTAATCAAGAGAACAACTCTCTCATTCATTTCGCACCTGAAACCGAAAAGCATCCATGGTCAGCTGCTGAATTCGAGAGTCATTAGTGATGATTAAAGCTGTTGTCGTCATGGATTGAGCTTGAGAAGAAACTCACAGATCTGTTGAATGAAATAATAATGAAGAAATTGAATTGTTCGTGGTTGAAATCCAAGAGATAAATAAATCGATGCTGCCGGTGGGTCTGAGAAATTGAGGTGAATCTGATGTTATTGACGGTGTTGGTGGCCGCGGTTTGAAGCTTGGTGAAATGGGGTAGAAGATGATGAAAGTTGTCGTCGGTCTCAGAGGTGGTGAGATGGGTGTTGAGTGCAGATGAAGAGATGCAATGGAGGATAAAGAGAATGGGTTCGATTTGATCATGGGATTGATCTTTGTTCGTCGCCGTAATCGGTTCAAGTACGGTGATGGTTAGCTGATTTCAGGGCAGTTCATAAGCGAGAGAGCAGAATCGAGAAGAGGGTTTGCTGAGACGAACAAAGAGGAAGATACAGGTGGTATTAGTGGTCTCTGGTGAAGAGTGAAAGAATGGGGATGTGAAGTCATGTACCGGATTGAAATCGATGTTGTTGTTGAAATCAGAGAGTGAGTTGAGTTACAGAAGTAGTGTTGGTGGTCTGAGATGGATGCAGGGTTTGTGTATAAGTTTTGTTGATGTTGCAGGGAAGAATGGAAGAACGAGCTTCAATAGATGTATGTTAGGGATTGTGAATGAGACAGGGAATGGAGCTGAAAATGGCTCAAATTATGGTCGGAAGTCCTATAAACGAATGTAACTCGGCGGGTTTTACGCACCCCGAGTCAACTCGGCGATGACCGATCCAGGCGAGTCGTGAGCGACTCAACTCACCCCGGTAAGACCGGTCAACCTGAATCGTAGCTGACTCGTAGCTAACTCACTCTTCCCTTGACTGACTAATCGTTGACCGACAGTTGACCCGTTTGACCGTTAGTCCTAACGAGGATCGACGGAATATTCCGTCGAATATTCTCTTAACGGAGAAATTTCCGAGGTGACCATGCGGCGACTATTCCTACCGGATTCCGCCACAATCCCGCTTTTCCGGCGAGCCAAAAATCCGGAATTTTCTATGGACTTCTCTCATGGGTGTGAAGACTTGGGCTAGGAATTGGATGGAGAATTGGACTCAAATTTGGAAAGAGAAGGTGGAAGAGTTGAGAAAAGCTTGGATTTGGAAATTGAATTGCAAAAGGAAAAGGATTCTACTCCTTAGAAGATTTGGAGAATATTGAAGCCTATAAATAGAGAAGTTTTCTACATCTTTTACACACACCTCTCTACACATCTTTTCTACACACCTCTCTACACACAACACTTGTGTTTTTGCTTGCTTTTCTAAGATTTTTCTTTTTAATTACTTGTGTGAATTTGAAAATTCTTCTTTAATAATTATTATTTGTGTGAATTTCAAAAACATGAGTAGCTAAATTTCTTATTGATTGAGGATGAATTCCTAGTTCTTAACATGATTTGAGTTTTGTTTTCAAATTCTATCTTGAAGTTTTTCACATAATTATCGTTTGTTTTTACTAATAGGAGTGATCTTAAAGACATTCATGATTGATTGATAGATTGTTTGGAGTGCACGCTAAATTGATTTGTTAATTTGATCTAAAGCTAGTGAAAGTTAGGAGATAAGTAATCGTTTCTTGACTCTTTACATAAGTAGCAAACACGAGACCTTGCGGAGGGATTCCGTGGAGCAATTGTGTGTAGAAACAACGTTATCAAGTGGACCTTGAGCTAAGAGTCTAACTACTAATATTAACCTAAGAAATTCACAAAACTTAATGCATGAGCCAAGTTACATCTAGGTTGAGCTAATTCTAGGTGGCTTGGTGATTAGAATCCCGTGAGTCGAGAACTTCCGTGTCCTCGGTGATACAAGGGATTTAGGGGTTTAGCACTGAGCTAGCTGCTTTACCTACGGTTGGTGATAATCTGTGACTAATAACAAGTAGAAAAGAACATAACTTGATTCATTGTTTTGCAACGAAGAAGGATTCCTTGATCTTGTCTCTCTTATTGCTTTCAACTTTATCTTTTAATTGCTTTGTTTATTTTCTTTTGCTTTTTACACCCCCTTTTCGTGACAATTTTTACAACTAGAATCTCTTGCTCCTCGTGGATCGACCTTGACTACCCTATATTACTTGTTAATTAGGTAGTAAAGTATTAATTAATTTGATTGCACCTACGACACGCATCAAATTTTGGCGCCGTTGTTTTAGCAACGGGCGATTTTTAGTTGTTTTATTTTTCTTTTTTGCTTTATTCTTGCTTTGTTAGATTCTTTACCGTATCTAACTTAGTTTGTGAGAATCTTGTTTCAGGTGTTATACCTTTGGTGAATGCTTAAAGGGGGTAGACCGAGTCCAATACGTCTTCGATCCGGCTCTCAACTAAAGGATTTCATTCGAGCGATTAACACTCCACTTCCTCCTTCTTCATCAAGTGATTCTGACAAAGAGGAAGAAACAATGGCTGATCGTACACTCAAGGACCTAGCTTCTCACAAGCTTGATACACAACAATGGTGTATCCTAACTAACTCAACCTTCGAGATCAAGCCGGGGTTGATTAGAGAGTTACCAAAGTTCCATGGCATGGTGAATGAGGACCCAAACAAACATCTTATGGACTTTTACACCATAGTTATGGCTATGCTTCCACCGGAGACTAATGCGGATGGAGCAATGTTGAAAGCTTTCCCGTTTTCTTTGGCGGGCAATGCTAAGGAATGGTTATTTTATTTGCCTTCCTAAGTATCACAACATGGAATGGGATGAAGAAACTTTTCCTCGAGAGATATTTTCCCGCATCCAAAACTACTCAAATTCGCAAGGAGATTTGTGGATTGAAACAACAAGTGGGAGAATCATTATATGAATGTTGGGAGCGATATAAGAGGTTGGTGGCAAGCTGTCCACACCATCAATTTAGTGACGTTATGATACTCCAATACTTCTATGAAGCTCTTCACCCAAGTGATAGGTCTCTTCTTGACGCCGCGGGTGGTGGTGCATTAATGAACAAGACGGTGGCCCAAGCTACCGAGTTGATTGAAAGTATGGCGGCAAACTCGCAACAATTCTACACAAGGGATGAACCAATCGTTAGGCGAGTGCATGAAGTTAGTGATTCATCATCACATCTTGATCAAAGGATGAGTAACATGGAGACAATGATTCAAAGGATGGCCGCGGTAATTATTCCGGATGGTGAGACCGAACAAGTGAATGCTTTATATCCAAATCAAAGGCCAAGGTACGATCCATACTCCAATACCTACAATCCCGGGTGGAAGGATCATCCTAACTTTAGTTATGCAAACAAGCAAGCGGCGGCTCCTAATCCATATGAGCAACAAGGTGGTTTTCAACAATCACGCTTTCAACCTCAACAACAATTTCAACCACAACAAGTCAAGGAGCGTGATTCTTTGAATGATGACAAGCTCAATGCGTTAATGCAAGGTATGCAAGGTCTTACTTCTATGTTCCAACAAAGCCAACAACACCAACAAAAGACCGATTCGGCAATCAAGGAGTTACAAATTCAAGTGGGGCAATTAGCGACCGATGTGAACTTATTGAAAGCGCAAGCGTCCACAAAACTTCCTTCACAACCAATTGTTAATCCAAGAGAGAGCGTTAATGCGATTACTTTGAGGAGTGGGAAACAAGTGGAGCAACCAAATCAACAAGATAAGGTGTATGATGAGAGAGAGGAAATTGAAACCGCACCAAAGGAGAAAACATCTCCTACCAACCAACCCGAGGAGACGGTTCCTACTTTCACAACTCCACCCCCGTTCCCTAGCCGGTTTGCTAAATCAAAGAGAGACTTGGAATACATGGATATTTGGGAGATCTTTAAGAAAGTACAAGTCAATATTCCACTCATTGAAGCTCTTCACAAATTCCTCGTTGTGCAAAGTTCTTAAAGGAGTTGTGCATGAAGAAGAAAAGGTTGAAAGGGAATGAAGTCATGAGTGTGGGGGAGAATGCTTCGGCGTTTATTCTCAAGAAACTCCCACCAAAATTAAAGGACCCCGGTAGTTTTAATATACCTTGCACAATTGGTAAAACAAGGTTTACTCGAGCTTTGCTAGATTTGGGAGCATCGGTTAATGTTATGCCTTCCTCGATTTATGATTCTTTGAATCTCGGTCCTCTTAAGGAAGCCGGGGTAGTTCTTGAACTTGCTAACCGATCTAATGTTTACCCGAAAGGGATTGTTGAGAATGTTTTGGTGCAGGTTAATGAGCTTGTATTTCCGGCCGATTTCTATGTCTTAGACATGAATGATGAGAATTCTTCCAAGTCTACACCTTTGCTTTTGGGTAGACCATTCTTAAGCACCGCCGGAACAAAGATTGATGTCCAAAATGGCACCTTGACTATGGAGTTTGATGGTACACTCATTCACTTCAATATCTTTGAGACAAAGCGATACCCTAGTGATGTGACATCATGTTTTCCCGTGAAAGAGATTGATCCGGGCTAATGAATCTTGCAAGAGCTAAGTCGGGCCGTCGACTTTAAAACAAGCGCTTAATGGGAGGCAACCCATCGGTTTTGTATTTCTTATCCTTTTGCTTTTGTTATTTCTTTTTCTTGTTTCTTATCATGTTAAAATTTCCCACCTTGACTTTACTAGGAGGATTCAATTACATTGAGGATAATGTAAGGTTTAAGTGTGGGGGAGTGGTTAAGCATGTTTTTAAAACAAAAATTACAAAAAAATGAAAAAATTTAAAAAAAAAAAAAAAAAAAGTTTTACTTAAAAATTCCAACTTTTAAAGATTTTAGAGTCACTAGCATACTTCTAGGTATGTTTACATAGAGATTTTGACCGACATAATTGAACTTGGAAATGTTAGAGAACTACATTCGGATTTCTTGTTTGTTTGAGTGTTAAATAATGGATTTAATCATGCCGGTGATGCGAATTTGGTGCAGGGAGAAATGCGTTATTAGAGTTGCTGATCAATCATTAGTGGAGACTACCCGTATTCATATCATAAGAGGCACCGACCAGAATTTTCCATCTACTAAAGAGCTTTCTTTTGAGTGTGTGTCACCGTACGTTAATTCCGGGTAGAATGGTGAGCTACCCAACCTCCCACCAATAGAAGCACTACTCTTTGATCTCTTGAGTGCTAATTTTGTCAATCATGAGGGTGACGTCCATGGATGAAAGCTTCCTTCTTGTAGTTCGATTTGCAGTTAGCATCATTCTCTCGACAACAACGGATCCATAGAAACACTCTCATCATCAACAAGGAGCGACATCAAAATCTACAAGGAAAGTTGGAAAAGTTTAAGGTTTATAAGCAACGGAACGAGAAAAAGAGCAAATTTCAAATTCAAGTAAAGCAACATACAAAGAGCGGATTTACATATATGTTGAAGACTTACACTACAATGAGGTAATTTTAAATTCAAGTATGAAGACTTATTCATGAAAGCGAAGAAAAGTAAAAGGTGAAAATTTTTGAAGTTTATGATTTTAAGACGATACAAGTTGTGAAGAATCAAGTGGTAAAATACTTCTTCCACGGCCATGGTTTATTTTGTATTTAATTTCTCTTGTTTTCAAAAAAGAAAAAAAAAGAAAAAAAAATAAGAAAAGAAAAGAAAAAAAAAAAGAGAGAGAAAAACAAGAGAAATATTTGTTTTAAAGCCGTGGGGAAGGAAAATCTATAAGGTAGTTTCAAGCGACAAGGATTTAAGGTAAAAAGGTTACAAATTGTCAAGGATTTATGGAATTCGAGAGTTTATCACCAATAGTTGAAACCGAAGACCATGAAGATCAAGACGAGGAGCTAAGACGTTTCTATTGGATGCCGTGAGAGTGGTGTTATCATAATTGGCGATCGGATGTGAAGGTAAGTAAGTAATCTCATCCTCAATATAAATGGTTGATTTCCTTTCTTAGAGATCGTCAGAAAAATGGTTTTTCAAAATATTAAAAGATGTGGTTTTTTAAAAAATATTTCTAAGTTGTCCTTCCCACCATTCAACGTGTTGCAGAATTCTCTCTTCATTCCTACCTGCACACATGTGAGAACCATAGAAAAGTCAGTCTTTTTGAGTGCAATTATCATAAAATCCTTTTTGGTGAGGCGTGTTTCGAGGAGAAATGCTTATTGATCGTTTCTCAAACACGCGTTCTCTCATTGTGGTGTGGTTATTTCTCACTCAACAATTAAGAACGAGAATATGTTCTTTAGTATTTCTAACTTCTTATTACTAGCATGCAGAAACTCTATGTCCTCATAGCTTTTTGGATGCCTGGGACGCTTGAACGCTTTGAAGTTGTGAGTTTTTAGTTTGATTTGCTCGAGGACTAGCAAAGTCTAAGTGTGGGGGAATTTGATAGGTGTAGAATACACCTAATTTACTATCTAGTAGTTTATGCTTTCTTTGCTATTTTTCTTGTAAATTATGTATTTTACGCTTGTTTTGAGTTTTGTAGCTACTTTGGAGTCACACGGAGGAAAAGAAGAAGAAATCACCCAATTTGAGCAAAAAGGGCAAAAGGTCATTTTACTGTGCGATTGATATATGGATCCCAAATGAGGTTAAGGGGCAACCCAATTTGGAGGAGTACTAAAGCCAGTGCCCGCCTAGGTTAAGGGGGTTGATATCAGGGTACCCCTTATCATCTACCACCGGGTGTCATTATCCAACCTTATCTCAAATCATTACATAGCCCTAATCAAGAGAACAACTCTCTCATTCATTTCGCACCTGAAACCGAAAAGCATCCATGGCTGCTGCTGTGAATTCGAGAGCCGTTAGTGATGATTAAAGCTGTTGTCGTCACGGATTGAGCTTGAGAAGAAACTCACAGATCTGTTGAATGAAATAATAATGAAGAAATTGAATTGTTCGTGGTTGAAATCCAAGAGATAAATAAATCGATGCTGCCGGTGGGTCTGAGAAATTGAGGTGAATCTGATGTTATTGACGGTGTTGGTGGCCGCGGTTTGAAGCTTGGTGAAATGGGGTAGAAGATGATGAAAGTTGTCGTCGGTCTCAGAGGTGGTGAGATGGGTGTTGAGTGCAGATGAAGAGATGCAATGGAGGAGAAAGAGAATGGGTTCGATTTGATCATGGGATTGATGCTGTTGGTCGCCGTAATCGGTTCAAGTACGGTGATGGTTAGCTGATTTCAAGGCAGTTCATAAGCGAGAGAGCAGAATCGAGAAGAGGGTTTGCTGAGACGAACAAAGAGGAAGATACAGTGGTATTAGTGGTCTCTCGTGAAGAGTGAAAGAATGGGGATGTGAAGTCAAAAATGGATTGAAATCGATGTTGTTGTTGAAATCAGAGAGTGAGTTGAGTTACGTAAGTAGTGTTGGTGGTCCGAGATGGATGCGGGTTTGTGTATAAGTTCTGGCTGATGTTGCAGGGAAGAATGGAAGAACGAGCTTCAATAGATGTATGTTAGGGATTGTGAATGAGACAGGAATGGAGCTGAAAATGGCCCCAAATTATGGCCGGAAGTCCTATAAACGAACGTAACTCCTACGGCTTTTTTCCGACCGGCGAGTCAACTCGGCGATGACCGATCCGGACGAGCCGAGCGACTCAACTCACCCCAAGAAGACCACCACCGAATCGAAAGCCGACTCGGTAGCTAACTCACTCTTCCCTTGACTGTTGACTGACTGGGTTGACCCGTTTGACCGTTAGTCCTAACCTGAGGATCGACGGAATATTCCGTCGAATATTCTCTTGACGGAGAAATTTCCAGTGACCGGCAGCGACTATTCCGCCGGATTCGCCACAATCCCGCTTTTCAAATGAGCCAAAAATTCCAGAATTTTCTATGGACTTCTCTCATGGGTGTGAAGACTTGGGCTAGGAATTGGATGGAGAATTGACTCAAATTTGGAAAGAGAAGGTGGAAGAGTTGAGAAAAGCTTGGATTTGGAAATTGAATTGCAAAAGGAAAAGGATTCTACTCCTTAGAAGATTTGGAGAATATTGAAGCCTATAAATAGAGAAGTTTTCTACATCTTTTACACACACCTCTCTACACACACAACACTTGTGTTTTTGCTTGCTTTTCTAAGATTTTTCTTTTAATTACTTGTGTGAATTTGAAAATTCTTCTTTTAATAATTATTATTTGTGTGAATTTCAAAAACATGAGTAGCTAAATTTCTTATTGATTGAGGATGAATTCCTAGTTCTTAACATGATTTGAGTTTTGTTTTCAAATTCTATCTTGAAGTTTTTCACATAATTATCGTTTGTTTTTACTAATAGGAGTGATCTTAAAGACATTCATGATTGATTGATAGATTGTTTGAGTGCACGCTAAATTGATTTGTTAATTTGATCTAAAGCTAGTGAAAGTTAGGAGATAAGTAATCGTTTCTTGACTCTTTACATAAGTAGCAAACACGAGACCTTGCGAGGGATTCCGTGGAGCAATTGTGTGTAGAAACAACGTTAGCAAGTGGACCTTGAGCTAAGAGTCTAACTACTAATATCAACCTAAGAAATTCACAAAACTTAATGCATGAGCCAAGTTACATCTAGGTTGAGCTAATTCTAGGTGGCTTGGTGATTAGAATCCGTGAGTCGAGAACTTCCGTGTCCTAAGTGATACAAGGGATTTAGGGGTTTAGCACCGAGCTAGCCGCTTTACCTACTTGGTGATAATCAGTGACTAATAACAAGTAGAAAAGAACATAACTTGATTCATTGTTTTGCAACGAAGAAGGATTCCTTGATCTTGTCTCTCTTATTGCTTTCAACTTTATCTTTTAATTGCTTTGTTTATTTTCTTTTGCTTTTTACACCCCCCTTTTCGTGACAATTTTTACAACTAGAATCTCTTGCTCCTCGTGGGATCGACCTGACTACCCTATATTACTTGTTAATTAGGTAGTAAAGTATTAATTAATTTGATTGCACCTACGACACGCATCAATCCACTGTTAGATGAACACCTGACTTAAGATTCAAGCTAAGTTTGCTTAGATAATAAGCAATCAATATCCACCGTTAGATGGTTTAGCTTGATACAAACAAATGAAATATACTTATATTTAGATATGGATGAACCATACCTAAACGTTTATAACAAGTTGGCTCAATAACAGTTAACCGAAGTTAGCCATATGAACACTTTTAGCTTAGCTATATTCATCTAACATTTCTAGACTCAATTTGATAATCAACCAATTGTGATAGATAATCAAATGTATATAAATATGTTTTAAGAGAGTTGTTCAAATGCTCACTCACTACACCAAATCCTGGTTTTTGCAACGCCAGTATTTTTTGATGTGCAACGGATATAAACGTTGTAAATAGAGCAACGGCAATATACGTTGCACAATAAAATATCCGTTGCACCATTTATAGAATAATTCATAATAACCGAGAGTAATTTGTGCACCGTTGATATAGGGTGCAATCCAATGGTTATTCTAAATTAAAGTATATTCAAGGGTTTTTATTTATTTATCTATTTTTGTTTTAACTTCAAAATATTTTATATTTGAGGAGTGAATAAAATCCTCGGATATTTGCAGACCTGTTTTTCTTGTTTTCATCTATCTCTTATGAAAATCTCATAGATTCAATCTCAACTCTCACAAATCAAAGACTAATCCTATCCCCATCTCAAAATCAAGACCTTTGTATCAGATTTAAAAGAAAACCCCTCTTTTATAACCATGGATTTAACCAAAAATAAACCATCACCACATTTCAGCTCACCTATTTTCTGTTCGAGAGGGCCTTCATATCCTATATCACGGAATCAAGCCTGATTTCAAAACCTAATCCTAACCGCATCTTTGAATCAAAACCCATCTCAGAATCAAAATTTTATATCCTCTAATTTTGTAACCCTAGATTTAGTTAATTTTTCTCCTGAAATCAAAGAAAACCCTACAAAGCTGAGAGTACGAAGAAGATTTCACCAGGTATAAACCCTAATCTTTTACCTGTTTTTGTTATCATTGATTGATTTTGTGAATAACATCTTTTCTTAGGTAGTGTTTTGTAAAGATTTTGCAATTTTTCTTTCCATTTACTATTTGATGGAGTTTTAAAGCATGTTCTTCTTTTGATTTTTGGTGTTATAACTGTTTGTTGGTGGTAGCAGGTGTTGGTGGTGTGGTTTGTGCTACAGATTTTCGGATTTATTTGATGGTGGTGCATGTGTTTGTGATGGAACCCTTGGATTTGTTAAGAGAATAGGTGGTGATGGTAGTAGAAGCTGGTGGAGATTCGACTGAAATGAATGGCTGATGATTTTTGCTTTTTGTTGTAGTTAGTGGTGCATTTATTTAACTTTTATGTCAATGTATAAAGGTGATATGATTCTTAACATTATTGTCGCTAAAGTGCGTTGGTTTGGATTTGTTCGGTTTGAGGAAATCGTGAAGGTATTGTGACAATAATTGAGGAGCAAATCTCAGGTCGGACTTTACTAATAGGAAACCCATATTGTTGAAGAATATTGAGATGAGTTCTTGAAGAACTGTGGCCTGGAGACAGTGGTTTTATTTGACAGATTTTGTATTGTCTTTTCTATTTCTTGCATTTTGATTGATTTGGTTTTTTGCTGTTCTACAGGATGAATCCAAAACAAGAGAGATGTACACTCACTCAAGAAGCAATTTTGACCAAGAACAACAAATTTTTTTTACACTTAAATGGCTCGGTAGGTGTTATATATTCTAACTCTAATTTAGTTATTTATGCACAATCAAACAATTTCTTAGTAACTGGAATTATTAATTTGTGGTATGAGTGTGTATTAGGTCAGAGTTTGCAAAAATTAGGATAAGGAATTTACTACAAATTCATGTGCTAATTTAGTACCAAACTTATTATCATATCATAACTACCTTCCGCGTCATTCACATAACTAATTAGCTTATTGTTAGAAGTTCATTTGCAAGAGGTTGTAAATTGAAGGATACTTTTAATAATTGTCCCAACTTGCAGCAGACACCAAATTTTTTGGACCATCCTAATTAAGAGGAGTGGGATTAACTGTTGGTTAAGTTTGGACTGTCTTTTCAACTTTTTTTTTTTTCATTCATAAGTAGGGTAGGTTGTAAAAAGCACGATAAGCTTATCGACCTTTTCACAAACTAACAATCCTAAACAGGCCCTTTGATCCATCATATTTTTGTGAAGGTTCATTGAATTAGCAAAACATCTTCTTATGACTAATGAACTAACATGTTCAAATTTTGTAGCCATCGTTATAGGTTCCCTCACTCAGAACCATGTTTGGCTTTTATTTACTCAGAACTCCGTTTGCAACTTTTTTGAATTTTATCAAATTTCTCGCCACCTTTAGAATGCATGCAAAGCAGGGACTTTTGTACGTCTTATGTATAAGGAAGACTTAAATATTGGAGATGCAATCAATAGCAACCATGTGAACGACAAAGATAAGAATTTGTATGGATTTTTACTGTGTACGGATTTTTGGTATACAATTTCTGTAAACTATGTTCTGTGGTCAGAGTTGTTTATTATATTTGAGGGCATTTGGAGTCTTCTTTTCGGCATGAAACATGATTATGGTTGTGGTATACAACATTACCCGGGCTCAGTAAGTTTGGGGAGGTGGATTTAGTTAACTCTGTAATATGCTAATATATGAGTTGTTATCTGTGTTGCATGATCGTATCTCTTTAGGTAAATACTCATTTCAACCTATTTATCCCAAGCCTTCAATATAGGAACGTCAAAACCACTGCAAGTGACGAGAAGTGATTCAGTTTAACTTATTTGATTGGTTAGAGATGATTTGGCAACCAAGTTTCAATTAGTAAATGGATTAAGTTAAAATTCGGTTTGAGTTGTTTTGATACAAGTTTGAAAGAGGGAAAATTCCCTAATTTATAATGAATGAATGAATGATTAATGTTTTTTTTATTGGTCCATTTCTCTGGAAGAGGCTCGGGCCCGCTCAAGCAATTGCATTTCAGGGATTAAATTTCATTTTACAACCACTGGTGCTACTGGAAAACAATAAGAATAACAATGTCTTTTGTTTTATGGGTTGAAAGGAAGCCTCTGACATGGTGGTAAGAAAAATCCTTGGATCGATTGTGTGCACGGCGAGTGTTGCTGCTGCAAGGGGAGGTATTTCACCGGTTGCAGCAGACACAATAATGGTCAGACTGCATTTGTGGGTATATGTCTAGACTCTAATTTCTACACAGTTCCACTTATTATATACGCATATAAGTGACCTCGTATTTCCATATCTTATTGTGTATGATGAATTTGGGTAATAGGTAGGTTCAAGTCACAGAAGTGTGCTTGAGGTCATGGCTGATTCCCTGACATGAACATATAGTTTATCATATTAAAAAATGTGGAATTCTTGTTGACTTTTGTGTTGATAAACTAGTCTATTTTGATGCGGTCTTCTGATTAGTATAAATAATTTGTATGCAGAAGTGAATTTATGGAGAAGAAAATGAAAAGATGGGAGTAATATCGAGACGGGTAGTGCCCGCGTGTGACATCCTTTCTTGATTTAATGAGAGGTGGATAAAAAGGTTGGCACAAGCTTCATTTTTGCGGTGTGTTGGTTGATATCATCTAGGAATTTAATTTAAGGATTTCGATTGCTACTACAACTATTTTATAATTTGGCAGGTCGTGAAGTTATATGATAGGAAAAGTGGAAAGCTATGTGAATATGCTTTTGTTCAACCACAAGGTATATTATTTACTCTCTTTTCAAGAACTGATGATGAAGTAGTGATTTCTAACAGTCTATTGTTGGTGGTGTTAATTGTTGATCGAATTTTGGGTTTTACTAAGTTAATTGTTATGTGTGGTTTACTTCCATGCAACCAAAGGATACTTGCTAGAACATTCGACTAATGGATTAGTTACCCACGTATTTTTTGTTCGAGAGTATGCAATCTCATTCGCCGGGAGGTTATCCCTGAAAAAAATCCAAAGATATGTTCTTCTAGCACTTTGTCGCGATCTCATACAACCGCCGACATATCCGGAATAAATGTCAAATAAAATGTCTTAGTGTTTTGTTTATACATCAGCTCGACTAGTGAACTATCTCTTCTTTTTTACTCTTAAATTTCTCCGTGCACTACTGATAAAGATTCATGAGGCCACTGGGGTGAATGCAAGTAACGGTGTTGTAAACGGTAATTTTTTTACTGTTGGGAATCTTCACTGTCGTAATGATTTATGGAACCATTATGCCATATGATTTATTTATTTATTTGTTTTTTTACAACTCTGTGATTGAGCCGTATAATGAGTATCCACTTTTGCTTGGATTCTTATTCTACCATGAATCAGGTTTCATGCATCAAATGCTCAAAGTTGTAGACCAGTTTTCAAGGAAGAAGAAAATGGAGCATTCATAAATTAATGTTTTGCTCATTGTCAAACTTAGAGAATGGATACTTGGTTTGTTGATGATTCTCCTCTTATAAAAAAAAAGGTATATCTCGTCTAGCTACTTTCGTTGAATATAGTAAAACCACGTGATCATAATAACTTCATAAATGATGCATTTGAGAACATGAATTGTAACATCTTTGGCTCACTAGAATTTTATATCCGTAATACAGGGTGTTGTACAATATGTTGGAGACTGGTACCTTGATTGTGTGCGAGTCAACGCGATTGATTTTCCACACCCTTGTGATCATAAACTTACATATAAAGCTGCAAAGACATGTATAAACTTACATATAAGTCAGTAAAGGCGATTGGTTGTCTTTCAACCAGTGTGCGGTTTCTAAGTTCAAGTTTCTTGAGTTGCTTGGATAATTCCATTCTACAATGTCACTATCGGATATTTGGTTATTGAACTGTCACCATAGCCCATATTTGTACTAGTGTTTGTTTTGTCCTCTCGAACCCGAGCAGGTTGGTATTTCGTCTGTCTAATACTATTCGTTATTTCGTAACTTTGCTTCTCTCGTTTGTTTCAAGGTTTCTCGAGTTACCATTTCCTAAAACGCCGTAGTTTGTATCTCGTTGTTTTTGATCCTAGCTAACACGAAATTTATCACGTTGTTGTATTTCCGCACTCCACGAATTGTATACCTTCTCTCCTAGTCTTACAATCCACATGTTAGATATGGTGCCGCAATGGCAAAGTGGGCACTTCATGTGCGTACAGTTTGAGTGAGGCCATCTCGTTTCTAAGCCACTCACATCGATGTTGATTTTGTTCGTCAAGGGGCACTTATTGCAATGGCCATGGTGATGATTCAAACCAAAGGAAACTTGTGATTCTCGTGTTGGGTCTTTCGTGTATTTTTTATTACTTAGCCTAGTAGACTGTTTTTCTTTGTAATATTGTACTAATACTTGATGCGACTTTATTTTCTTTATGTTTTGTTTTTCTTCCTTGGAACTCATTTGTATCGTGTTTTATCTTAGGCGTCGGCTGAAAAATTATTCTTGACAAGCATGAGGATACCATGAGCAAGATGGGAGCAATTTTAGCGTTTCTGGGATTCTTGATGCTGGGGGTAGAATTGTGACCATCAGGCTGCTTTCTAAAAACAGGCATGATAAAGTCTTTTTTTTTTTTTTATCAGAAGCATGATAAAGTCACTGCAGTAGTTGGATTGGCTGTCTGTAGCCAATTTTGGCATGATATATATGTATATATCTTGATGGGTTGTGATATATTGGGTCTTTTAGTTGATCTACAATGGTATATGAATGTGCAGAATATATTTTCAGGTGCAGAAATCCGTCGTAATTCTAATTTTCACATGGAATTATCGTCGGAACTTATTTATTTATTTTTTCTGTAAACGGGTTTACAACGTATATAAGTGTTGCTCAAATTAGAGTAATACGTTGCCTAAATTATTGTAACCGTTGCACAAATTAAAGAATCCGTTGCTCAACAAACGTTGGTAATCTATTTTACCAACGTTTATATACGTTGCACAAATTAATTTGACCAATGGATTTTGGCGTTGCACCAAAATTTGTTACGCCATATTCCCAACAGATATTAGCATTGGTGAAATTCATTTGCAACGCGTATATCCGTCCCAAATCGGATGTTTTGGTGTAGTGACTATCTCATAAAAATATTCATGAAGCATTTGAAACATATTTGTCTTGGTTTGTAAGTGTACAAGGTACGTATACAAGAACCAATTCATGAACATAATGCCATGGTTTGCAAACCGAGTTCACATACCTTAAAGCATTAAGAATGCAGGGACTTTAGTTCGCAAACGAACCTGAGTTCATGAGTATAGACAATAGTAGCATACAGAGTATATGAACAAGTTGTCATACTTACCGATTTTAGAACCTAACCACTGAGTTCGCGAACTACCGTTCCGGACCTTGCCTAGTTTTGTCGTTCGAAAACCACAGTTTCGGACCCGTCACAGATAAACTCGTTCGCAAACAAGAGTTTTGGACCAGAACTAGTACTTCACTGTTTGCATACTGTACGCATACTGTGTTGTATCCAGACATGGGTAGTAGTTCTAAAACTCTCGTTAATCGATTTGAAACATCCTTAGAAGAAGACAATGGTAATCTTACACATACCACTAGCTTCAAGTAATTTTCAAATGATTATTTGATCAATATGAAACATCCCGAGTTAACATCAAATGATTGTCTCACACAGATCATGTAAGATGTTGAAGGTAATTTTCACATAATCAATCTTGACTTAATATTTAGATTCCAACAAATAAATTGTTTACAACTAAAGTTGTCAAGTATATGATAAAGCTAACTAATATTTAGACTCATATTTTGAGAATTATATAAACGAGATAAACTCGACTCAAAATTTCAAATGTGTATAACATAAAGTCTATATAGCTATACGACTTAGTTTCATTAGTAGATAGAATTGAATATACTTATGAGCATGATAGATAAGTTTTAGTCTCCACATACCTTTTATCATCGGGTTCCTCCAAGATCTCTTGCTCAACTACACACTTCTATCCTAATCCAAGACATAATTATAAGTGTATTCAAGATATAGTTTTTATCAACTAAACTTGACAAACAAGATTGAGATAGCAACGCTTGCGAAGTTCGATCACACTACACCTCACTATATTTTGATTAGTTAGTCCATAAAGTTGTATAATTGAGAATGTTTATTGATTAATTTCATGAGTTATTTACACAGGAAAAATTAGATTACACTTAGCAAGTAGAACACTCCGAACTTTCTCCTCCTAATGACTTGCCCAACAATTCCCAAAAGATCCCTTCTACAATGTACTCACTCGACCTTCCTTTATTTTCTAGAATGTCTCGCGAAGTGTTTGTACAACTTACTCAATCTCGCGACACTTCTTAACCCTCGCCAGTTCCATGTCTTTCATTGTTTTGTATGTCGCTTCTCATCAAGGCTGCTCATTTTAGTTTCTGCGACTCCCCCGCTGCATCAGCTGTTTATTGATCCCGCGAGCCCCATGCATCAAGTGACATTACGATCCTACATCTTGCCTCTTTTTCCTTTGGAATGTTGCTCAAAAGCCGATCTTTAAGGAAAAATCAAGGTTGTAAGTGTGACCTTTGGTTTTTGTCATTTAGGGAATGAAAGAAGAATACCGTACTTGAAAAGTACGTACCACTTATTCTTTTGCGAAGTGTCAAGCTCCTATATTTGAAGTGTCATTTCGCCTCATGTGTTATCGAGTTCGCACTTCTCGCCTATTAGAAATATGCTCCTAAGCCATAACATTTTTCTGCCTAATGTGAGTATCCCCTGGTGAAGAATTTTCCTTTTCCTTTTCATCTTCTTCATCGCCTCGTAAAGTGTTCTTCTTCTTTATCGCTCTGCAAGTGTTTGTCTATTCTTACCATCTTCTTCACCATTTTTGCTATTCCCTACCAGCTTGTTATTCTCATGGCGCCTGTGTTTGTTAATTGTGCCATATCTCATGATAGATAAGTTTTAGTCTCCACATACCTTTTATCATCGGTTCCTCCAAGATCTTCGCAGATCTTCTTCTTTAAGTGATGAACGTCGTGAAGTCTAATGCTCAACTACACACTTCTATCCCAATCCAAGACATAATTATAAGTAGACTAGAAATCAAGATATAGTTTTTATCAACTAAACTTGACAAACAAGATTGAGATAGCAACGCTTGAAGAGTTCGACAAGACGCATGTACTCTAACATATTACTAATATGAGAAACTAAGTAGAGATACTTCTAAGGAAAACAGAATTAACCGATTATAAAACAACAAAGAGAGAATGGAATAAATTTTAGCAAAGAGACTTTAAATTAAACCAACAACTAACAAAGTTACGGGAAAAATGCTTACTTCCCCAAAAAGATCCCTTTCTACAATGAGCCAAAGGGTAGAACCATTAGTATCCACCACATCATATTAGTTACCGATAGAGAATGAAATTTTGACATGGGTGTAACAAAATAAAATATCATGACAAAAGAAGATAAAATGACCAGTGCTTGATGAACTATGAGATAATAAGAACCTCAAAAAAAAAAAATACTGGGTCTTAATAATAACAAAAAAAAATCCATAGCATCTCAACACAAACAACCCCTTGGAGAAATTTACACTAAAAATGTACTGAAAAGATAATCAAAGAGAAAAGAAGACAAGAGACTAAATAAAAGATGATTTAAAGAGTTGAATTGAGAAGAGAGGGGATAACAAAGTCAACTAAGAACCCTCGCCGAAAAACATGGCGATACAAAATCAAGCACTGACTTTTTAACGAACAGTTTATCTTCAAAAGGAAAATGGGGAGAAAATGAAGGAATGAAATTAAGACAAACAATAGGTGGTCTGATACATCAATAACCTAAGAAAATGCCAATAAATAAACCTCACCAAATGAACGGTATGGTGAACAAATAAACAACCTGGCTACCGAGAATATTTGATGTATTTTTATTTTTATTATTATTGTTATTATTACTTTTTATAAAAAAGGACCGCTAGGGGCAATTTATAAAGGAAAAAGAAACGAGATCCTTGCACATCATCAGAAAAGGGCGTTGGTAGCCTAGCAACAATCTGGGCACCGACTCCCTTTTGAATAATAATACCTATTCTATGAAAAAGAAACCCTCCTATTTACAATTAGCATCTTGACTAGCAAGATAGTTCCTCAACCTTCTCAAAAAAACACAAGTATCATCACCTAACTCACCAAGAGTTGAAAAATCCAACACCCCGAACTCATACTCGTGTGCAAGGCATTTGTCCAAGTACTTATTGCGCTTGCGAATGACTGCATCATAAATGGCTTGTCCTGGGGTAAAGGAAGTGGTACGGGCACTAGTAAATGGAGAAGCACCTGTGACATCATAGCAAACGTCCCTGCTGTTGTTCCAATTATAAACCAGCAAATCTGCAGGCCTGATAGCGTGAGCCGAGTCAGATAAGAAAACCATAGGGACCTCTTTACGAGCTGCCACGCTAGCTTTATAAAATATTCTTCCAATGCATCACGCACCATATCATGTCGAAACTTAACACCGACTTCTCTGGCACAATGAATAGCATGATCTCCATATATGTCCATAGCCCGCTTACAACAAGGACACAAACTATAACTGCAAAAATGGGAATACCCAATTTGTAGCTCAAAATCGCACTTAATCGCGAGGCCCAATAGATTGGTTCAAGCCCTGAATGGGTATAGCCTTGAGAAAATCCATGGCATGGTCAGCTTTATTACATTGCCAGAGTGCAGCCTCTCATGCAAATAATGAATAGTTGATGGGCAATTCCTTCTTGATTACAACAAAATAATCAAAATAATAGTTGAAGGGCAATTCCTTTTTATTATTATTATTTTTATTATTCTTTTTTTAAAATTAATGAATAGAATAAGGAAACTAGACCTAATTAAACAACAATTAAGTAAGGTGAGAAAGAGATGATACCAAACGGGTTCAAAAAAACAAACCAGCAGATGCGTAAGGATGATAATTGATAGAAAGGTAGGACCAAATTACCAACCACTAGCAAGAGATGGAGAAGCTTCATAGGAAATTCAAATAAATCAAAACCAGATCGAAGAAATCAATACCCAAATCGAAGAATAGAAGGAAAATCCCGGTAACTAAGATGAATTTGCGGCCCTAAGGCCTGCATCGTTCCTAAAACAACAAGGTTTAGCATCTCACGGGAAGTGAAGAAAATAAGGGTTTTCTATGTTTATAAGAAAATTTACCGAGCGAAGGAATTGATTGATGGTTTATAGTACAAAATCAGAGACATGCATGAATTCAAATGGATGAAAATGAAGAATCGGGGAGGAACTGGGTCGACTCGATATCCCCCCATCCGTAGAGCTCAAATATAGTGGCAGACTATTCGAGGCCGTCCCTTGCAATATCGTGAACAAAAGCATTGTTCCAAACAAGATTTGACCTTGAGACCTAGAAAACATGAACACAATAATTGTCCCTAACAAGACTTTGTCCTAACAAGGAAGACTTGACCTTAACCTATGTTGGAAAAAATATGTCGTTTCGGTTTCTCGGAAATCAGGATCATGCAACAAATAAAATACTAACAAAAGAGAGTTAGAAAACTTATCGGATTGGGTTGATCGAGGCAAGGTAATCCTCTTTCCTCAAAGACAATTATGTTAGAGAAATGCTCGGTCGAACTTGCATGCGTTGCTATCTGTAGATGGTGGATTTTCGACAAGGGCTAAAATCGTAAACCCATAACTGTATATGCTCTTGATCCAGCAATCAGACGAGTATTGAGGCTTATGTCTCTTATCGAAAGCGTGAAAGCTCATGCCACGAGAATATATGACTGAGAATACTGTCTCTCAGAGTATATGTAGATATGTAGTCTCTCAGCTGAGGAAACGGCATATCTCATGAATACTGAGCAATTTCAGTTATCACTTTTATATAGAATTGCAAGATTATACGGCTCCTAGAAAGCTTGCCTTCTAGTATAGAGAAATAACGTCTTCAGGATGTAACAATGTTTTTCCTGACTATATAAAATAAATATGACGCTTCAACAAGCTCATATCACTCAATTCCTGAATAATTAATGCTCCTAGACGATCGTACTAGTATAGAGCCATCAATTAATTATTCTTAAATCATTAGATCCATTAACTGAATCCTTGGAAAATATTCAATGTTTTTCATAATATTTCGTTACTTCAATTTATGGTTCTTCCCAGCAGAACTCCATGGGTTAGTAATAAATATTCAACACACGGGCATCTGAGCTACTATCGAGTAAGCCCCGACCAAAATGGTGCAAGTGTACTCAATAATAATGCACTAACAAGCACCTGAATGCACGAATGAGTATTTCAAAATACAACGGGACGATGAACCTATGCAAAATAAGAAAGAAAATAATAAATAATAAAATATTAACCTGGGGACTGGGCCCACCGGTGGGCCGTGCCGGACCATTCCCACGTCCAATTTTATATTTTATCATATTTTATTATTTTCCTTGATCTCATGAAAATTCCCTCATTTGAACAAAATTCCTTCGTTGCAAGGAAACTCCTCAATTTCATGGTGTTTCCTTCACATCAAGGAAATAATAAATAATTATGAAAGGTATGCGGGACCAAGCCTACTAGCCTACGGCCATGCCCTAGTTGTGGCCCCACACCTTACATTCCTTATTATTTTATTATTCTTTCCTTCATCCCATGAAATTCCTTGATCTCATGGTATTTCCCTAATTTCATGATATTTTCATAAAGTCATGAAACATAATATAAAATTAGGTAAACTCAGGGACCGGCCCTAGCTTGGTCCCACACGCCTCTTATTTTATTATTATTATTTTTTATGCTTCCTTCACTTCATGGAAACTCCTTCACTTCAAGGAAACTCCTTGATTTCATGATATTTTCATAAAGTCATGAAAAATAATATAAAATTAGGTAAACTTGTGGGACCGGCCCTAGCCAAACTGGTCCCACACGCCTCTTATTTTATTATTATTATTTTTTATGTTTCCTTCACCTCATGGAAACTCCTTCACTTCAAGGAAACTCCTTGATTTCATGATATTTTCATAAAGTCATGAAAAATAATATAAAATTAGGTAAACTTGTGGGACCGGGTCCTAGCCGGCCGGTCATGCCCTAACCGGTCCAACACGCCTCTTATTTTATTATTATTATTATTTTTTATGTATCCTTCACCTCATGAAAACTCTTTCACTTCAAGGAAACTCCTTGGTTTCAACAAACTCCTTGATTTCATGATATTTTCATAAAATCATGAAAATAATATAAAATTAGGAAAAGTGCCATGGGACCGTGTTCATTGGCCGGCCGGCCATGCCTTAGCCATAGCCGGTCCCACACTCCATGATTCCTTCATTTTATAATTATTTTCCTTCATCTCATGAAGTTTTCTCGGCTTTCAAAGAAAATCCCCGATTTCTTCATATTTTCTCAAATGATTGCTCAAACGCACATCGACAATATCAAAATTCTCGGGACCGAGACGCGAACACTTTGATGACATGAGCATATTACCTTGACCAACCAAGGTTGGCTCTTTGGCTTGCAAGAGGCGGGTCCCATATATTTTCATCATTTGACCTAATTTGTTCATATTAGGTTCAAACTCTTCCAAACAACTTGGAATTCCATGAAATGATCGTCAACATCCCATGACCACTCAGGGCCGGTTTCATGACCCCTTGGTCGTTCCCTCATCTCTTCATAATTAATTAGGTTTTATCACCTAAGGCTCAGACGAGCATTATCACCTAAGGCTCAGACGAGCATTATTTTAATAAATGATTAAACCAGCATTTAATCATTCTTTCATCAACAAATCAACAAGTCTTCAAAAGACCTTGGTATTTTCTCACTTGAGCATCTGGGCACTACATGGTCGACCCATGATCCCATGTAGCCGGTCTCTCCTTCACTCCGTGGTTAATTTTCAATAAACCATCAATTATCATCAATTGATCGAATTAGGGTTTTGAGTCCAAGGTTCATAATTCCATATTCAAACGCTAATAATTTTACGATGATCTCATGGTCAACACTTTATTAATTATATTTGGTTCATTTGCCAGTATTTCAATAATATTATATTTGGTCATGCTACCAATAATTCATCAAACGAGCAATATTTGCTCAGATGAGCAATATTTGCTCAAACCAAGGAACATTGGTTCAACCATCAATATTCAACAGTTCATCGAATGAGAAATATTTGCTCACGTTAATTATGTTTATTCATACATTATACCTCTGTCTCAACTGACATGTTCAAATTCATGAGTCTCAGAACATTTTCAAATCATGTTCGACTCAACAATACAAGGACTCATCGTCCCATGAAGTCATGAAGTCAGCAACTGACTAACTAAATCACGAGACATCAATCATGTCACATGGGGGAATATTAACTAGGGTTTTGGTCTGGCGGTCTACAGCACGTGTGTTCATGCACACGATGAGAATGTGAGCAAGTAGTGCAATCAGTTGGAGGAGTTAGCAAAGTAGTGGATGGAAAATCAACCAAGTCTCCGCACAATGAGCAACTCGGTTTTAACACGATTTCCACTTCCCCACTCTTTGACTCCAGCAACTATCACACTTCATGGGATCAAGGTGTTTACAATTCTAACAATATAAATAAGTCTCTTAATCCTGATTGAAAACAAGACAATCTCACGTCAAACAGACAACACGAGATTAACAACTCAACATCTGAGCAATTACTCTCAACAGAGCAAATTCAATCATTCAGAACTTATCTTATTTTCAGAATACACAATACACATACAATCTTCGATTACCATTGATCTCACACATTTCGTAGCTTCCCTTATACAGATCGACCCATCCTCTCTTGTGACCGAATTTACTCTAGAACGTCCATTGTCTTGGTTTAGGCCGGAGTACTACAGATTGATCTCTCGAATTCAAAGCACTCCCTTTTGCAAAGGATCCGTGAGGTTTAACAGTTCGCTCGGTTCAAGGAGTTTCCTCCGCGCGGTCGTCTCCTCAATTCCGTAAAAACCAGCAACTCGTTTTGCCCCATCTACACTATCTCAAGCATGTTTGTCAATGTTAGTGATCAAAAATATAAGTATTGATTTCTAGCCTATTTATAGATGTCTCGGACTAGGACATAGATTGTGTAGTTGAGCTTAGACTTCACGGCGTTCATCATTTGAAGATGAAGAACTACTAAGGGGAGCTTGTGGACCTTCATCGACAAAAGGTATGTGGAGACTGAAACTCATCTATCACTTAGAAAGTATATTTCTACTCTATCTCCTATATTGAGACATAAGTCGTATTACGATATAGTTTTCTATATACACGTTTGAGATTTCGATCTGATTTATCTCGCTTACATATTTCTCGAAATATGTGTTGGCAAGCTTTCGCTTCGACCGAGTTCATCTTATATCATGTGAAAATTGCCGAGTAACATCGTACATGGTTTGTGTGATACAATCATTTGGTGTAGACTTGGAATGTTTCGTTATGATTATTTCAATATCTTGAAAATTTCTTTGATGCTAATAGTGTGTGAAAACGGCTATTGTCATCCTCTAAGAAAGTTTCAATGATTGAAATAAAGAGTTTTTAATCAAGTAACCATGTTTGGATATAAACATAGTGTGTTATCACATTTGTGTGTAAGTCCAAAACCGGGAACCTGAAGTATGCGTACCCTTACGCGTACTGCCGGTTGTTAGATGTCTGGGAAAGTATGCGTACAAGTACGCATACTGGCGGAAGTCTCACGTCCGTGAATTTCTGCAGGAGTTTGGAATGTAAATTAGTATGCGCACCTGTACGCGTACTGGCGTAACCAAACTTGGTCCGGCTACTTAAGTATGCGTACAGTTTGCATACTTGAGTTGGTTACCATTGGAGTAAGTCTTTGATATACTTTTCTCTAGATATAAACTCTTTGATATACTTTTCTCTTTGATATAAACCATTGGACCCGTCCATTGCAATCAATCAGCAAATAAAATAAGGAATGCAATCTTTGCAAACCGTGGCTATAATGTTCATGAATTGATTCGAGTGAATCAAACCGATTTTGCTTCAATTGTGTTCTTATATACTTCTATGAGAATATAGCAATTGAACGGCTCTTAAACTAGTTTCATTTGAGTCATTTGAACTAGTTATGGTTAAGATGAATAAGGTTGATATGAGAGTAATCATATGGCTAACTTCGGTTAACTATTGTTGAGCCAACATGGTGTACACGTTTGGGTACGGTTACATAAACCTAAATGAGGGTACATTTTATTTGTGTGTAACAAGCTAAGTTCGATCTAACGGTTGAAAGATATTAGCTTGGTTGAATCATGGTTTTCATCTAACAGTGAATATTAAATGCTTTGTTACCAAGGTAACTTGGATTGCAAACCCTGATTTGAAAACTACATAAAGCAGAACTCTAGCAACTGGGAAACCTAATCCCCACACCTCTTGTGTGTTACTAGTTGTATCAACTAGAGTCGATTCTCCTTTAACCTTAGGTTTCTATCGAGACCCTGTAGGTTAACGACTTCAAAGACTTCATTGGGATTGTGAAGCCAGACCCAACTATTTTCTTTGTAGTTGCGTGTTCTGATCTTGCCCGATTGTATCGTTTGAGTACATCTTCTCTAAGATTTGCTCGAGATTAATACCTCCGATAGGCAAGATAAAAATTAATCACAAAAACCTTCGTCTCATCGTTTGTGATTCCACTATATCTAGTTTTTCCATCATACGATTTAGATTATTGTGAGGTGATTGATAATACTAGGCTGTTCTTCGGGAATATAAGTTTGGGTTATCAATTGGTTCATGTTCACCTTGATTTATCAAAAGATGGAACAAAAACTCTTGGGTATTTCCGTGGGAGACAGATTTATTCAATCTATAGACTTTTCGTGTGAGACAAATTTTTTTATCAAGTCTTCGACTTTGGGTCGTAGCAACTCTTAGTTGTGGGTGAGATCAGCTAAGGGAATCAAGTGCGTAGTATCCTGCTGGGATCAGAGACGTAAGGAACGTAACTGTACCTTGAATCAATATGAGATTGGTTAGAGTTTAACTACAGTCAAGTCTGAAGTTCATTGGTAGTAGGCTAGTGTCTGTAGCGGCTTAATATAGTGTGGTGTTCAAACTGGACTAAGTCCCGGGGTTTTTCTGCATTTGCGGTTTCCTCGTTAGCAAAACTTCTGGTGTCTGTGTTATTTTTTTTCCGCATTATATTTTGTTATATAATTGAAATATCACAGGTTGTGCGTTAAGATCAATCAATTAGATAATCCAACCTTTGGTTGTTGATTTAAATTGATTGACACTTGAACATTGGTCTTTGGTACCGTTCAAGTTACTCCTCTTATATTCAATCGGGCTCGCAGATTTCTTTTTGTTTATTGAAGATATACTTGAGATATAAACTCTTTGATATACTTTTCTCTAGATTGAGTCTGACTGTCTAGTTGGTTCTCTAGAAAGTATATTGGAGTAAGTCCTCTCAGATTGCCAAACGAATTGTTGGCTGTGGTTGTTAGACCCCCCGCATTTTCAATTGCTATCAAAGCAGGCAAACACATTAAAGACCTTATAAGTTTGTGTTTGTAGCAATCTATGTTCTGAGGACCTAAGTAATATCTCACAAGATAACGCATATTGATATGTCTTCCAAAGATTCTGATTACAACAAAAATCTTGGGTTCGCCTTAAAGGATAGCTCCTTAGTAGATTCTTCCGAATCCCGAGGGAAAAACAAAATTTGTGAGCTCGTGTCGGAATCTGAAATGGAACTCACCAGATCATTAAAAAAAAATTCTGACCTTCAAGTTTCTAAAATTAAGATTCTTGAAGAAAAGAATGATCGGCTTATTGATGAATTTGAGAAATCTCTTGAAAGGGAACGTGAAATCTACATCTTCATTGAATCTCTCTTTAACAAATAGAAAAATTGGTTCAAGAAACTACTCTACAACGTGAAAATATTAGTATACTTGAAGATACTGTTAGAGAAGACTCAATTAGAGAAAAGCGTTTAGTCAAGGATCGTTCATCAGAAATAAACACTTATCGTGTTGAAAAAGAGAAACTTGTTGCATATCTTCAATTTTCCCGAGAACACTGTAACGCCTTGAAAAAGGAAAACTCTGTCTTGATAATTAAGTCATCTTCTGCACCTTCTTCTGATACTCACAAGGTTTTACCTGGTGTAAAGAAAAATTCCTCTAAGGAATTACCTACTGTGAATCACTTGCAAAATTTGCATTGGAGGAAAATGTTTTCGGCAATCATGTCTCAAATCCACGATGATGTTCCTTCTGTGGGAAAAAGAATAACTATGCTCTTCATTGTTTTGCCAGGAAGAAACAAATTTCTGATCTCCATAATTTGCTTCTTTCTACTGTCAACGGAGTAAATCGGGTCTGACGACGTCTTCAGTGAATTGCCTTCCTACAGAAAACCAGAACTCTTATAAAAATGATGTCTCATCTAGAAATCATCACAGGTTGCATGTTCCCCATTATGGTATAAGCTCTTGTACCACTAATGAACACTTCCCTGTGCTCATAAGAACAAGTCTGGTAAGTCTAGGTCAAGAAAATGGAAATCCTCCAAGTTCTCTCCTCTGGAACCGATATCTATAGGTCCTAGACTTAGTCCTCAGAAAAATCCTTCCGATGGACTATTGAAAGGGTTTATGAAAAATTCTTCTGGAATAAGTTATAATCGATGGAAAGGAGGTAATACACAGATGAAACACTCAAAAAACTTGTACAACTCTTCTCCCATGATTTGTAGTGAGGTCACTTCTCACTCCTTTCCCTAACTCTAGGTAATCTCATCCTTGAATCTATCTTGAGAGGTGCAAGGATGATGATTATGGGTCTCAAAATTGATTGTATTATTTTAGTCGTTTTCTTGTTAATCAATCTGAGTTTTGCAATCCTCGCTATCATGACTCGTGCTCTAATTAAAAGTGATTATTGAGCCATACTAACAAAATTTGTGTTATCTCTTGTTGGATTTTTCTTAATCCATCTTTCTCTTGTATACGGTGTGTGTACGTCCATGTCCCTGTTTTGCGAGTTCATAGGGTTTCCTTAATGAGAAATGTCTTCTACTTACTTAAAATACATATAAACATCCTATATTTTATTAATCCATCCCTAACAAAAAAAATATATGGAGAACTCTGCAAAATCTCAAGAGACTGTGCATCTTGATATGGAGGAAGACACTCAAGGACGTGATTCGATTTAAGAGATGGTTCTAAAGAAGATGCTTCCAAGGAAGGAACACAACTCCTGGATTGGTGAATCTGTCAATGATTTAATTCGTTTTCAGGACGATTCAAAGGTCGAGTTTGCAAATCTTAAACTGCAAATAAACCAACTCTTAGATGGTCCTTGCAAACCAAAATATTCTGATACGGAATCAGAAAAAGCTTATCATGGACTGTGTCAAATCTAGACAACTTGCTCGAGTTGTTGATCGGAAAGTTTGTGTTTTAAATCACGAACATGGTGTGTCTACGGTCAAGAGAATAAGGGAAATCAGTAATACCTTCTATGATTGATTCATTGAAAGGTATGAGGTTCTCAAAGAACTTTGATTTTGTCTAGGAAATTTCTTATGAGAATTTTTTTCTTGTGTTTTTAGAAGGATTAATAGGGTTTGGAATAGCCATTATTGTGAGTACACATAGCTATTTCCAAAGTTTTCATCTTCAAAGTTTTTAGATTTATTTATTTAAATTCTAAGTTATTTGGAAGATGATTGTTGCAATTTTAACCTTTATGATTTTATATATTGCAAATTGTTATGGGATATGTTGTTTACGTCCGTGAACTCCGTGATCTGTCCCATACTTGTTCAAAAGGTATCTCTATTATCTCGGTATGTAAGTATTTATAAAAGATAGAATGAACTTTTTACAAACAAAGGTTTAAGCATTTTATGTCATTATGAAAATATTGATGGAATAAAGGATGCACTTTTGTTTACAAGGATTAAGTCTACTATATGTCATTGTGCAAATAGTGATGAAAAGTAGAATGAATCCTTGTTTATTCTGCATTATTGGTCGATCTCCGATCCACATTTATGTGTATATACCGTGTTGCTCCATAAGTTCTCTTATGTTGAGCATGGCTAATTGAATTGATTATTTTTGTGGCTAATTCAATTGAGATTTTTGGATACTAATCCATGTTTTCATGTGATTTGGTTATGTCCAAAGAAATCCTTCTTTTCATGTAAAAGCAAGGTTGCCTTTGTTGTTCTTACGGGAATGACATTTTATGGGGGAGAGTTCTTTTTGAACTTGTGCTTAATTGCTAGATCTTTGTGGGGAGTGCGGCTGTGGAATATTATAGGGGTTATCTTGTATCTTTATAAACTCCTTGATGAATGCATTTATCTTCGGCTTTATGATTGCATCTAAATTTGTTGGTATGTTATTCTCTTTTGGTCATAAAGAATCTCTATGGAAATTTCATGAGGATCCCACTAGTTTTCGTACCTTTGCCAATTTATATTGACAAAAAGGGGGAGAATTAATGTGTAGTTTCATTCTACAAATACATATGGTCTACGGATCATTATGTAAGGGGGAGTGGTTTTCATGTCGAGATGAAGTATTGACTAAGGGGGAGTGATACATATCACCATAGTATTGTTGTCAAAGTTGTGATACAATTCAACTTTGATGTTGTGTAATAATACTATGACAATGTATAACAATGATCGAGAGCACTTGTTTTCTAATTGTTATCGCTACGGATCTTCAACAACTATGATGCTGAGTTGATCACGTTTGGAATCATGGAGTATTTGGAAGTGACGAAGATTTCGAGTCGTGTTGAAGATGCCGAGGAGATCAAGCATTTGGATGAGAAGCTACAAAGTTTTATTTATTTTGTAATCCATATGTATTGATAGTTTTGTCACTAAAATTGACAAAGAGGGAGATTGTTAGAGCACTGCTCGGTCGAACTCGTATGCGTTGATATCTCAAGCATGTTTGTCAATGTTAGTGATCAAAACTATAAGTCTTGATTTCTAGCCTATTTATAGAGGTCTCGGACTAGGACATAGATTGTGTAGTTGAGCTTAGACTTCACGGCGTTCATCATTTGAAGACGAAGAACTACTAAGGGGAGCTTGTGGAACTTCATCGAAAAAAGGTATGTGGAGACTAAAAATCATCTATCACTTGGAAAGTCTATTTTTACTCTATCTCCTATATTGAGACATAAGTCGTATTACAATATAGTTTTCTATGTACACATTTGAGATTTCGAGCTGAGTTTATCTCGCTTACATATTTCTCGAAATATGTGTTGGCAAGCTTTCGCTTCGACCAAGTTCATCTTATATCATGTGAAAATTGCCGAGTAACATCTTACATGGTTTGTGTGATACAATCATTTGGTGTAGACTTGGAATGTTTCGTTATGATTATTTCAATATCTTGAAAATTGCTTTGATGCTAATAGTGTGTGAAAACGACTATCGTCATCCTCTAAGAAAGTTTCAATGATTGAAATAAAGAGTTTAGAATCAAGTAACCATGTTTGGATATAAACATAGTGTGTTATCACATTTGTGTGTAAGTCCAAACCGGGAACCTGAAGTATGTGTACATGGACGCATACTGGCGGTTGTTGGATGTCTGGGAAAGTATGCGTACCCGTAGGCATACTGGCGGAAGTCTCACGTCCGTGAATTTCTGCTGGAGTTTGGAATGTAAGTTGGTATGCGTACGTGTACGCGTACTGGCGTAACCAAACTCGGTCCGGCTACTTAAGTATGCGTACATGTTTACATACTTGAGTTGGTTACTTTTTAAAATCGGTTGTGTACATGAACTTAAACATTTATAAAATAAGGAATACAATCTTTGCAAACCGTGTCTATAATGTTCATGAATTGATTCGAGCGAATCAAACCGATTTTGCTTCAATTGTGTTCTTGTATACTTCTATGAGAATATAACAATTGAACGGCTCTTTAACTAGTTTCATTTGAGTCATTTGAACTAGTTGTGGTTAAGATGAATAAGGTTGATATGAGAGTAATCATATGTCTAACTTTGGTTAACTATTGTTGAGCCAACATGGTGTACACGTTTGGGTACGGTTACATAAACCTAAATGAGGGTACATTTCATTTGTGTGTAACAAGCTAAGTTCGATCTAATGGTTGAAAGATATTAGCTTTGTTGAAATCAAGTTTTTCATCTAACGGTGAATATTAAATGCTTTGTTAACAAGGTAACTTGGATTGCAAACCTTGATTTGAAAACTATATAAAGGAGAACTCTAGCAACTGGGAAACCTAATCCCCACACCTCAAATGTGTTACTAGTTGCATCAACTAGATTCGATTCTCCTTTAACCTTAGGTTTCTATCGAGACCCTGTAGGTTAACGACTTCAAAGACTTCGTTGGGATTGTGAAGCCAGACCCAACTACTTTCTTTGTAGTTGCGTGTTCTGATCTTCCCGATTCTATCGTTTGAGTATTATCTTCTCTAAGATTTGCTCGAGATTAATTTCTCCGATAGGCAAGATAAAAAGTAATCACAAACACCTTCGTCTCATCGTTTGTGATTCCACAATATCTAGTTTCGCCATCATACGATATAGATTATTGTGAGGTGATTGATAATACTAGGTCATTCTTCGGGAATATAAGTCCGAGTTATCAATTGGTTCATGTTCACCTTGATTTATCAAAAGACGGAACAAAAACTCGTGGGTATTTCTGTGGGAGACAGATTTATTCAATCTATAGACTTTTCTGTGTGAGAAAGATTTATTCAATCTATAGACTTTTCTTGTGTCTTCGACTTTGGATTGTAGCAACTCTTAGTTGTGGGTGAGATCAGCTAAGGGAATCAAGTGCGTAGTATCCTGCTGGGATCAGAGACGTAAGGAACGCAACTGTACCTTGAATCATTGTAAGATTGATTAGGTTTCAACTACAGTCCAGTCCGAAGTTCATTGGTAGTAGGCTAGTGTCTGTAGCGGCTTAATACAGTGTGGTGTTCAAACTGGACTAAGTCCCGAGGTTTTTCTACATTTGCGGTTTCCTCGTTAACAAAACTTCTGGTGTCTGTGTTATTTTTTTTCCGCATTATATTTTGTTATATAATTGAAATATCACCGGTTGTGCGTTAAGATCAATCAATTAGATAATCCAACATTTGGTTGTTGATTTAAATTGATTGACACTTGAACATTGGTCTTTGGTACCGTTCAAGTTACTCCTCTTAATCGGGCTCATGATTTCTATTTACCGATCATAGATTGAATTAAGAGTTAGAGATATAAACTCTTTGATATACTTTTCTCTAGATTGAGTCCGACTTGTCTAGTTGATTCTCTAGAAAGTATATTGGAGTAAGTCCTCTCGTATAGCCAAACGAATTGTTGGGTGTGGTGTTTAAACCCCCGCATTTTTAAATTCATCCCCGCATACGGTGCTCACGGTTGTACGGATGTCGCCTTCCAAGATACAACGATCACGCCTTGTAGTAAGTAGCACTACAATACTACTAGGCCATCGAATGTTGACAATTACTTTGCTCTAAAATGACTCTGACTCTTGACTTCAAAACTTGTTTTTGTTTTCTTTTAACTTGTATAAAAACAAAACTAAGAGATGGGCTTATATAGAGTCAATGGGGACTCTACAAGGTGTCTTTTCACCAATAGGTGACTCACCATGGCCAATGATGACCCTCCATAACACCTATTAATGACCATGTGCCTAATGGTGAAAAGGGCATAACCCAAACACATCTCATGGAGTTTAACCTTTCAAAACCAATTTTCACTCGCTTAATAATTTTAACTAAAAATTCCAACAACCCAGACTGCATATGATAAGAACTCTAGACCCACTCTTTTTATGTTCATCTGTGTTCTCATTTTTCTTTTCTTCATATTTTCTATATAATATAATTCGCCAATCAATAAACTATTCACCACCACCATCTCCGCCACCACCACCAGTCACCGCTACCACCACCACCGGTCACCGCTATCATCCCATTGTTCAAAGTTCGAACTGCTTTGGATATGGTATCAGGCGACTATCTATTGGGAGTTTGGCAGGATGTTGGCATTTACATAGGTATCTACTGTGAAATATGAGTATTGATCACTTAAGTCGTTGTAGTACAGTGGTAAGTATTCTGCCTGTCACGCGGGTGTCCCGGGCAGCGGCGTCTTTTTTTTTTTTTATATTTTTCATTATTACTCTTTTAAAAGCAGGATTAAAGTAACTTCCCCAAAACACACCACCACCGGTCAACGCTTTGCTAATAGAACCAGGTAAAACTTCTCTCAGTTTCGATATCATCTGGTTGATCTCTTGTGCTGCCCTTTTTAGTTTAAGGTAAATTAGCGGTCTGTGGACTATGATTGAAATGAATGAAATTCGAAAATGAAATTCATAACATGAGTTGACGGCATAGTAGATTCTTTTTCGAAATAATTTCAATTTGAAATTCAAGTTTTTGCATATATGTTACAGTTCTGACGGAAATAATTTTTCATTTACTTGCTGTATCTGTGCTTCAGTAAAGCAGAAAGATAGAAATTTTAACTATGGTAGGGAATGGGACTGACCCTCAAGCTGTTGAGATAGAGGGAAACCCTGGGGTTTCTGATCAATTGAAAAGCCTAAAAATCAACAACAAGCAGCAAGACGATGATTATGTCTCGGTATGGATGTATGTTTTAATTTATTTATTTTTTATGCAAACTGGGGTTCTTCTCCATGACCATTCCTTATTGTATTGCAAAATTTTGATTTTATACTTGCAACCAATACCATGCAGCAATTCTTTTGAGTTATGTAGTAACTAGTAAACACGGTGAAGTGATGAAGAGTATCAAAGTTATTAAACCACTTAGTTGAGAAAGAATTTCGGACACTTGGGACTTATGTGACTTTAGAATGTAACCAAGGAGAAGCTAGAGAGAAATTCTGATGGAATTCTTTCGTGTTTACTTGCGTTTTTTTTCTTTTGGTTGTTTTCTTGTGCCTGCAAGTGAACATTGCTCCTCTTTCATAAGATTAGGGTGTGACAAGGTTGACCAGGGTGGGTTCTGCTGCTTCTGCACATCTGGTGCTTTTTGTTGCCTCAAATCAATAATGACTTTAACTTGCCTACTATTTTATGCATATGTATGATCCTTGTTAGAAATTGTCTTATAAAGCGGACCTAAATTCTAGAAAAAGTTTTTTGGGTTTATTTTTTTCTGAAAAAAGTACATTGCAGTCTCAAGATAGCTATGACACGGCAATCTCGCTGTCACCTCCTGAAAAGAAAGATGATGATGGAGACCAAGGGGATGTGTCAGTAGTAAATGAATCACAAGGTTAGTTTCATAGAATGACTTCATTTTGTTAAGTTAAGTCGGATCTTTCTTATCCTTTTTGTTTTGGAGAAGTAGTTTATGTAGACATTGCCTAGAACTTCAAGCAATATTTTGGTTCTGTACACACACAGATGCTCTCCATATTCCATAATATATAGCTCTCCTGGAAATCCTCTGAGGTTACACATATAGTAGTTTGTATACAGTTACTAATTTTCCCAGGATGTATTTTTTTTTGGTGTTCTTATCAGTTATACCCTTCAACTTTTTTTGCAGAAACTGCCAAGAAGAAAAAAAGGAAAAACAAAAGCAAGTAAGCACTTTCTAATTTGATTATATGCATTGAAATTTCTCTCTAAATGCGCAACTGGCTACTAAACTTCCGATCATTTACAGAAAAAAGAAAGAACCCCTTCAGCAGACTGATCCGCCATCCATCCCTGTACTAGAACTTTTCCCATCTGGGGATTTCCCTGAAGGCGAAATTCAAGATTACAAAGACGAGTAAGTAGTTTCTCTCCCCTAAGAGTGTGCAATTTAGTATCTACACTTCAGCTATCTTTCTAAACATATTAATTATGGTACTGTAAATTTGGTGTTCCTTCCAAAAATAAGAAGCCATGTCAAAAAAGAATTATTGAATTGAGTATCTAAGAGGCACTCTCCCTTGTAAACTAGTTTGACACGTCTTATAACTGAATTTACATTTCCCTTTTGTGGGATTTATCTTTCTTGATCTACTTTTTGTCATTAGTAACCTATGGAGAACTACATCTGAAGAAAAGAGGGAACTGGAACGCCTTGAAAAACCTGTCTATAATGCTGTTCGCCAGGCAGCTGAGGTTCATCGACAGGTTGCACTTTATCCATTTCAGGATTTGTAGACTAGTTTTCCTTCTGTTTTTGATGATATGTACAACATTCATCTGGTTCTATGTAGATGTTCTTCAGCAATTCTGATCTTACATTTATGTTTATTAGGTTCGCAAATACATGAGGAGTATTATAAAGCCTGGAATTCTAATGATCGATATGTGTGAAACTTTGGAGAATACAGTTCGTAAGTTAATTTCAGAGAATGGTTTGCAAGCAGGCATTGCCTTCCCTACAGGTTGCTCTCTAAATTGGTACAGCCTTTTCCTTCTACTTTTTGTTTTCAGCTGCAACCATTAAATGCATGTTTTTTGTTTTAAGCCGCATCCATGGAATTACAGGGTTGCAGCTCATTGGACACCAAACTCTGGTGATAAGACTGTACTTCAGTATGATGATGTTATGAAGTTGGATTTTGGTACCCATGTGGATGGTATGACTCAAATATATATACTAGTCATGTTCAGTCTGATATTTGTCTAAGTTTATTATGCGTCTCTCAAGTAGTGGGCTCAGCAGTGCGAGTGCTGTTTGTCTGGCGATGCTATTTTCATAATTTATTTGAACTTTATTGTTTACTTTGTTCAGGACATATAGTTGATTGTGCATTCACAGTGGCATTCAATCCGATGTTTGATCCACTTCTGAAGGCCACACAAGATGCAACAAATACTGGAGTGAAGGTAGTTTGTATTCCCTGCACTGGAACTTTCTCTCACAGTAGTGTCCTTATTTAATCAGGAGACCTACGGTTTTCATTCAATTTTTGTCAGTTTAACAAATAATGCCTCTCATATGTTAACATTGCCACGCTGCAAAAGATGTGGGTAAGTTCTACAGAAACCAATGAGGAATGCTTGTTGCAACTTGAATACTTGGGTGTAATTAGGTTTGCTTTGGCCAAATGGGAGTGTCTTTTACAGAGTGCATGTCTACCACTTATAAAAATGTTTTATTTTGAAACGTATAAATTAGCAAGCATTTCTCTTGCTCTTACTCTTTAATGATCTCTTGCTTAGGAAGCTGGAATAGATGTACGTCTTTGTGATGTTGGTGCTGCAATCCAAGAGGTTATGGAGTCATATGAAGTGGAGATTAATGGAAAGATATTCCCTGGTAAGATTTGAATATCAAAATTCAGGTTATTACTAGTTTTTTGTACAGTAGCAACGTCAAATTTTTTCATTTTGTGTTTCTTTGTTCCTGTGGGAGTATTATGCGTCATCCTTTTGTTATCCTTCTGTAAATTTTTTCTTTGCATAGTGAAAAGCATCCGAAACTTGAATGGACATAGTATTGGAAGATATCTGATTCATGGTGGTCCTAGTGGTAAATCAGTCCCAATTGTAAAAGGAGGAGAACAAACAAAAATGGAGGAGGGTGAATTCTTTGCAATTGAAACTTTTGGATCGACAGGTAACCTCTATTCTCTAGAACCATGGCATTAAAATGTTCAGTTGTTTATCGTTGTTATGACAAAAGCAAGCAAATCTGTCGCCTAAAATCGCAGGAAAAGGTTATGTTAGAAGAGATTTGGACTGCAGTCACTATATGAAAAATGCTGATGCAGGACACATACCACTAAGGCTACCTAGAGCAAAGCAACTGCTAGCAACTATCAACAAGAATTTCTCAACATTGGCCTTCTGCAGACGTTACTTGGACCGACTTGGGGAATCTAAATACTTAATGGCATTAAAGAACCTTTGTGACAATGGCATTGTTCAGGTATAACTTGCTTTCCCCTTCTTAACTAAGACAGCTTCCATGATTTGGGAAGGTTCTATTGGTTCCCATCCTTCCATTAAACTTACCAGTGCACCAATTCATTGTTTGTTTTTTCCTCTTTTTTTCTTAGCCCTGCCCCCCTCTGTGCGACATCAAAGGAAGCTACATATCTCAATTCGAGCATACCATCTTACTACGGCCAACTTGCAAAGAAGTGATATCTAGAGGCGATGACTATTAGAGCGTATTTGTTCATATCTAGTATCTTTGTTCCGGCCTTGTAATAACCATAGTAAGCCAATTCCTCGTTTAACTTCATACAGTAGGTGCAGATATCTCAGTGGAAGAAGAAGAGGCTATGTATATTTCTGAATAAAACTTGGCTGTTTTTTTCTTTTCTTCTGATTTTGTGCAACTTTAGAAATTTATGTGTTGCTAATATGTTGTTTGTATCTCTGTATCTGGGTCCTAATGAAGTGATCTGTTATTTGTAAGTTTATGTCAATATATTAACATTGGAATCACACTTATGCTGTGCTCATATAATGAGCTTGCTATGGCTAGACTTGTAAACAATTTATTTTATTTTTATTTTTATTTTTGATATCTTGATCAAAATGTAGGACCAGAATATCGCGACAGCAATATTTCGCGAGATTAATAAACGACTACGTTGCGAAGGAGTCGCATGGAAATAAATAAACGACGTAATGGATGATGACAGTCAAAACATGAGGAAAGTGTGAAAACTTAGCGAGAATTAGGGGTGTCGCGAGGACAAGCACTTACACACTCGCGAGGATTCGCGAGTCGTTCCGAAAATAAAGGACAATTTTTAGCTGTCATCCGCTATGTAATACCCTATATAAAGGGTCGAGTAAGTCTCGTTGAGGGAGAGGTCTTTTTGAATTGTTAAGCAAGTCATTAGGAGAGAGAAATTAAGAGTGATTGTAATTTCTTTAGCTCTTTCTACATTTCTTTGTAAATCTTTCAAGAAAACAATTAATAAAACATATTATTATTCATCTTCAAATGGATTGATTAAGCGAATTCGAGTGAGGTGTGTAGTGTAGGATTTCCCGCAACTACATATGCGCTAGAAACAGGAGAATTTGGAGTAAGAGAAGAGAAATTTGATACAATTTTTAAGAATTTACCAAAAGAAAGAAATGGCTAGAAGGAGAAATGTACCAAGGACAAACAATCGTGAGAAGAAGCGGAGACTTGTTTGGTGAAAGGAGAAATGAAAGGGGAGAATCATCAAGGATGAACATAAGAAATGATGAAGAAAATCAAATTCAATCGCCAATTCAACCGATCGCAAACACAACTATGGATTATGATAGAGTAAGTGTACACACATGGAGATCGAGATTCTATGGAGGAAAGAGAGGAAGAGCAACAACGTATAAATAATGGACGAGGAGATAGAAATGGAGAAGAAATGGGAGAAACAATTCGTGGAAATGAAGAGATCGCAAAGATTAGAAACATTGAGACAAACAATGTATGAAGAAAGGCGGTTAGAAGCAGAGAACGTGCAAATTTAACAAGGCAAAATCATGAGTTGAGAATGGAAAATCTGAGATTGCAAAATAGAAGATCGAGAAGTAGTAACAGATCAAGATCAAGCTCGGTCAGAGAAGATAGGAGGAGAACATTACCTGTAGAAACTATTAATGAAGAAAATTTGGAAAGAGAACCAAATCTTGGTGAAGGATGTCGCGAGAGAAGAGAAATAGAAGGAGATCGTTATGTTCCACGACCTGAGACCGTACAAAAATGGCCAAAATGATGGAAATCAAGGAGATAGGCAACCTCAAGAGCAGAATAATCCGACTGATGAAGAAAATCGGATAGAAGGAAGAAGAATATTGCATGGAAGAGAGGCACGAAGGAAACAAAAGGAGATCGAAAATGACATTGAAAAACACTATGTTGAGCAAGCACGTCTAGCTTGCGAAAGGGAAAGATTGAGGGCGAAATAAAAGAACGTGAATTTGAAGAGGCAATTCGGCAGAATAATCATGACAACCGAGAAACAAGGCGCGAGCAAAATCGCAATAAGGAAAATATCAATGAAGAATATGAAAGAGTGCAAAGGAGAGTCGATAGACAACCGAGAAGAGAGATTGATAGATATAATGGTGTACAAATTCGCGAAAGAAATGAGGGAGAAAGCCGCAGAAAAGGAGAGAAGAAAGTGATGAGCCGAAAATATAAGTAGACATGAGCGCAGAAGAAGAGAGGTGGAATTAAAAAGACCAATAGATTAAAATCCCGAGGCAAACGAACAAATTTTGAGAGAATTGGCAGAGATGAGAGGAATATTGAACAAAGAGAAGAGAAGGAGGAAGAAGACAGTTAGACGAAGCCATCGCAGAAGCTGCGAAGAATCCCTTTACATTGGAGGTGCAGTTGGGAGGAATACCCCCAAAATGCAACTTACCAAATAAGTAACTAGAATTTTTGATGGGTCAACTTGTGCAAGTACAACACATCAAGGCTTACGTGAGATGTATGCTACGGTGGGAAAACCATGACGCTATATTGTGCAAATACTTCGCGTCGAGTTTAACAGAGAAGCGTTGAAATGGTTTGAGGGTTTACCAAGGAATACAATCACATCATTCAATCATTTACAAAGCTATATTCTTGGGGGCGTATATAAGTAACAACTCTTCGCGACCCGGCATTGAAGATGTATTTGGGCTAAAACAAAGAGTTGGCGAGAGCTTGACATCTCGACGAAGAAGATGGAAGACAATGTGTAGCGAAATGGCGGGACAAAGTTGATGAAAGATATCTCATACTATCATTCATAAATGCTATGTTCGCAACCAACTTATTATATGTTCAAGTTTTCAGAGTCAAGAATACGATCACGATGACCGAATTGAGAGAATTGCAAGAGGAATATATTGCTTTGGAGGAAAGGCAAAATGAAGTAGAATCGTACCCGATTGCGAATACAAATTCAAGTGTCTGCGAATGCAAGTCCATTACCTAGATTAATACAAACAAGTGGCGAGCACCTCGCAAGGGCAACAAGAGAGAATGGTAGATGATAAACAGCCAAAATTGGTAGCTATGGGAAGTCGCGATCATGAAGAATTTGAAAGAGAAAGAAATTTCTACAACCGTGGCGGAAATAATAAAATTCAAAGGCTTGATCAACCGCAAGAAACCTATGGAGGTCAAAGGCATAATTCGCAAGAGACTTATGGAGGCCAGAGGCGGGTATCATAGAGGACAGGACGAAGTCACGAGTAGTGTGGGAGGAAATTAAAATGCCGCCATTGAATGCCAAAGTGGAAAAAATATGGGAAGCAATACTTTTGATGGAAAACATACCTGCACCATGGAACATGGGAAGTGAACCACCACCGGAGATAGAAGTCATGAGTTCTGTTCTTACAACCGCTTTCATGGGCACCTAACGAATGACCATGCGAAACATCAAGAGAATTATCCTAAGAATGATTGATCAAGGAAAGTTGAATCACTTTTTAAAAGAAGAAGAGAAAATTCAACATTTACCACCACCACCTAAAAGGGAAAAGAAACATTTGTTATAGAAGTTGGGGCAAAGGCTAAAAATTTGTTTTGCAACTCCATTGTACACTCATACCGCACTATTAAAGATTTTCATGACAAATTAGTAGAGTTTTCGCGAGGATGTCAATGATAAAGAAGTGATGAATGTTGTGAAGACATCGCAGATTAAAAGAGTGGCAATTGCAGATTATTTCTTTCTACCAAGAAGTACCCAAAGGAAGAGAAACACATGATAGCCCATTAGTGGTAAAACTGGAAATTAATCCAAAACCTATTGATGGCGAAGATGATGAAGCGGAAAATTGTTGGGCAATCAATAGAATATTAATTGATACTTGGCGTTCATCAACAATCTTTTCTACCATACTTACAAAACTATGGGAGGAAGAGATGAAGATTTGATCCCTTCAACATACAAAATATATGGTTTCAATGGTACCGCGAACAAGCCCAAAGGAGAAGTGCACATGAGGATACCCTTGCAGGGGTTATCAACTGATATTTTGTTTTGTGTAGTTGATGTGGAATCTCCCTACAATGCATTGATTGGAAGACCATGGCTTCATGAAATTGCAGGTGTAGCATCGACATACCATCAGTGCATAAAATTTCCACATCCTAGCGGTGTCGGAATTATAAAAGGAGATTGGATAGAGGGGCAAAAATGTTATGAGGTGGATGTAGAGAGATGCGAAGAGAGAACAGCAAAAAATAAAGGTTGGAGGAAGAATGTAAAGGATGAACAAAGAAAATAAAGACTAATGGTAGATACCATAGAAACAAAAGAAGAAGAGATGCTACGAAGTGAATACACTAAAGCAACTGAATATCATGATGCAAAGGAGACATTGAAATGTTGGACTGATGCGGAGGCAGAAGGAAGTAAGAATAAAAGGTGTAAAAAATGAATAATTGTGAGAAAAGATAACAATTTAGTGGTGAAAGCATGATAAGGATAAGAAGCAGAGATAATGGTTGCGGAAAAGTTGTGCGAGAATCTCGCCATGAAGAATGTGTACAAATCTATTGAATAATTGAAATGAGATTGTGCGATAACTTCGCAGACAAATGATTGAATAAATTGATAAAATGAATGAGTGAGTGAATGGGACAAACCTTTATGGCGTACACCCTAGTTCGCGAATGATATTTCGCAAGAGGCAAATGTAAGACCTAAAGTACGTCATATAAGGGGGTATCTCTTAACATGGCTCGGTGGAAGGTTACACCGCTCCCGAAACCTGGGTCATGGAGATTTGGGGTCCATGAAAGCCTATCCTGGGAGATACCTTGGATTTCCAACTATATATATAAGGTTATACCCTGGTTGGACGCCCGAGGGTCTCTTCCAAGGAGTCGATGTATGACCAAGGCGCCGAGGTACACGGTTGAGTCAAGAGTGCGGGTAGCATGGAACTTCCCACTCTTGACCACTCTTGGCACATGCTCGCACTCGGCCCAAGAAAACTCCACTTAGGGTGCGTCTCGTAACCATAAGCCCTATAGGTATAAGGGATAAGAGGCTGCGAAAACAACTCGCTTCTTTGTTAAGACCTGGATGGGAGGAGCTAGTCTTGTATGGCCGATGTACGCCTCCTTGAAGGGGCAACCAGGAGAAGATAAGGCGGCACCCTCCATTAGGGAGCCGATAAGTGTCAAAAGACGCAAATGTCATGAGGCTCTATTTTCGCAAGAGAATTTAGGCTTGTCATATTTGTGCAATGATCCTGCAGAGGCAATAATACTAACGCGAGGGTAAGACGAGATCAATGGGTTTTTACATGAAAATGTAAGAACGTCCTGCGATTTCGTTGCAAAGACGACAATGTTACGGGATTTTATGGTCGCAAGAACATTTAAACCTGTCATATTGTCGCAAATATAATGACCTGCAGAGGCAAAAATACTTAAGAAATGATAAGACAAGGTCAATGGGTCATTATATGAAAGTGTAAAGACGGCCTGCGATCTTGTCGCAATGAGGGGTGGCAAAATAAGACCTTTAATTAGGAAGGCATAATAAGACCACACAAATAATGATAAGGCAAGATCAATAGATTTCTTAATCCATGAAGATATCTTGCGATCTTGTCGCAATGATAATGTGCAAAGTCAAAAAAAAAAAAAAAAAAAAAATGATATATATATATATTTATATCTCGAGAATGATTATATTTTATGTAACTCTTGATTATATCTTATGGATGATTATATTTTATGTAACTCGCAAAGTTGATTATATCTTATGGACATGAAGTTAAGTTATAATTACAAAGAAGGGTTGTTTGATTGATATATCCGAACAAAGGAAGCAAAAGTTGAAATTCACATTCAATAGTCAAAGATATATGTATACGTATACTACAAGAAATGAAAGAAGAAAAAGAAGTTATCTCTTTGCTTTGGTTCTTCTTCTTCATCCGATTCTTTGGTTCCATCACTCTAAATCGTCGATTCTTCTTCTTCATTAGCTTCACTATCGAAACATCCGAGACAGGCAAGTTCTCGGAACTTCTTCACAAGAAAAGGATATGAATGAAGAGGGATATTGTGATCATTACAAACTATTTCCATAGCTTGATTGCAGAAAACGAACAAAGATCATTATTAAAATTCGCCACTTGTAGTTTGGAATTGTTTGCTTCAATTTAGAATATCTATTCTCGCGAAGAGAGAGATCCTTTGCGAGACGTTCTTTTTCGATTTCAAGCTCTCCAATCCTTGTCTCAAATCTCTTTTCGATTAAAAAACATGAGAAAGTGAGTTAATGATAATAGTACAAAAATAAAAAGAACAGAAAAAGTAAAGAAGTGTAATAAACAACCTTCTCTTTCAAAGATCATATCCTTGATCAAGGTAGTTTGCTCTGCGCAAGACTAACATCGATACCTAAGTTATTTCTAGCATTATCTAGAACCTTCGCAGCCTAGGCAAACTCATCATCATTATTTATGACAAAAAGTGAACGAATTTGGTCTTCTCGCTCGCTAAGTATGGTATTCTGACGAAGGAGTTCATCTCGCTCAACTTGCACATCAAGGAGAGATTTTTGAAATTTTGCTAAAGCCTGTGCACCTTTTTAGTAATGCGATCTTTTTCATCTATGAGATCACTAATTTTCTTCCTTAAGGTTTTGGCTTTCTTCTTGGAATCAAGGTACATTAGCTTAAATTGATTGGCTAAATTCAAACTGGATCTATGTTCAATCTCTAAGAGGCGATGTTTGGTTTGAAGTTCATTTAATGGAAGGGAATCGATTTTATTTGATGAACTATTTAAGGATTCGTTGAGATAAGTAAGAAGAATATCATTATCCATAGGCTCGGGAAACGAATGAAGAAGAATGGCTTCTTCAGAGAGATTATATATGTCTGCGAGAATAATAAATCAGGAGTAGAAAAAACAAATGGAAAAATGGAAACGATTTGAAGAGAAAGAATTCTATACCATATAGTTGTTGATTTGCACTTTGAAGAGTAGATACTTTAGTCTTCTGAGAATCAAGCTCGGTTTCCAATTTTTGAATTCTCTCATCTTTATCGCGAGAAGACGCAACTTCAATTTCTAATTCTCGGACTTTCTTGTTAAGTTGAAGGTTCTTCTTTTCAAGGTTATTGCGTCTCCTCTCAAGGTCTGAGGCAACAACAAAATAAGCTCTCCCTGACTATAGAAGAAAATAAATAAATAATTAAAACAAAACTCAAAAGTGAAATCACAAAGAAACAAAGGAATATGAACATACCAAAGCATTGAGAACATTTAAAAGGCTAGGAGTCATTGTTCGGGAAATTCCGCGAAAAGACTCTGAGTGTCCTCCAATAGTGGGGCGTCGCAGATTTTGGCGAGAGCTTCGCAAGTAGCGGATAAATTATCATCTCCCGGTCCTTGCATAGGATCGGAGAAAATACCCGGATAATAGCGACATAGCGAAGTATCCGAATGAGTCCCCTTAGCGGAATAGATATCGATCTCATTTTCATTTTCCGAGTCCTCGCCGACTTGGGAATTAGAATGGGAGGAGATTGAACTTTTCGTCTTTTAGAAGATGGACCGAAGATTTGTCCTTGCGAGAAACGGCCTTATTCTTGCCTTTAATTTTCGCAGCATTAGCTTCTTCATCATTAATCTTTGAGGTTTCAACTTCTTCAACACCAATCTTCACACACGAATAAAGATAAGAAACAGAGGCAACAATATTGTTTAAAATAACAAAAGAAAATGTTTCTTACTTCATCCGTGAGCGATCGAAGTATCGCCCGGGATATTTGGTCGTGGATTCTCTTTGTATTTCTTTCTCATTCTGGTGATCTAAAATTTTTCTAAAAGTTAATGAATGAAAGAAATGGAAGACATAGCAAAGCAAATTTTTTTTTAAAAAAAAAGAGAAATATACCTCTTTTGTCTTCTCAGGCCACTTAAACTCCCAAGGATAATAATTCGCGAAATTGGCTGGGAGTGCATGTGAGCCTGCGATATAAGGTCCACTCGAAAAAGAGGTACAACCCACCACTTTTCATCTTTGGAGTGGCGAGGGGTATTATTTTTACCCGAATGCCGGTCAATGTCCTTCATGAGCGGTTTGTCGGCATCAACGTTATTATTTTTCTTCAATCGAACACCCCAAAATGAGATTTATCGTTTCTCATAGTTATGACTGAATAATTTGCAAAGAAGTTGTCCACAAGTATACTTCTCGGCAATTATTGGTAAATTCGCAAATTGAGGATCTCTAACATTATCGGGATATAAAGATCCTTTACCTGGCGCCACGATAGGCGAATTCAAGCATCGGGCGAATACAATCGCCATTCAATTGATAAACAGCCCGCGAGAATTTCTCGTGAGCAAGAATCTCATAAAACAATGGTATTTCGGGATTATATAGAGGAATGGGGAGCCTGCGAGGAGTTGACCTAGCGAGACTATGATTTTCCGATCATCACATTGATGATCGAAAAACAATTTTAAAAAAGCATAGATGAGGATTCTTGATTTGGAATGGTTGATAAAGTGAAACCTTTTTCCTTTAATTTCTGGAAAACGTCATTGAAAAGTGGTGCGTATGTACGACCAAGTGAAGCCATTATCAGGGTATGGGAATGAAGGGAGAAGTGAAGAATCGAAAAGGAAGCAGTAGCGAAGCGCAATTTGCGGAAGAAAAAGTTGAAGGAAAGTTGCGAGAGAAAATAAAAGAGAAGAAGAGAAAGAAGAGGAGAAAACTATATATAGAGAGAAAGATTTTGGGAAAGTAAGTGCATTTAATGCGAGATGGGACATGAATGGTCGAAATAAGCGAGTTGGATGAAACGTGTCAAGAAAGGAATGGAAGAAAAGACATCTCATTATAAATTCTATGTAAAAGTTACGGGGTTAAAACAGATAAGGATGAGTCTATTGCGGCATTTCAAGATATTGATTCTCATGATACTCTCTTATTCGCAGAGAATACATGAGAAGAGGCAAGATGTAGGACCGAAATATCGCGACGGAATATTTCGCGAGATTAATAAACGACTACGTCGCGAAGGAGTCGCATGGAAATAAATAAATGACGTAATGGATGATGACAGTCAAAACATGAGGAAAGTGTGAAAACTTGGCGAGAATTAGGGGTGTCGCGAGGACAAGCACTTACATACTCGCGAGGATTCGCGAGTCGTTTCCGAAAATAAAGGACGACTTAGTTGTCATCCCGCTATGTAATACCCTATATAAAGGGTCGAGTAAGTCTCTGTTGAGGAGAGGTCTTTTGAATTGTTAAGCAAGTCATTAGGAGAGAGAATTAAGAGTGATTGTAATTTCTTTAGCTCTTTTTCTACATTTCTTTGTAAATCTTTCAAGAAAACAATTAATAAAACATATTATTATTCATCTTCAAATGGATTGATTAAGCGAATTCGAGTGAGGTGTGTAGTGTAGGATTTCCTGCAACTACACAAAAGATTCATACAAAGAAATGGTCAGGAGCCTAGCGACTAGCTGAGCCCGTCTTGCCCCTGACAGCGTAGCCACCGAGCCTACTCACCTGAGCAGACCCGACAATAAATCGAGGCATTTCCCACAATAAAGTTATAATGAGCTTGCTATGTCTAGACTTGTAAGCAAATTTAGAAACTAAATCGAGGCTAAGCCTAAAATTACATTTTCAAAGAAAAAGGTTTGCCTTGGCTAAGCGCCATCAACTTCTTGCAGTAGTCAAAGGAGATGGTCAAATTCCTTTCTGCCTTCATGGTATAATGCTGATTAAATTTAAAGATGTTACTTCCTAGGTACTGATATTCCATATGCCGGTAGCATTCACACTGATGCCTCGCTCTAACAATTCGCTCACTCAAACAAATAAATTAAGATCGTGTTTGTTGCATCTGACTCGCGATCAGGATTTGAGTCAACCCCTGACTCGTCGTGAGTCAGATGTCAGACCGTTTGTTTTCAATTTTGAGTCAGATCTGACTCGATCTTTGACTCATACCTAACCCCTGACTCGGACCCGTTTGAGTCAGGTAACAAAGTACCCCTGACTCATGGGACCAAACCACTGACTTATATTTTTTTGGGTCAGTTGAGTCAGATCTGACTCAAAACAAATATATTGAGTCAGATCTGACTCAAGTCAGGTAATTTCACTCAGATCCTGACGACTCAGATCCAGATGACTTAGATAAGTCAGGAGTAAACAAACAAGGTGTAAGTCGTTTAAAGGTCCAACAATTCGTTCTAAGGGGTGTTGTGTTGTGAGTATATGGAACGGTTGAGAGTCCCTGCTCGTGATATAGTACTGTTAGAACTTAAAATCCGGAGCTACTGTATTCTTATGGCCGACCACGCAGAATTAGTGTCAGCTGAAATGTAAGAAAATCAACTATGTGATTTTGTTTTTTTGGTGATGTACACCATTAATTATGTAATGTGAGTTTTGTCCACTTAGCTGAAACCACTGGTTTGAAGTTTCAAACATGGCCTAGTTCAAAATTTGATTAGTGTGAGATATTTTCAAAATAATCAGACTTGTTTGTTTTCTTTATATGAAATCACTAGCTATTATTGCAAAAACAGTAAAACCGAGTAGAACTCTTAGCGCTAGGAGTAGTGTAGGTAAGGAAAGTCAAATATACGCTATTCAGAATCTTGGATGTATATGAAATCCAAGCAGCACATTTTGAAATTTCATCCCTTAAATTTTGTATTGTAATCCCCACCACACCATGTACCAGTCAAACATAATCTCTTCCTCTCTACGTTTTATGCATGCATGTCTACAGAATCTACTCTTAATACTTCTATAAATGGAGATACTTTCATGCTATATTCTTCACATCCAAACTTACCATCTCCCAATCATTCATCACTGATAACTTATCATTTTAGTTCCCATGGCTGCCATTCCTGTTAACTTTCTCACTTTATTCTCTTTTCTTGCTTTGCTTTTCTCGTCATCCCATGGGCAGTTATCCACAAACTTCTATGCTACAACTTGCCCAAATGTATCCACGATTGTGCGTGGTGCCATGACCCAAGCCCTTAACACAGATTCCAGAATAGCTGCCTCTTTCCTTCGCCTATTCTTCCATGATTGCTTTGTTAATGTATGTCTAAATTATAATGAATTTTCGTTACATGCAAAATGTTGTATAAGCAACAAAATATTGCTCAACTAAAAAATTTAGTTACAGGCATATACTATTATTTACAGGCATATACTAGTTCTAATGGTTGATTAATGTTTGGTTATTATAGGGTTGTGATGCTTCAATCTTGCTGGACGACACAGCAACGTTCACTGGTGAGAAGAATGCAGGACCTAACGCAGGAACAGCACGCGGGTATGAAGTGATTGACACAATCAAATCACAGGTTGAAGCAAGTTGCAGTGGAGTTGTGTCTTGTGCTGATATACTTGCTCTTGCCACTAGAGATGGTGTCGTCTTGGTCAGTACTAACTGTTCTAGTTCTTATATAGAGAGAGAAAGAGAGCGAGAGAGATTAGTTTAAATTCAATTCTTATATGCACCTTCAGAAGTGATTCATGAGTATCTAAAAATCACATTATTGATAAATTGCAGCAAGGTGGACAATCATGGACAGTGCCATTAGGAAGACGGGATGCAAGAACTGCAAGCCAAAGTGCTGCAAACAGCCAGTTACCTGGCCCTTCAAGTACTCTAGCACAACTGATCACTAGTTTTTCCAACAAGGGGTTTAGTGCTGCAGAAATGACTGCTCTATCCGGTTCTCACACCATAGGCCAAGCTGGTTGCGCAAGTTTCAGAACCCGTATTTACAATCAAGCAAACATTGATCCAGCTTTTGCCACCACCCGCAGGGCAAACTGCCCTTCCACCAGCGGCAGCGGTGATCGTAACCTTGCTCCACTTGATGTCCAAACTCCAATCCGATTTGAGAACGCTTACTTCCAAAACTTGGTGGCTCAGCGGGGGCTACTAAATTCGGACCAAGTCTTGTTCAATAATGGATCACAAGATGCATTGGTTCGAACATACAGTCAAAACAACGCTAGGTTTCTGGCTGATTTTGCAGCAGCTATGGTCAAGATGGGAAATCTTAGTCCAGCTTCGGGCACCGTCACAGAGATCAGAAGGAATTGCAGGAGGACTAACTAATGAATTAGTTAGATAATGTATTTATTATCAAATCAATAAGTGGTAGCTATAATTGGGATGGTAAAACAAGCCACATTTTTTCCTTTTTTTTTATGCTCCTGTAAGTGCAAGTTTTATTTTAAATGCTTCAATAAAGAAAGTACAACAATTCTGAAAGATGTGCTGGTTATAACATTCCGCAAATCAAATTAGGAGGTCTTTAACAGGAATCAAATTGAAAGAAATTAACGAATGAAAGAATTCATTGAAACAATCAAGGCGAAAATTACAAAAGTTCTGGAAATCAAATTTGAGCTGAAACAATTAGCACAGGCCACTGGGGCACAAGCAATCTTTATACACTAGCTAACACAAGGCTACAGAAGGCATTTAGATGTACGCTTGTTGGTCAATTCGTAATGGCGAACAAGATTTGTTTTTGTCTCCCACAGCAACACATGTAACATACTCTCATGGAATCTCCATCTCTGTCAAAACTCACATTTTCATCGTGCACAACCTCCTGCACTACTCCTGCATTTTTGTCAGACGGCGCAGTTCCGTAAACTCCCTGCAACCAACAACAACACATTCAGCAACAGTTAATATAAAGCTTAACATTCTTAAATCGAAATGTTCCACACATAGACACAAAGCGAACCTGATTGTTGATATCGATATTTGGTTTCTCATTTACGGCGATTACTGGAGCTCCACTGTTTTGTTCTTTGAGTTGTTTACTGATGTTGTCCATCATCCACTTATGCTGCATCTGTTTCAAGGCATTCCTCACACTCATCCACCTCTTCTTCTGCCATTAATGAAACAATTGAATTTTAACATCAAAATTCTATACCAACAAACACAAGTACAACAATCAACTAGTAATTAACTTACAGCAGCAACACTGGGAGGAGTACTAGAACCACCTCCATTGCTCTTTGCAATTTCTGATGCAACTCCTAAGGATGGTGATAATAACAGTGGGGAAGCTTTTCTTTTAGACCCACCACCACATTCAATACAAAGAGCACAGCTAGGACTATCTTCAATAGCTGGACTACTTAATGGTGTTGATGAAGCAGACGAGATTAACCCTTTCCTAGATGTGGTAATTATATAAATGTCCCTTGTTTTGAAGGGTTTCATAAATATCCTTATCATACAATAAATATACCCCTCATTTATTACAAGGAAATCTCTTAAATCTTTATTACCAAATTTGACCCCCTTGTATCTATTGAGTATTTCTTATTTTCCTCTTTCATTTCAGATCTAAAACATTCCTCTCTTCTCTCTATCTTTCCAGACAGCACCACCACCACCGTCTTCATCATCGCTACCACCACTACTTCTTTATCTCCACCACCACGTTATATGCTTCCACCAAATCAACCACCACCTCCTAAAATCTATTTTGATTAATTTTGAATTACAAGCCCTAAATCTAGTGAATCTACGAAAAACTTCATTCAAAAACCTAATCTCGAGCATCGTTTGGAAACCGGCGACGGAAATCATCATTAATAACTGAATATGCAGATTGAATCATCATAAACAAATAAAAATCGATATCTTATTTCTCTTATTTAACATTCTGTTAATGGTGGTGGTGGTATTATAATTGGTGGCGATGTAGATAGAAATAGGTTTAAACAATGAAATTAATGATGGAGATCTTGGTGGTTCTGGATAGAATGATAAAATTGGAACGCTGGTTATGGTGAGGTTAAGATAATGAAATTGGTGATGGAGATAATAGTGCTTCCGATTTTTGTGTTGGTGGTGGTGGTGGTGGAAGTTGAGTATGTTGTTGCTGGTGGTGGTGGTGAGGTTGGAATGATAATATGGTGTGTTACTACTTCATCAACTGTTACGACTGTATCTGATTTGCAATTGAAAAAGGTTTGACAATTTTGGAGTTTTGTATTGTTGTGGTTGGTTTTTTAGTTACTTATGGATTTGTTATACGCTAAATTTGTTATGTATTGGTGATGGAGATAATGGTACTTATGGATTTGTTGTAATTGATTTTGTTTGAGATTCAATTTACAAATTTAGGTCTAAATTCATAAACTAAAACTCAGATTTCAAATTATTTGAAGATTTTTGAACTTTGATTTCCATTGTTTTTGTTCCAAAGGCATTTTCAATTGTTACAATTACTAATGTTATCGATCGGCATATATTGCAATAGGGTCAGGACTAGTGGAAGAAAATGAAAAGTACCAAAAGTGTACTACAGATTTGGAGGTTGGGAACGGACAGAAATTGGTGATGGTGTGGAGCAGATAAATATTGATGGTGAGATGGCGATGGTACTGGTTTTTGTGGTGGTGATGGTCCTGCTTTCGTTGTATTTGTTTCTAATGCTTTATAGTTCTTGTATGCTAAGTTTGATGTATCAACAATAGAAATTGACCTTAGTTTAGGGAGTCAACAACCAATGTTTGTGTATCAACAATGGAAAAATGGAATCAACAACCAATATTTATGTATCAACAATAGAAATTGATCTTAGTGTAAGGAGTCAACAACAAATATTTGTGTATCAACAATAGAAATTGACCTTAGTTTAGGGAATCAACAACCAATGTTTGTGTATCAACAATGGAAAAATGGAATCAACAACCAATATTTGTGTATCAACAATAGAAATTGACCTTAGTTTAGGAAGTCAACAACCAATGTTTGTATATCAACAATAGAAAAATGGAATCAACAACCAAATTTGACAAATATTTTTGAACTTTTGATTTTTTGGATCAACTTCAGTTGTTGACACCTGCGGCGGCGGCGGCGGTGGCGGCGGTGGCGGTTGTATTTGGAGGCGGCGGTGGTGGTAGTGGTGGAGGCGGTGGTGGTGGAGGAGTGGTGGTGGTGGCGGCGGTGGTGGAGGAGTGGTGGTGGCGGCGGATTGGTGGTGGTGGCGGAGTGGTGGTGGCGGCGGTGCTGTTGGTGGTGGTGAAATGAAATAATAGAAAAATCTATTTTTTAATGGATAAGATTTTTAAATGGAAAATAATATTGTAAATGAGGGTATTAAGGTAATCTATTTTTTAATGGATAAGGTATTTAAATGATAAGGGTATTTATATTGTTGTATAAGGGTATATTTATTGGGTGTCAAAACTAAGGGTATTTAATAAATTTACCCTTCCTAGATTTTGTGGGGGTTGAAAAAGGACTAGGCTTTATTGGTGGTGGTGGTGATACAGGAGAAGGAGATGGTGGAACAAAGGAATGAGATAATGGTGAGACAGGGGAATTTGAGATTGATTGTAATGGTGAATCTTGTCTTTGAGACCCACCACCACCACCACAAGAAGAGACGAATTCTTGCCAAGATTGTGTAGGGGAAAAAGCAGAATTACGAGTTCTTGCCAAGATTTTGTACGGGGGATTGATAAAGAATCAAGCTTTACTGGTCGTCGATCAGAAAATGAATCAAACTTTAATGGTGGTGGTGATGATGGTAAAAGGGGTAATGTTGGTGATGGTGTTGAAAAAGAAGAAGACATTGATTGTAATTGAGATGGGTTATTAGGGTTTGGAAATGAAGGTGAGATGATGTTTGGTTGAATCTTTGATGGAAGATTTTTAGGGCTTTGTGATGAAGAAGAAGAAGGTGATGATGATGCTGAGTGTCTCTTCGTAGTACCACATTTTGAACATTGATCATTTGTAACAATTACAGAACAATCACCATCATTATTATTAAAACTAGATAAAAGACTAATCTCCGCCATTTTCTTTTCTTTAATCTTGATCTTCTTCTTTTTTCTCTCTGGATTTCTAGTCTACTTATGCATTTCCTGAGGAATTGGTTCAAAAGAGCGAAAGTCAGGCGACCCCAAAAGAGCGAAAGTCAGGCGACGTTGACAGAAGTCAGAGTCGAGAATTTTTCATCTTCCTGAGGTTCATGATCATCATTTTCAGGTTGGTTCAAACTGATTTTTTAATTATTGGTTTGTTGCTATGATTGAAGATACTTAGTTCCGCTATTTTCATCCTCTTCTCTATGGATGATTCTGAATCTAGGGTTTACGGTGAACACCGTAGATCTAGAAATAATTTGAATTTTTCAAAGGTTGATGTTTCTGCTTTACCTTCAGTTGGTAAGAAAGGTAATGATCCATCGATTTCTCTACCTGATGATCTTGTTGATGAGTGTATATCAGAATGGAGATACAGTCTCATAGGAAGATTAGATTTTCAGAAATTAAAGTTTGAAGATGCAGCAAAAATCTTGAAGGAACAATGGAAACTTAAGGGTAGATGTCTCTTAGTACCTTTGGGTAAAGGCTTCTTTGCTATTGAACTTGATAGTGAAGAAGATAAGGATTATGTGTGGAATGAAAAATCTTGGAAGGTACAAGATCAATTTGTGAGGATTCGAGATTGGGAACCTAATTTTAAACCAGAGAATCAGAGGATGTCTACTGCATTTGTGTGGGTTAGATTTCCAGGTTTGGGTTTAGAGTACTGGGATGAGAAGGTGGTTATGGCTATTGGGAAGGGGATAGGCAGACCTATTCAGGTTGATGATGCTACGTTGAAGAAACAATTTGGATTCTATGCCAATGTGCTGGTGGAAGTGGACTTTTCAAACCCAATTCCTGATAAAATTTGGGTAGAATCCAAACTTGGTAATTTTTATCAATCTGTTGAAATTCCCAAATCTCCAAAGTTTTGTAACCACTGTCGCATTGTGGGACATTTGGTTTCTGAATGTCGCACTAAAAGAGAAGTGGATCAGAAGAGTACTAATGAGGTTGAAAATGTAGTTGGTTCTAAGAAGGTTTATGCGAGAAGAAGAAGGAGAAAAAATAAGGATAAAGAGATTAATGATGAATTGTTGGAGGAAGGTGAAATTCCTATGCAGCATACTGCCATAGGGGAATCGGCGGGGGTTACTAATAACGCAGTTTTGGCTAGTAATCGAGTTGATGAAGTTGAGGAAGATCTCCATTCAAAACAGGATGAACGTTTCTCATCTGCGTCGCTCCCTTTGAACCAGTGTCCTGACAATTCCCATAACAGGTTTCATGGTCTTGAAGATGAGGAAGAGGTTGCTACATCTCTGTTAACTTCTTCGGAGGCTGAGGTAAGTAACTTTAAACCATCCTCATCTGAACCAACTCTTGCACAAATTAGAAGAGCGAACTCCAAAGCCAAAGCTTCAGGCCTTTTTCCGAATGGCTCTCTGAATACAAAAAAGAAAGGCTCATGTAAAGCTCTAAATGATCCTAAAAATATTTCAGCTACCGTCCTCATGGAGTCTCTATCTGTTGTGGGACTGAGCTTCCCTTCGTCAAAGAATGACCGACAGTCTATGTTTGATAGTATTGCGGATAATCATAAAGAGCTGAACATAGTGGATATTTGAATTGATTGTTTCTGCTCTTCTTATGTATTAGGAGGGTATGCGTTTCGATCTTGTGTTTTGTGAGTGCTCTCTCAAGTTCTTCTTTGATTGAAGTTCTTGGGATGTCTGGTCATTCTCTTTAAATTTTAGTTTTTTCTTTGTAAGTTGTCTTTGCTTTGGGCTGTGAGCTCTTCTTTAGTTGTAATCGCCTGCACACGGCTTGTGTGTTTTTCAATCTATAATCTTTGCTGAGGAAAAAAAATTGTAGCTCTACCTGAGAACTTGGACTTTAAATAGAGAATGACAAAATGTGAGACGTGGGCTTCCAAAACAAAAGATAAAATAAGAACTGTTTATTGGGGACCATGGTTTTTTTGGTGGACCATGGTTTTATTTTGGGTAAGACATTAGAAGTAATTCTAGGTCACCCCTTATCTAAATATTTAGATTAATACCAAAATTACCCTCCTGATTATTTTTGGTTAATTATAAGTTAGTGTTAATATTAGTTAGTGTGATTAGTGAAATGATTTTGAATAAAGATTTGAGATTAAAAAATCAGATTTTTAAAAAAGAAGTAGAATTATTGAGAGAGAAAAGTTAGAGAAGATGAAGAAGAAAAACATGGAAAATAAAAAAATTGAGTTCACTAAGCTAGACTATTCAAGTGATGAATTATTTCTTAGATGGTGAATGTATTCTTCCCAAAAGCCAATCTCAAGATGAATACGATGGATTTTACCAACCACAACCGGAGGAAGACTATTTGGGTACCCATGTATGCTCTAAACTTAGATAATGTTGGTTGAATTGGTCCAAATTTTCAAAAAAATGTGAATTTGTTAAGTAGATTTGGGCTTGTTCGGTTACCTTGTGTGAAGAACATGTAACCGAACTCATCCGAAAGTGTAGTTCTAATTACTTTTTCTAAACACGCGAGTTACCGAACTCTCCAATAATGGAGGTTTTTTGAAGTTCGGTTAACGGACATGTTACCGAACTTTGTAAATAAAATTACAGTGGTATGTTCGGTTTGGCCGAAATGTAACCGAACTATAGGGTCTATAAGTTCGGTTAGTTTGCAACCAATAGGTAACCGAACTACACACAATTAGTTAAGAGTTCGGTTTGTCAAGGTTTTTTGCGAACAAATCGAACATAGTGGGACAAGTTCGGTTAAATTGAAACTCAACATAGTGGGCATAATAGCACAGTTCGTTTACATTGGATTTTTTTCTTTGCGAACCAACCGAACATGGTGAGCAAGGTTCGGTTAAATCAAAAATCAACATAGTGGGAAAAATAGCATAGTTCGGTTACATTTGATTGTTTTTTTTTTTTGTAATATTGGTAAAGTTCGGTTAGAAAATAGTTTTAGCCTTCTTTACGAACCAACCGAACTCTGAGTTCGGTTAAGAGAAAATTAATTCGTGATAACCGAAGTGTTCTTCGTGTTCTTAGTTTCAGAATGTTCGGTTAGCAAACTAGTTTTTTTTTTTAAACTATTCCTAACCGAACATGCCACTGTAACTTCCATTCAAACCATATTTTGATGACTACTGCTCAAAATTTCAATCAAAAACGAATTAAAAGTAATGGGTTTGTGGGAAAATACTTATGGATAGGTTTGTTTATAAAAGATTGATTAATCAACGATGAAAATTCAATGAATCGACCAGGCTAAAAATTTGATGATTTTGATTAGATTTGTATATGATCAGGGTTAGATGATCATAAATTGATGAAGAAGAGAAGAAGAAAAATTGTAGAATAGAGGAAGAAGTTGTAGATTAGTTATCATTTTAATTAGGTAAAAGAGTAAATATGTTAATGATTTAAATTAAGTTATATATATAGAGGTGGTGGTGGTTGGTGGTGGTGGTAGTCGGAGGTGGTGGTGGTTGGTGGTGGTGGTAGTCGGAGGTGGTAGTGGTGGGCGTCGGTGGTGGGAGGAGGTGGTTATTAGGTTAGTTTAAATTAAATTAGGTTAAGGGTAGGTTAGTCATTTCCACACTTTAGGACACCCCTTATAACTATAGGGAAGGTGTCCTAATAAGACCATGGTCCCCAAAAAAAACCATGGTTCTAAAATAAAATATTTACATCCAAGCCCAATTAGCAATTCGGAATGCCGTAAAAATTCAAAATAGTAAAAGCGTGCTTACTAATCGGACAGGTAAAATGCATTTTCGGTCACAAAAATGTATTAATTCGCGTTTAATGCATTTCACATTTGCAAATGTGGCACAAAAAATTCCGTAAATATAAAAGAATAACATGATTTGTGGTTTATAGGGATCAATCCATGCTGAAGGAGTTTTAGAAACTCATTATGCCATTGAATCGGTGTTCAAAAGATTGGAAAAACAGAGTTAAGTAAAATTATTTGGGAACTCATGTGCAAAATTAAATGAGAGAATTAAAATACTCGGAAGAACCCTATAAATAACGAATTTGATCAATGGTTGTATCTAGACGTTTATTATTTGACAAACATTCTCTTGATTACTAATTTGGAAACTAGTGGAAACGCTTCAGCTGTTAAATGGACAATCAATGTCGTTATTTTAGACTGCATCAACTTACTTAGAAATTTTGAGAACTCAAACTGCACTTTTATTCCAAAAGAAACAAATAATGTAACCAACTTTCTAGCTAAAAAAGCTTATAATTATGCTTCTTATTTATTTAGGTTTGATAATTTTCCTTATTGGTTGCAAGCGTTAATAGAGGAAGACAATGTAAGTTGAGTCTTCCGAGTGATAAATTTCATTTTCTAATGAAAAAAAACTACACTATCACCATAAAGACCACATTTTTGGGACTAAGAAAAAATGTCGTGAAAGCTTAATTATATAGATCTCAATTGTGAATCTTTGATATCGTAATGGCTATGACTTTATCTTGGTCACCTTAAGATCAGTTAGACTAATAATACTCAATATGGCGGATTCTAGCGTAGAACTAAAAGAAGAAAGCAATAAGGATATTGCTGAGGTACGAAAACAATGAAAGAGATGCGAAAAACAGAGTGAAATCTTTAAGATTGTAGGAGGAAGAATAAAAGATTGAAAGCAAAATAGTTTGTTAATTTTTAATGATAATAATAATGGTTTGTAAACTTGAAACAAGGCCTGCCATTATATAGGCATCAGCTACGACTAAATTAAAAAAGTGTTTAACTAATTTTAGGAAATAAAAGAGTTTAACCAAAAATAGAACTCGAATAACTAGTTTAGGAAATAAAGAGATAAACTAGGAAAGAGTTGAATTCAATATTGCATCAGTTCTCCCTTCTTGAGTGAAGCTCGTCCTCGAGGTGTCTATAAGTAATAAGATTTCATTATCTCCATGAAAAGCGAAAATTTCTTTAACACTGAACACATTGGATATGTTCTAGTCAGCAGGAAGGTCTATAACATATGCATTATCATTAATATGTTTCAACACTTTAAATGGGCCATATTTCTTCATCTTGGTTTTGTTGTAAGTACCCACTAGAAATCTTTCTTTTCGTAAATGAATCATAACCAACTCTCATTCTTTGAAAGCTTTAAAACATTTGTGTTTGTCTGCAGCCTCCTTATATTTTGCATTAGATTCTTCAAGTTTGTTTTTGACTTCTTGATGAAGCTGAGAAGCTCTTTCCACCATATTATCAGCTTTAACATTGGAATTATGTAACATAGCAAGCACCACTAGATCCAGAACATGATTAGGAACTTTAGAATAAACAATCACAAAATGAGTCTTACCAGTAGATTGATTCACAGAGGTGTTGAAAACAAATTCCATATGAGGTAAAAGGACAACAACAACAATAGTGGATGCTTCAGGTGGATCATATGGATGAAGATTCAGACGAAGATGCAAATTTGACGAACGTCATGATACAATTGTACACGGACCTGAAAAAGAGGGGGTACAACAACCTCACCCAATATTTCGATTAGCAATCTTTATGGACTAACTCTAATATACTTTTAAGAGAATCAACTAGACAGTCAGACTCAATCTTAATGAAAAGTATATCAAGGAGTTAATATCTCTATCTCTCGATTTGATCTTTACTCAAGCAAATGGAAATCTGCGAGTCTTTATCAAATGATAGAGAGATAAAACTTGGATGGTACCAAAGACCAATATCCAAGTGTCAATTAACGTAAATCAACAACCAAAGGTTGGATATTCTAATTGATTGATCTTAACGCACTACCTGTGATATTTCAATTATATAACGAAATATAATGCGGAATAGAAATAACACAGACACCAGAATCAGTGTGAGATTAATTAGGGTTCTATTCCTAACGATAATTATAGACATTTGTGGCCAGAATTAGGAGTAAAATCATAACGATAATACTCAGAATCCGTTGGTCTCTTTTTCTTATGACACAGAGATGACTTTTTCTGATCAATGGTTCCTTTACCAATCTTGCAAGAAATCTTTTTATCAACTTCAAGAGAGCTGGTGGTTGGAACAGTTTGTACATCATTATAACATGATTTGACTGGTACAAAAGTTTTATCAGAATGATTCAATTCTTCCATGGAGTTAAGCTTTTCTAAGAATTTTAACACGTTCTCAAACGCTCTAAATAGATCCTTGTCAATTGATCCTTTATGATAGTATTCCTCAAAGAGATTAAGAGTAATTCTTGTGAGAGTCCATACCTTTGAGCGTTGATCATGTTTTCTTTGACGATTCTCATTAGAAAATTTTTAATTTTTCCTTTAGACTGTTTCTTCACATCTAGATTTTCCGATAATCTAGATGGCATAAGATTATCATGAGAGACCGTTGGTCTGAACAATAATATATGAGCAGTCTTTAAGGAGCTCTAGTGTGCGTTACAGATGCCATGAGCAAGCCTCCTAAAAAGATTTCCCTTAGGGATAGACTTTTGAGGATCGGACAAACACAAACTTATAAGGTTTAACGTGTTTGCCTGCTCTGATACCAATTGAAAAAGCGGGGGTACAACAACCCAATATTTCGATTAGCAATTTGTATGGACTAACTCTAATATACTTTTAAGAGAATCAACTAGACAGTCAGACTCAATCTTAATGAAAAGTATATAAAGGAGAAAATATCTCTATCTCTCGATTTGATCTTTACTCAAACAAATGGAAATCTGCGAGTCTTTATCAAATAATAGAGATATAAACTTGGATGGTATCAAAGACCAATATCCAAGTGTCAATCAACGTAAATCAACAAACAAAGGTTGGATATTCTAATTGATTGATCTTAAGCACAACCTGTGATATTTCAATTATATAACGAAATATAATGCGGAATAGAAATAACATAGACACCAGAAGTTTTGTTAACGAGGAAACCGCAAACGCAAAAAAAAAACCCGGGACATAGTCCAGATTGAACACCACACTATATTAAACCGCTACAGACACTAGCCTACTACAAAATAACTTCGGTCTGGACTGTAGTTGAACCCTAATCAATATCACACTGATTCAAGGTACAATTGCGTTCCTTACGTCTCTGATCCCAGCAGGATACTACGCACTTGATTCCCTTAGATGATCTCACCCATAACTAAGAGTTGCTACAACCCAAAGTCGAATACTTTAATAAACAAATCTGTATCACACAAAAAAGTCTACGGTGATAGATAAATCTGTCTCCCACAGATAAACCTATGAGTTTTTGTTCCGTCTTTTGATAAATCAAGGTGAACATGAACTAATTGATAACCCGGACTTATATTCCCGAAGAACAACCTAGTATTATCAATCACCTCACAATAATCTAAATCGTATGGTAGCGAAACTAGATATTGTGGAATCACAAACGATGAAACGAAGATGTTTTTGATTTCTTTTTATCTTGCCCTATCGAATATATACTCTCAAGTCAATTATTCAATTGAACTCGTACGATAGAAAATGGCAAGATCAGATCGCTCAACTACAAGAGAAGTAGTTTCGTCTGGCTTCACAATCCCAATGAAGTCTTTCAGTCGTTAACCTACAGGGTCTCGAGAAGAAACCTAAGGTTAAAGGAGAATCGACTCTAGAAAAACCAACTAGTATCACACATGAGGTGTGGGGATTAGTTTTTCCACTTGCTAGAGTTCTCCTTATATAGTTTTCAAATTAGGGTTTGCAATCTAAGTTACCTTGGTAACAAAGCATTTAATATTCACCGTTAGATGAAAAACCTGATTCAACCAAGCTAATATCTTTCAACCGTTAGATCAAAACTTAGCTTTTCACACACAAATGAAATGTATTCATTTAGGTTTGAGTAACCGTACCTAAAGGTGTACACTTAGTTGGTTCACAAATAGTTGACCAATAGTTAGCCATATGAGCACTTTCATATTAACCGTATTCATCTTTCTCATAACTAGTTCAAATGACTCATAAGAACTAGTTGAAGAGTTGTTCAATTGCTTAGGTCTTTATACATAGACACAATTGAAGTAAAATCGGTTTGATCCACTTGAATCAATTCATGAAATATAGCCACGGTTTGCAAAGATTTCATTCCTTATAATTTATTGTTTTAAGCTCATGAACTACCTATTTGAGAAATAACTAGCTTGGGTACGCGTACGGGTATGCGTACCTTAGCTACCGGATTTGAGTTTACAAACTCAGCAGGTACGCGTACTCAACCTGTCTCCTTCACCAATACCGCATGCACACATATGCACGCACTTGGTTTCCGGCACATGGATTTATACACTAATGTGCGAACACACTATATATGCTTATATCAATAGATGGTAATCTCAACTCTACATTTCAATCATTGAAACATTCTTCTATAATGTTATAACAATCGTTATTCACGACTATCGTCATCAAAGTTATTTTCAAGATTGAAACGTCATCATGACTTTCGTCACGGGTAAAGATGAAAATGGTTAAAGCGAAAGCTCACCAACACATATTTCGAGAAAAGATAGGCGAGTAAACTAAACGAAATAGCAAATGTGTATGTATGAAAACTATCATACTTATACGACTATTGTCTCAAGAGTAGGAGATAGAGTAGACTTTTGACTGACAGATAAGTTCAAGTCTCCACATACCTTTTTGTCGGATGAAGTTCCACTTGATACTCGAGTAGTTCTTCGTCTTCGTAAGATGATCACCATGGAGTCTGGAGATCAACTACACTTAACTATCCTAGACCGAGACTTAGTCATAAGTAAACTAGAAATCAAGACATATAGTTTTGATCACTAATATTGACAAAAATGCTTGAGATAGCAATGCATGCGAGTTCGACCGAGCAGTGCTCTAACATACCAGGTACTGTAAGCTCCAAAATCGAGAGCAGTATCGACAAGAAGATATAATTGGAGATTTTGGGAGTAAGGACATCAACATATGATCCATGATTATTTTATCAACATGTGTGTTTACTCCAATGAAAGTTTGCAATGGATGTTTTGTATGCTACAACACTTGGTTATTAGGCTTAGCGGAGAGCTTTCTCGGTAAACCCTAAATTCAACTATCAATTTGATGAATGAAATGTATGGGGACATAGTATTAAACAAAATGTCATAGCATCTCTAAGAATCTAGGTTATGTTCTATCAACTAATGCATGTGATGAGTACATTTGTATGGCCCAAACAATAGCATACGAAAATTTCGGGTATGTTTTGCGAAGCTGTACTCAACCATTTTGGTCCACGTTTTTTGCGACAACCAACGCAAGATGATGTAGAACGATTACTAGTTGAAAATACGAAAAAAGGATTTCCCGGAATGCTAGCTAGCCTTGATTGCATGCATTGGGTGTGGCATGGATGTCCTTATGCTGAGCAAGGGAAGTATAAGGGACACTAGTGTTTATGGGTGAAAACTATTTCTGCCGGTTTTGGTAATTTGGGGTGTGTGGATGAGAAATGAGTCTAAACCTTAAACAAATGCACTACATGGGAGTGCTTGTAGATTCGAGAAATCAATCTGTGCAAATCCGGCCTAAACCAAGAAATGGCCGTTCCAGGACTTGTTTCGGTCACAAAGTGAAGGAGATGGGGTTGATCTTAGGGAGGAAGCGAAGAAGGTGTTGAGATTGTGAAGGTGTTGGCTATGTATGACTTGTATCAGAAAGCTGAACTGGCTTGCAGGATGTAAGCTATCAAATCCGGTGTTTGAATACGATGGTATCAACACTTGCCCCTGTTGTCTGGACTTGTTCTGTTGTTGTTGAAAATAGGGAGGAGAACCTATTTATACAAGTCATTTGAGCCTTATTCACGTCTCTTGTGGGAAGTGGAGGAAGTGGGGTGATGGAGTAGTAGATTTGTGTGTTGGTGTTACACGACTAGTCTTGCCCACTTCTCCTGTCATCTTTAACCGTCCATGACTTCCTAACACGTTCTTGTGATAGCGCGTTGCACGCTGTACGCTGTAAACCGCCAGACCAATACCCCAGTATGTATCCCCCAGTTTGTGACATGATTGATGTCTTGAGTGTGTGGATCGTGGGACCCACAGAAAGTAGCATGTAATGCTAGACTAAATAACTAAGTTATTTAGGAAGTCGATACTTGTGAAGTATCGTGTGTATTCTATGCAGGTACTGCATCGAGTATATTCAACATGTATGAAGCATCGCTATTTTAAGGCTTAACGGAGTAAGTCACGAATTTAAGCGTCTTAAAATAGCATCATGTCCAGCCTACTTCGAGTGATCGTTTGGAGACTATACAAGCAACCTCTGACTTGACCGATCACTCCATGTGGAAGAGTGGTGGACGGTGATTGTGGTGACGCCTCATTGATAGCTTAACTCATGTCTTAGGCTGTCTGTCCAAGCTGGCGAAGTTGGACGAAGGAGATGACTTGCAACCCTCATCTGCGACCGTCGGATTAGGTTTTAAGAGGTACGCAAGTTCCTTCTTTCAGTTTGGTCGAATCCAAGCATGGGAAGTGCTTTATAGAGGACCGATCAGGCATGTGTATAGACGACATGCTAGTGTCTATGTCTATACGTCACTATCCCATGAAGGTGCGATCTAGGCCAATCAAGTTTGCCGGTAAAGAATAGTGGTTGAGATTGATTTGCGACAGGAATCATGTGCCGTAAAGGATTCCTAAAGGGGCGTGGCATGCCACCTTCATGGTGCGCGAACCAAGGCATCGAGCCATTGTTTGTCTTGGTTGGTCGGACATGGAGATAGATGGGCCCACATTGATCATGTTGATACTCTCCGGACCTGCTTAATCTATTCCTGGACCCTTCATCCAAGCTGGCGAAAACGGACGCTCATGATCGATTAGCGGCACAATATGCTGCAAACCCTAATTAGGGTTTTGGATCGGTCGTGCGTACACAATTTCAACCTAACTATTTGGTAGGTTAAGCTCCCCATTTGGGGAGGCCGACCATGTGGGACCCATATTGGGACCATGGTGATCATGGCGATAGCTGACTGACGGTCATGGGCTTGATCTAGGCCATCCAAACACGCCGATAAAGACGAACGGACGTGATGGATTTGAGATTGCCGTAGGCAGCCTTTGTTCGTATGAGCTCATCCAAGCCGCTGCATACCAGCTTGGACATCCAACTCCAGGCTGGTGTTTGGTGGTTTTTTGGAGGACGTGACTTGTACTTGATCGGCCATGGCACCAAGGGGCCCGCTAGTGATCATTGTTGTGGCTGCTTGCTCCTGCTAGGGTTCGTCTAGGCTGGTTAAATCGTGCGGCCAACTTGCGTGGTCATGATTGTTTCTGAGACTGATATGGACAGTCCAGATTCAAAATATGCTCAATCGGGCTAGTATAACACACCGAGAGTTGTAGCTTGTAAGGTTATTTCCTACATGTTTCATTATTAATGCTTGGAGGTTCATGTTGCTCTGCTGAGAAAAACACTCAGTCGCCATGTCGCACCGGTTTTAAGTACAGAAAATACAAGGCTGGTCATGCATTGATTAATAATGCTGTAGATTCACAGGATATATGGGATTGTTGTCACATGCTCCAACCTGGATGAATTTTGTGTATTTAATTCAAAAAATACTGGGATTGTTGTCACATGCTCCATTCTAGGTGAATTAGTAAAGTGAAGAAGTATTCATCACTTATTAATGGCTTTGTCTTTTGAAAGATGTTAGCGCATAATTTTGGCCTTTACAAATTTAGCCTTAAATGAAAATCCACCATCAACATTAAGTCCCCTGCCTAGCACATAATAGTTACGCTATTGTGGGGTAGGCATGAGATGGTGACATATACAACATAAGAAAACAAGATAAAGGAAGTCTACCTGGAGGGATTCTGACCAATCGTGGGCAATCCTCCATGCGTCCGTGACCACGGGCCTTGATGAGACCGGCTTCCTCCCTTAGGTGTTTGAGCTAGAAATAAGATTCTTCTTCTACTGGGATTCCTCGGCGTGGGTGCTTACACACTGCTGGTTGAATCGCCCGTGTCCAGATGCTTTTCCGATTCTTGATTAGGGTTCAAAAGAATGCCTGACTTGATCGGTGTTGAATCCCCATATATCGGGCAGGCTTCGCCGTAATCGTTTTAGTCTTCCTTTAGGGTTTCCTCAGCATATATGCATGTGTAGAGATTTTGAACCACTTTTACGATTTTACAATAGGGCTTTCTCGCAGAAACTCCGTTTCCTCATCATGTCGAACAACAGTGGATCTTCTTCTTCATACCATCCAGGATCTTCCGTTAAACGTGCACGACCTGCGTCTGAGCTTCATGATGAATCCCCTACTCGTGTTCTCTGAGTCAAGAAGATCATACCGGTTCGTCTCCTTTTTCTTTTCTGAACAATTGCTTGTTCTTCATAATGATCAGGTGAATAATCCTCTCCTTCTTGCAGAGATACCCCATGGAACATGTGTGACAGTTATCGATGATGACGACTATAAATGTGGTGGCTTCAATATTTATATGGGACATCCATAATACATCATCCTCCCCTTCTTTAAACAAATTCAGCCTCCCTAATTCCCAAAGTATTCCATTTTCCAGCTTGAACTTCTTCCTGTTTGAAGACAATGACTTCTACACCTTCCATTGTAGTTACTCTCACCAAATGTAGCATCTTGTGGTCATAGTTAAGACATCCCCAAGCAGTGTAAAGAAATACTATTAATCTCTTTCCCAACCTGGGCACCTAAGACTACAACCATGAAAACTTATCTCTAATGAAAGCCCAAATTGATCCATATATACTGCCTCCCATTTTGTAGCTTGCAGTGAAGGCTTGTTTCGGTAGTCGTCCAGCATGGTTGAAATTGTTCTCAGGTCCCCATATAATATCTTCATTTCATGCCGTATAAATGGCTCAATAAAATCTTCTATTTGTTATCAATAAGTACCTTAATAATTGTTTGAGATAATTGTGTGTGCTCTTTTACCTCTTGAATGTTAGATGATAGTACTTGCTCTAATATAGTGAATAATGAAGAATTTGATCAAATATCTTATGCCCTCTCTTTGATATAGCTGAAGTTCATCTTCATTCCATTTTCTCATAAATCAAATAACTATCATATTTTGTGAGACATTTCAGTATCAACACCTTGTGAGCAACTCTACCTCTTTCAGTTTAAAGAGAACTAACGGTGGAGGTATTTCATCAACACCTTATGGGCAATTTCTGATTCTCATACTCGCCCGATGGAAATTGAATTCTAACTCCATTTCATCTTCATAATCATTAGAGAGTTCAAATGAGTCCATATAAAGACTTCCAAACCCTCAATTTTCTCTTCTACTAGTTCACACATTTCATCAAACATCTTGGGTCTATTCTATCCAAATAAATTTTTACTTGAACTTTACTTGCATTACTTCCCATCCATTTCTATTCTTCTTGTTGATACTATAATGAAATCACCATAATTGAAATATCCAATCTTTGAGTCAAATTATCAAGCAAATTAAACACAACTCAATGTAATTGATTACAAATAAGTATCTCAATAACACCAATATCTTCTACCAAATCTTCCTGCAAAAATCAAACCAAAGCTCTTTTGATACTAGCCCATGAGAAGGAAGCTTACAAATGAAAATAAAATTACAATTGATAACTGAAAAGACAAGAACAACTAAATTTAATTTCTTCTACTCCTAACAAAGGAAGAACCTATAATGGAGAGATTCTCTCAAATAACTTACAACTCTTACCAATTAAATTGGAAACTATAAGATTAAGGAGATATCTGATGATACTCTAACTAGATGATCTAATCTCCCAGAGATAGTAAATTAGGTTTGAAAGAAGAGAACCTCTCATTCTTCACACAAATGTTCTAAAACCAAAAATAAATTCTTTTAGCCTTATGTGTGTCCTAATTATACTAGAACTATGGGCATATTTCTATATCTGGAAGTAATTCTAGGATAGACTATAAATGAAAGCCTAATATCGATATGGGACATCCACAACATATCATCCTCCCTTCAAACAAATTATTCTCGAATTCTTCAAAGCAAAGATTTCCATTTGTGCTTGAAACTTTTCCTTGTTTCAGCAAGACAATCTCTACCTCTACACCTCCATTGTAGTGCTACTACCAAAATGTGATTCAGGTCATAAAGTTAAGAGCATCTCAAGTAGTAAAGAAACACCAAGCATCTTTCAACCTTTGTACGAAGATCAACCATGAAACTTATCTTCACCTGGAAGCCCAAATTGATTCATATATTGCCTCCCATTTTGTTGTAGCTACAGTGGAAGGCTTGTTTCCTAGTTTGTCACACATTGAAATTGTTCTTTGAGGTCCTTGATATAATATCTTCCTACTTGAGGTCAGACAATGGCTCACCAAAATCTTCTATTCTACTACTATCACACCTTAATAATTGGTTTGAGACAATTGCGTGTGCTCTTTGAATACCTCTGAATGTTAGATGATAGTACTTGCTCCACATAGTGAAATAATGAAGAATTTGGATCAACATTCATGCCCTCTTGATATATTGGAAGTTCATCTTCATTCCATTTTCCCCATAATCAAATAATTATCATATTTTGTGAGATATTTCATCAAACACCTTGTGAGTAATTTCACTCCTCTTCATAGTTTAAAGAGAAATCAAATCTTGGGTGGAGGTATTTCATCAAACACCTTATGGGCAATTTCTCTTGATTCTCATACTCCGCCTGGGCGTGAAATTGAATTTAACCCATTTCCCATCTTCATAATCATTGTGAGAGTTCAAATGAGTCCATAAACACTTTCAACTTGCACTCTTCTCTACTAGTTCACACATTTCACTTCAAACATCTGTGGTGCCTTATTCTATCCAACAATCTTTTACTTCGAACTTACTTAGCATTACTTCTATCCATTTTATTCCTTCTTGCTGATACTATAATGAAATCACCATAATTGAAATATCCAATCGAACAAATTATCACAAATAAACACAACCTAATGTAATTGATTATGAAATAAGTAGTCTCTACTATCAATTAATATCTTCACCAAATCTTCCTGAAAAAATCAAACCAAAGCCTTTGATACCAAATGATGAGAAGCTTTAAGCTTATAATGAAAATAAATTTACAATTGATAACTCAGTGCGATAAATAATCAACCAATTTAATTTCTTCTACCCTTTGAATAAAGGAAGAACCTAATAATGGACTTTTCCTCAAAATAACTTACAACTTCTACCCAATTAAATTGAAATTATAAGATTAAGAGAGGCATCTAGGTTGATACTCTAGAATTGATGACTTAATTCCCCTAGAGATAGCAATTAGGTTTGAAAGAAGAGAAACCTCTCATTCTTCACAAATGTTCTAAAACCAAAAATAACCCTTTTAGCCTTATGTCCTAATTTATACTTGTGTCCATCGCGCTTGGCATTCAAAGTAATTTAGGATAGACTATAAATGGTGCTTC